>LPNX010679575.1:367699-461267 GCA_001517045.1 Pseudotsuga menziesii
TCAAGGTTTTTTTCGAAGGAAGTTTAGGTTAAAAAATATGGGGTCTAATAGCGAAAAAGAAGGAAGATTTCCAAGAAATTTAAAAACTTATGTGTCAGTGTTATTTAAAATAAAAGGAACAATTAGAGGGAAAGAAATTACTATTTCTGTCGCTTCCAGTGAACACAGTGATTATATTAGTGATGAATTTACTAATGAGTTACCAATTTCGGAGTCAAATATAGGTGAAAGATTAGACATTTCGAATAACAAAGAATATGCAATAAGAAATTTACAATGGAACATTGGAGATTATACTGGCGTCTCACAATTTATAGTTAAATCCTTGTGGATTAGTGACAGTGACCTAGTCTTGGGACTACCATGGTTAGAAACATTGGGGACTTTGATCTTAAATGCTAAAAAAAAGTTTCTTACACTCCCCTACAAAAAGAAGAAAATCACATTGCCAAGCATTAACATGAAGACAAAATCGGAGGTTGCAACATCTGAATACTTCAAATAAATATCAAAGATGTTGTCACGAGAGAATGAGAAATCAATACAGCTGATATAGAAGGATTTTGACAAGGATGATTGCAGGTAAAGAAAAAGAAATCTCTCACTTAAGACATCATAGTCAGAAATTTCTTCTGCAAATCAAGAAGGAAAATGATAATGAGGAGAATCGAGATATTCAAAAAGAATTATCATGAAAAGATGAATAAATCTCTTCCTTAAAAAGTGTTAATCAAGAATTTCTAGAGAAAATAAAAATATTAAAAGAAAGAGAACCCAAAAATCAAGGAAATCAATATGACGTCGTCAAGTCAAACTATAAAGAAGAACTCTTACACTTAAGGAAAATTAATCAGGACATGCTTATACAAGCTAGGAAGCTAAAGCAAGAGAATAACTATTTACAAGAAAAGATAGATTGTAAGAGATCAAGTGTCGACAAAGAAATGATGACTAGTGCAATAGACAAGTCATCCAAGGATCAAATTCATACATCAGAAAAGGGAAGCAATACAAATCTCTTCAAGGCTCAAAAGAACAATCTTATTGCCACATCGCTATAAGAATCAACAGAAAATGGTTCCGAAAAAAAATTACAAAAATCGTTAGAAACACCAAAAGTTGAAGTTCTAGTAAACACTTCACATGCGATTCGAGTTTCGTATCACCATCCAAATCACAACAGCCGTTATGATAGACAACAAGATCAAAAAGAAAATTACTAGTATTATTCCTAGAAAGAGAAAAGACAAAATTGACAACTCCTGAAAATCGATTTGCAAACAATTCTGTTAAAGGTAGATCTCATATGCATGACTTCACAATTGACACAACATTTCCACACAATGTTTAAAAGAATGTATCATCTTATCTCGTCAAGTGTTGCAACTACCAACACACAATGTCATGAGAAAGCATTATGAATAAGAACAAGGGATAAAGTATTCCCATTCGAGGAAATTTGAGGTATAAAATAGACCTCCTAAGGAAAACACCAAAATAATAGTTAAAATAATAAAATAATATTTATTAATTTTGAAGGAAGAAATAAAAAAATGATCTTTTTGTTCGTATTTTCGACATAACTCCCTACGTTTTTACTCAAATTTCGAGCCGAAGGGATCGTTGGATGTAGGATTAAATTCATCATCCAAGGAGTACCCACACTGCATACTTTTGACGGACCCCTCTACCCAAAAAATAAGAAATACCTGAAAAATACATCATCATCACATTTTTTTAGGTATTTCTTGTTTTTGAGGTAGTGGGGCTGGTCAAAAGTATGCGGTTTGGGTACTCCATGGATGGGGAATTTAATTATGCATCCACTGATCCCTCCCGCTCGAAATTTGGGTAAAAACACAGGGAGATATGTCGAAATTACGCACAAAAAAAGTAGTTTTTTATGACAAATATGTCAATTCAACCATAATGGTTTAATCATTTTATTGAAATTCTATTGGTTCTTGAATTCCAAGTCACAAGAATTTATTGTTGGCACGATTTCTTATAATGCCCATTTTAGACCCCAAATTTCCTCTAATGATAATTGTGCTTTGAGGACAAAGAAAATCTAATGGAGGGAAATGTAATGAAAAAAAAGTATAATAAATAAACATTGATAAGCACTAACAATTAAATAACTAATTCTTAACGAAGAGACACCTTGATGAAAGGTTATGTCTCTTTATGAAAGGGCACCCATCACGGGTATTTGTACAAGCAACATTATCATTGTAATATCATCACAATCTATTATTCATATATTTATCCATTTATGGAGTTTCTATCCTATTTACGTTTGATTTTTCTATAAAACAGTATTTTACTATTCCAGTACAATGTCCCTTAGACCCCATAAACTCAATTTTACTTTCTTCTGTATTGTGTTTGATTCATTTAGCACTTTGGATTAAAACTTAATAACTTATTTTTTGTCCAATTCGCCTAATTATGAATTAATCCATCATTAATAAATCATAGTACAAGTTTTAATGCATGTCCTTGAGTTGGACGATGATTGTCCTTTGCATAGTTTAAAGAATAACGATGAAACCATTCTTCATCCCATCATTTTCGAATCCTCCCATCCTGTTGATATCATACTCATATAGGAAGTTCGGGAGTATTCCCTTCTCACTTGACATCTCAAGAAAGAAAATTAGATTCTAATGACTAAAGTTGCTTTTTTACAAAAGTTGGTTGATGATATGATGGGTTATAACCAAATCCTGAGAATACAATTGAAAAATAAAGAACACTAGATGGGAGAGGTTATGAACACTCAACCAAATCCAAATCTTTCTTGTCCTCAAGTGTAGGTATTGGTCAATGCCTCAGGGGTCTAACTCAAATCACATCACTAATTTTGACTATCAATTTTGTTTCCTTGCATTGGGACATGCAATATCTTTGGTGTGGGGGAGATGACGCCCCCTTGTTTTGTCCATATTTTGTCTATACATCAGATAAGGAACCAAGAATTTTAATTGAATTTCTTCATGCTTATCGTCTATCTAAGCATCATTTGGATAATTTTTTAACGTTATTCGATGAAGCTTGTTACAAGGTATATTTTTACTATTATTCCACCTCTTTTTAAATTCATTTTTTAAAAACAAAAATTTAAATATCACACTTAAAGAATAATTATTTGGAGTATCGAATATTTTTTACCATGCAAATCTCTAGCTAGTCCTACACTTGATCAGGTACCTGATCTTGCACCCAAACAAATACTTGTTCATGAACTGCTATGAATGAGAATCATTGATTCTCATACCTCCGAGTCTCTTCAATCAATTTCGAAACATGAGTTTTCTTTATAGATGTCCCAATATGGATTTCTACCTTTCGGATCTCACCCAAAACCTTTCAAATGTGAGCATCTCGCAATTCAAAGATTTTGTAAAAAACTTTTTTTTACTACTCAATAAATTTAGGGCTTGATTTCCGGGAAATGGGGGTGAAATTTAAAATTTCGGCACATGAGTTTTGTGTAGAATATGGAAAATTACGTCCCTTGAGAGAATTTTGTGGGAATTAAATTCAATTTGGGATTAGCTCGTGATTCTTTGAAACAGATTTTTTCTAGAATTGGGGTTTGGTCGGTTTTGTAAAATCAATAATTTGTTGACCAAATTGTTGAGTTGGAAGACTGATATTATCCATTCATCCATTTTATTTATATATAAAATGGTCTATTCCGACTGAGGGAAGATATATACATATATTAATATGCTGTAAAACTTTGATTCAAACCATTTATCATATTCTATGTTTGTTTTAAACTTTCAATCTCTAGTTTGACAGCGTTTGGAGGGGGAACCACCTTGAATTGTTGCTGGTACATTTTTTGTTAATACATATTCTTGTTCATTGAATATTTACTTCAGTATTGATATTTGATTTTATGGATGTGAATCTATAGGGATAGTTTAAAATATTTCTTTTACTGTTTTTTGGTTTAAAGAATAGAGTAGTATATCTGCGATCCTGTTTGATTCACATGATATGCATTGATATGCTCATAGTATTGTATATATGGTTTTCTTATGGATCTATACTTTTGATTTTAGTTATAGATATTGTGAGTAGGACAACAAGACAAATCATAGGAGTATTTTTAGATCTCAGTTCCTTTCTTTTTTAGTAAATAGGGTATGTTGTAGAGATTGTTTTCTGAGATTAGTAAATTCTGGCCATAGTCTGTAATTTAATATTCTTTTTAAATATCAGCATTGTATTGTAGGGATTTATTGTGCTCAACATAGATTCAATTGGAGATTCGGATAAATTGAGAAGTTTACAATTTGTTGCAATTTGAATTTATAGATTTATCTTGAGTTAATGTTTCTTTGTTAAGTATTTTTATTTGATTTAAAATAAAAAACTAAAGAGATTGTAGTTAGAGTAGATTGCGTGATGGTTTTGAGATATAGTAATGGTTTGCGTGGATATGTTAAATAGAAGCATAGATTGGCTGGTGATTTGATTTTCATGTTTAAAATCTCAGATTGATTGTGTGGATGTAGTTCTTTTATACTTCACTAAGAACATAATTTTGTTGGAAATCATTTTATTCTTGACATAGTTAATGAGATAGTGTTATTGTGAGACTTAGGAAGTTTGATAATTTCATCTTGTATGGATTAGAAAGAAGCAATAACAAGTCATTAGATCTGAAATAAATCTCTTTTGATAGTCACGTAGCTTGACTTAGGACTCTGTTGTAAGATAAGTTGAATCATTACATGGGAAAGTTGTGATTGTTTTAGATATCTTGTAAGACTAGTAGTAATCTTGTTCTCTTGGATTAAAAAAAACAAAGTAGTCTTGAGTAGTTGAAATTGGTTCTGGATTCTTTCCTTTGATCTTTGAATACATAGAATAAGTGATATGTGGATTGGATTTTAATATTCTTTTTCCACCATTTATTGATTAAGTGAATAGACAATGTAGTATGGATTGTGATTCTTTTGGAACTGATATGAATTGATTAGAGTAAAGTTATCATTGTTTGAAATTATCATAGAAATTTATCCCTAGATTATATTACCCTGCACATAGTTTGTAGTAACTCAAAGTTTACCTATCTTGGTCGATAATTAAATTGAAGGTGAATTAATTCGTTATATATTTTGTGTAACAATGATTTTGGACATGTTTTATTTGGGGATGATGAACCATGTAAAAGTTTTGGAATGGGTAAGATACATATTAAGTTAAATCATGGAAATGAATGGGTGATAAAATATGTGAGGCATATTCCTTATATGAAAAAAAAATGATCTCAATATGGGAGTTGGGATATAGTGATTATTTGTCGATGTTTGGAAAAACATGGTGGAATATCATTAAATGATCACTGGTAATAGAAAAAAGACATAGGATAGCTATGTTGTATTTATGTCCTCATAATAATTGTGGAAATTGAACCCAGTGATAGAACAATTACACTCACAACAATTATCAATTGTACATGCAAAATCACTCACAAAAGAGACTGAATATGGAGTTGAACACTAAAATGTATTGAATCAGTGTACAATAACCAACCTTGTAACATGATAGGATGCCACAATAAATAATTACATAAGATATTTGAATGCATGAGGAGGCAATTTGAATCTAGTCAAAAGCAGGCTTACTAAAATTAAGCAAATCCCCCATAGGTGCATAAAGCAGTTTCCAAAACTGTCAAGGAGCTCACGAATTGGCAAAATAACTTGGGAAAGATAAAAGGTAATGGAAGGACAACTCATACATGCTTTTCATAGGATAAAATAGTGGAGGATGTGGAGGAAAAAAAACTAGTTAACCTCACCTAGTCAAACTTTCCCAATTGCCTTAAAGCATTGAAAAAGCAGGCAATAAAGCAGAAAAAGCAGAAGGGTGCTTAGGAGGATAGGAATAAAGAAGATTTGATTCCAGGAGGTTTCCCAAGTGATCCATGAGTCAAAATTAGCAAGTTTTACCACTATGGATGTGTAGACGATAACTTGCATAAGGTGGAACATGGAAACTAGGCAAATAAGACAAAAATGGATTAATTAATGTCTAAGGTAGCTAACTATGGGTTGATTATTCTAACACCCCCCCTTAAGCTTGAATTATGAGTAATATATCAAAAAATTATAGGGCCTAGAAACAAGGCTTAGTCACCCTTTATATACTGCATGTCCATTTAACCAAGGAAAGAGCCAAAAACCCAGTGGGAAAATCCTCCGTTAAACATGGACTGTAAAACAAAATTTGGAAATCTTGTCTTCACTCATGCTTCACAGCATGATCAGCAATCCCTAGCAGTGATTTGATATTGCTGAAGGTCTTCTCACAAAATTATTTGGTGAATATATTAGCTACTTGTTCTGAACATGAACAGAAGAGTAGGTGAATGGTGCCATCATGCACAAGCTCTCTGATGTAGTGCATATGGATCTCAATGTGTTTGGTTCTCTGCTTCTGAACTGGATCATTGCAGATTTGAATGGTACTCTGGTTATCACATTAGATATTAGTTGAGTATTCTGATTCGAATCCACACTCTCTAAGTAACCCCTGCAACCATAAACATTGAGTTGTTGCATTTACAACTCCTCTGTACTCTGCTTCTATTGATGAGAGTGCAGTGGCACTCTGTTTCTTGCTTGACCAACTAATTGGCCCTTTTGCAAGCATGAACACATATCCTGATGTGGACTTTCTGTCTGTGCTATCACCTGCCCAATCACTGTCAGTAAACCCAATCAAATCAAGATCATATTTAGCTTTGTAGAAGATCCCATGTGTCCTTGTTCCCTAAACAAAGTTAAGGATCCTTTTGGCTGCTTTCCAATGGATCTCATGAGGCTGATCCATGTATCTAGAAGCCAAACTTACTGCATAAGAAAGATAAGGTGTAGTATGTGTAAGGTACAACAAACATCCAATCAATTTCCTATACAATGTATTGTTTACCATAGGTGAAGAATCAGCTTCTTCAAGATTCACTCCTGAAAGGAAAGGAGTCTTGCTTGGGTTGCAGTCCTTCATTCTGAATTTGTTCAGCAAATCCAAGGCATACTTGTACTGGTGCACCTTGATTCCAGATTTGGTTTGAGCAATCTCAAGCCCCAAGAATTGGCTTAAGAGCCCCAAATCTGTCATGGAGAAGGCTTGGTTCATTGCACCCTTCAAGGAAGCAATCTCATCCTTTGAGCTTCCTGTAATGAGAAGGTCATCAACATATAACACAATGATCATTAATGAACCATTAATTAACTTCAAATAGACATTTGGATCTGATTTGCATCGAACAAAATTCAGTGATAGCAAGAAGCTATCAATCTTGGTATACCAAGCCCTGGGGGCTTGCTTTAGCCCATACAATGACTTCCTTAGCCTGCACACAAGAGATGGGTTAGTAGAAAATAATTGAGGGTGCTGCATATATATCTCTTTAGTGATATATCCATTCAATAAGGCACACTTTACATCCATGTGATGTACCTCCCATTGCTTTGAAGCTGCAATGGCTAAGGCTAGCTTGATGGAGTCCATCTTTGCCACTAGTGCAAAGGTCTCATTGTACTCTATTCCATGAGCTTGTGAGTAGCCCTTGGATACCAATCTGGCCTTGTACTTTAGAGATGAACCATCAGCAGAAAATTTGGTCTTGTACACCCACTTACACTGAACTAGCTTCCTCCCTGGGGGAAGATCAACCAGCTCCCAAGTGTTGCTCTTCTGGAGTGAGCTGAACTCTTCCTTCATGGATGCTTGCCATATTGGATCTCCTATTGCATATTCATATGTATGAGGATCTGATTCCACCATCAGATATCATTTCTCAGCAAACATAGGATCCTTCATGCACAGAGCACTCTCAAATTGAGATCTAGTCCTCCTAGGGTCATTAGGATTTCCAGCTAGCTCTCCTGCTGCATGAATGGTCTTGGCTTCCCATTTTTGACTTGTAGGGATGTTAGGATATGTAATAAATTCATCACTATCAGACATATCAGAATCAGCATGTTCAACAATCTCTTCACTTACATTCAGAGGTTCTAGTGGTGAAGAGGCTTCTCCAACTTCCACTGCTACTAGGGGTTCTTTTTGAAACTGAACACACCTTTCAATGAAGGCTTTGTTTGTGCTCAAATTTATCAGCTTGTACCCTTTTGAATCTTCAGAGTACCCAACAAATAGACTCTCTTGGCTTTGGGGCTGCAAAGCCTTCCTCTTTTCTGTTGGAATTCTAGCCCAAGCCTTTGAGCCAAAAATCCTGAAATGGGTCACATCTGGCTTGTGCCCACTCCATGCTTCGAAAGGAGTCATACCATCAAGATTTTTATGAGGAACCCTATTCTGGATATAGGCTATGCATTTTATATCTTCGGACCAGTACTTTGGTGGCAAAGTTTTGGCCTCCATCATGCATGTTGCCATCTCCTTTAGTGATCTGTTCTTCCTCTCAGCAACACCATTCTGCTGTGGTGTGTAAGGGATAGAATGTTGCATCTGAATACCTACATCTGCACAATATTGAATAAACTCAGACTTGACATACTCACTACCATTGTCAGATCTGAGGACCTTGAGTTTCCTCCCAGACTGGTTTTCAACCAAAGCCTTAAAGACTTTGAAGAGGCCAAAAACTTCAGACTTGTGTTTCAGGAAGTAAACCCAGCAATACCTGGAAAAGTCATATATGAAATTCAATGCATATTTGGCCTGACTCATGGACATATGAGGGAATGGGCCAGCAACATCATTATGGATCAACTCGAGGGGTGCAAAGGTTCTCTCATGACTAGCTCTCTCAAATTTATGCTCTGGGTGTTTTCCTAGAATGCAACCTTGGCAGACTCCTTTGGAAAATTTTATCTTGGGTAACCTTATGACCATCTCTTTTTCACTAAGATCAGAAAGATACTTGTAATTTAGGTGGCCAAATATTTCATGCCAAAGCTTGCTTGCCTCATTAGCATGAATCAGAAGAGCAGAGGGGTTTGAGTAGGGTAGGAAGTGTGAGAACATGTATACCTTCGAAGTATGATTTGCAACTACTTTTACAATGAATTTACCACTTGAGATATCTGTGATCTCAACTTCATCAAGGGAGAATATGACCTTCTTTGGAGACCCAGTGTGGGTCATTTAATACACTGATAAGAGGTTGGAGGCAAGACCAGGAACATACAACACATTGCTGAACTGACCATGATCAAGATCAATCCTCCCTTTTCCCAAACTTTCAGTGAGAGAGTCATCTCCCAGTACTATTGGTGGACCTTTCGACATGTCAAGTGAGGTGAATTCCTCCTTGGTCAAAACCATATGTCTTGAAGCTCCAGAATCAATGATGAAACTAGGTGAACTTGATGTGCCAGCAACCAATGCATGAACTCTCTCTCTGTCTTCTGAACTTGATCCTCCTTCCCCCTTCTTTGAGCTGTCTAGAAGGGAGATGCCATTCTTCTCCAGGAGTTGGGTCAGCATGTCTATTTGCTCTCTCATGCAGGAGCTCTCAAAATGATTGCCCTTACTACAGTATGTGCACTTGCTCATTTCTCCTTTATTCTTCTTCTTCTGGTAGTTCTTCTTGGAACCTTGTGGCTCCTCCGGAGACTTGTTCTTGTCTCTCTTTTGCTCAAGTGGCTTTTTAGCTTTCTTTTTTCTTTTTGAATCCACCCTCGAATCTCCAGCAACCAGAGCTTGATCTTTGGATGGTTTGATGGTGCCCATCATCACCAGTTTGTCTTGTTCTTGTGTGAGAGATTCCATGAAATCTGCAAGGATAGGCATCTTCCAGGTTCGAGCTGTCGAATTTGTGGAATAGAAGATCAAAAAAAACACTGAATAGTTAGGGCCAATCTTCGAGAGTATGGCCAATACCGGCTGATCATCCTTCTTTTCAATCCCACATTGTTTTAGCTACAAAACAATTGCTTTGAACTTGGAGAAATAGAGTTGCAAGGATTCAAAGCTATTTGGACTCAGGGAGATCAGTTCATTTTCGATTTGATGTCCCCTCATCTCATCTGTATTTCCAAAAATATCAACAAGCTTCTCCCATACTTCATTCGGTGATGTCAATCCATCAAGATGGAAAAGGAGGTCTCTGGAAATACTCAAACACAAGAGACCATAGGCCTCATCCCTCCTGTTGTGCCATTTTATCTTCTCTGCAGTTGCATTGGGCTCTGCTTCTATTTCCATAGTCACTCTATAGAGGCCTTTCACTCTCAACAGTATCTCCACCTCTGCTTTCCATTCAAAGAAGTTGAAGGGAGTCAAGATGATCTTCTGAGATTGATCCATAGCTCAAAAATTGTCCCGACTGTCAGTAGAAGGATCCCAGTCACTGATGTCGAACCTGCAAAATAAATTGGAAGGAGTGAAATCAATATACAAAGGCTTTGATACCATGTGGAAATTGAACCTAGTGATAGAACAATTACACTCACAACAATTATCAATTGTACATGCAAAATCACTCACAAAAGAGACTGAATATGGAGCTAAACACTAAACTGTATTGAATTAGTGTACAATAGCCAACCCTGTAACATCATAGGCTACCACAATAAATAATTAGATAAGGGATTCGAATGCATGAGGAGGCAATTCAAATCTAGTCAAAAGCAGGCTTACTAAAATTAAGCAAATCTCCCATAGGTGCATAAAGCAGTTTCCAAAACTGTCAAGGAGCTCACGAATTGGAAAAAGCACTTGGGAAAGATAAAAGGTAATGGAAGGACAACTCATACATGCTTTTCATAGGAGAAAAGAGTGGAGGATGTGGAGGACAAAAAACTAGTTAACCTCACCTAGTCAAACTTTCCCAATTTCCTTAAAGCACTGAAAAAGTAGAAGGGCACTTAGGAGGCCAGGAATAAATTAGATTTGATTCCAAGAGGTTTCCCAAGTGCTCCATGAGTCAAAATTAGCAAGTTTGACCACTATGGATGTGTAGATGACAACTTGCATAAGGTGGAACATGGAAACTAGGAAAATAAGACAAAAATGGATTAATTAATGTCTAAGGTAGCTAACTATGTGTTGATTATTCTAACAATACTGACTATTATATCTATGTAGCTTATACATAAGTAGGTGCAACGCTGTGGCATCATAATATTTGCCACATGACTGAGAAGGGGATGCAAATTCTTCACTCAAGGAAATTGCTTTCACATATGAAGCAAGTGTTGATGTATATGTAACTTCAGAATGTATTTCACTTGTATTTCTTATATATTGTAACCCAATGTTTATTCCAGGATGTAATTGAGTCATTTCATGCCCCAATATTCCTATTAGGAAGATCTATAATGTAAACAAGCCATGTCAAGTCATTGTGGGTAACCCTCCTATTGGCTAAGGGTTAAAGTCCCCGTAGTTTCGGAGCACTAGGGTTATTAGAATCTGCTAGTGAGGTCGGCCCTAGTAGGGTTTAGTCAAGTCAAGAATTAGTATAAATAGAGAGCTGGCCTCTTTATTTATCACACATCTTATACACACTCAAGTGTAGCGCATAGTTGAGGAAGGAGAAGACACTGGGGCTAGATAGAAAGAATGTTACTACCGTCGCAAGATCACTTACTATTTTGGGTTCTATTTTTGGTGATGATTCTATCTCTGAGGAAGTTGTGGGGTTTTCACCATTTATGGTTTCCCTGAGGATAAACACTATGTTCATTGTCTCTTGTGATTGATTGTTGTGCTTGTCATTCTCTCAGTTAAATATCCTAATGTATTGCTAGCTTAATGATGAAATTCTAACATGGTATTAGAGCTAACCTAAGAAGAAGACACTGTGTAGCTATGGGAACTAGGGATTCCTAGTTAGTGGATCTTCCTCCATATATTTTCAGTAAAAGAAGGTTGGATTAACTCTCCTCCTTAGGGCGCATCCTTTTGTCGAAGTAGAATCCAATTATGAGGTTTTTCAGTTATGGACCTGACACTACTGCCGAAAATTAAGTCTTTTCACAGAAGAGGAATTTTCCAGTGGGCTCAGGACTTGATTGATATCCTCCCCAAAATCAAAGTTAGGGATCAAATTCAAAGAATTTGGTTGGATAGAACTCCAGAAAAGAAAAACCCTAATTTTCTACTAATCCAACACTGTAGAATTTCAGCTCCAAATCTAGATCCGACATCTTGACCTGGTAAGATATAAATATTTTGTATTTCCATTTGAGGTTCTCAGTTTAAGATGTCTCATCATACCAAGCTTGATGAAAATCTTGAGGGAGATAATAACTTTCGAGCCTCGAAGTATAGGATCTCCCTGATCCTGGAAGAAAATGAGTTGGACTCCTATATCAATGAGGAGGTTCCAATTTCAGAGGGAGATGAGGCTAAGGCCTTACATAAGAAGAAGTTGGTTATGGAAAAGAGAATCATTTGTTATTCTATAAAGGATCACCTCATTTCATAGGTGTCCTCCCTCAAGGCACCTAAAGCTATGTTTGATTCCCTAACCAAATTGTTTAAAGGGAAGAACATAAACAAGAAGATGAATCTGAGAAACCAATTGAAGAATGTAAGGATCTAGAATGTTGATACTATTTAGTATTAATTTACAAGGGTATCTCAAATCAAGGAAAAACTAGAAGCAGTAGATGAAGAAGTGGAAAATGCAGAGATTGTGATGACCACCTTCAATGGTCTCCCTAGATCATGGGACTCTTTCATTAAAGGGATATGTGCCAAGAAGAAGTTAGTCAAGTTCAGTAGATTATGGGAAGAATGCTCTCAAGAAGAAGCTCGGATAGCAGCTCGAGAAGAGAAGATGGGAAATGAAGATCAAGCTCTCATTGTTCACTCCAAGAGAACTATAAGGAACCATAACCACTCCAAAGGTAAGATCTTACAACATAAAAGAGATCTGTCTACCATTAGATGTTACACATGTGATGAGAAAGGTCACATATCCAGATTTTTCCCTAATAAAGGGAACTTAAAGAAGAAGAAGGAAAACAAGAGAAGACATCATGCCCATGTTGCAGAAGATGATGAACCTTCGACAAAGAGAATTAGACAAGAAAGTGATTCTTCAAGTGATGAAGAATATGTGCTGATCTATGCTCTTACGGGAACTATTTCACATGGAAGTAATGATTGGCTCATAGACAGTGGTGCTTCCAAGCATATGACAGGATTCAAAGAATCATTTGTGAAGCTATATGAACATGAGTCACTTGACAAAGTGAAACTTGGGGATGACTACCTATTAAATTTTCATATGCTTAACTAAGAAATCAGTATTTGATTTCATTTTCATAACAAAAGCATATAAATAGGATCACTGAAAGATAGAAAAGAACAACCATACAAAAGGAACACAAAGATTTATCCTGGGAAAACCCTAAAGGGAAAAACCCAGCAAAAGCTTCCTCAATATAGATCTCCACTAAAAGATAAAACATAAAACCAGCAAGGATGTCAAAGCCTAATCCTCCTCCTTCTCCAACTACTTCTCTTCTCCACTAATGCGCTACACAAGTGAGAGTGTGTGTTCCAAATGAGGATAGCTACACCTCTATTTGTATTCATCCGTTCACTTCAATTAACTTATCTGACATGTAGGCTCGAGTTACATATGTAGGCTCAAGTAACCACACTGGGGTGCTAATAACCCACCTTTACAATTAGAGGGGACAACCTCATGACTCTTATTAGTTCTTTTGATTAGAAGCATCAGGGTACAAGATAATACAAGTGGTTCTCCCGATAGGACCATCGGGGACCACAAAAGATACATATAGAATATTCTTCAAAGTTACAATATTTCAACACTACTAGTATCCAATAAAAGGTAGTGGTGAATCCTCCTATATACTAGACTTTGGAAAGTCTATGAAGATGAAGAATGTATTATTTGTTCAAGGACTAAAGAAGAACCTCCTCTCCATATCTGCATTGGATGCAAAAGGAATGAGGGTTTCTTTCGTAGATGGTCAAGTTCTTATGTGGCCAAAAGGAAAGACGTTTGATGATGCAATAGTGATTGGGGAAGAAGAAGGACGTCTATACAAGCTGAAGAGCCAACCATAGCAAGCTTTGGTTCATGACTTAGTAGAACCAAATGAACTTTGGCATAGAAGGCTTGCACATGTGCATTATAGAGCACTACCACTTGCAAGCAAAGCTGTTGAAGGTATTCAAGAAATTCAAGAAAAAAATTAAGGGGGTCTGCAAAGGATGTGCAAAAGGAAAGAACACAAGGAAGACATTTCCAAGTAGCGAAAGCAAAGAAAAAGGAATCTTGGAAATCATCCACTCCAATGTATGCAGACCAATGTCATCAAGCTCACTAAGTAGGTATGTGTACTATGTTTCTTTTATTGATGAATTTTCTAGGAAGACATGGATTTACTTCATGAAGAACAAAGATGAAGTGTTGAGCAAGTTCAAGGAATTCAAAGCCTTGATCGAGAACCACACTGAAAAGAGAATCAAGACTTTTCGATCAGACAATGGTGGAGAATTCACTTCGAATGAGTTCAAGGAACTATGTAAAGACTCAGGGATTAAGAGGGAGTTGTCCACCCCTTATAATCCACAATAGAATGGGATTGTGGAAAGGAAGAATAGAACTATCATGGAAGCTGCAAGAGCTATGCTTCATGATCAAGATCTTCCTATGCATATTTGGGTAGAAGTAGTCAGAATAGCATTGTATGTACAAAACCATACTCCACACAGAGTACTCGAGAACAAGACTCCTAAAGGAGTCTTTTTCGGCAAGAAACCAGAAGTCAACCATCTCAGAATATTTGGCTATCTAGTGTACATACACATTCCAAAAGAGAAGAGGACAAAATTAGATCCTTCAGGAAAGAAGGGTATATTTGTGAGGTACTCTGAAAGCTCGAAGGCTTACAGAATATACTTCCCAGGGTTCAAGAATATTGACATCAGCAGGGATGTAACATTTGACAAATATTCAGCCTACATCAAATTTAGAAAGAAACATGCTGAAGAACCTGAAGAAGCAGAAGCTCCTAGAATTCATGATACAATCATGAACGAAGAAACTCAAGAAGAAGATCGAGAATTTGAAGAACCACAAAGACCTGTAGATCCACCACAGAAGAATAATCCTCACAAGTGGAAACCTTCTTGGGTACGAGAGATTATCCATGGTGCAGAAAGATATGGGGTTCTAGAAGAGAATCTCAAAGAAAGAAAGAGGACCAGATCCTGTTCCAATTATGTAGCTTTACTATGTGATTTCATTGATAAAGAACCTTCCAAATATCAAGAAGCAGTAGAAAGGAAAGAATGGAAGGATGCTATGATCGAAGAGTATCAATCGATCATGAAGAATGATGTTTCGGATGTTGTCCCAAGACCAGAAGGGAAGTCAGTTGTAACTTCCAAATGGATCTACAAGATTAAGCATGCTGCAAATGGTAGCATAGAAAAATATAAAGCAAGATTTGTTGCTCATGGTTTCTCACAGAAAGAAGGAATAGACTATGAAGAAACCTTTGCACCTGTAGCCAGATACACTTCCATCAGATTAGTACTTGCTCTGGATACAATGATGAAATGGAAGATACACCAAATGGATGTCAATACTGCTTTCTTGAATGGTGTAGTAGAAGAGGAAGTGTATGTGGAGCAGCCACTCGGTTTTGAGACACATGACAGGGAGTCTCATGTGTGCAAATTGAAGAAAGCCTTGTACGGTTTGAAATAGACACCTAGGACATGGTATGACAGAATTGATAGATTTCTATCCAGTTTGGCCATTACCAAGAGTAAAGAAGATTCCAACCTTTACTACAACGTTGAAGATGGAAACCCAATGATGCTTCTACTATATGTACATGATCTATTTATGACAGGTATGGATGGGTTGATTGCTGATACGAAGAGAAGGATTGATACCGAGTTCTAAATGAAGGACTTGGGAATGATGCATTATTTCCTAGGTATGGAGGTGTGGCAGACTACGGATGGAATATTCCTTGGACAAGGAAAGTATGTAGTATAGATCCTGAAGAGATTTGGGATGATCGAATGCAAGGAATTAACCACACCTATGGCATCGAATCTGAAGCTATTAAGTGATGCTTCATCAGAATCGATTGATGCCACGATGTATCATCAGATGATTGGGTCCTTGATGTACCTGATGAACATGAGACCAGATATTTTCTTTGTTGTGAACACCTTGAGCCAATACTTGACAGATCCGAGACATGTTCACTTAACTACTGCAAAGCATATTCTGAGGTACCTGAAGGGTATGGTTGATTATGGGCTCAAGTATAATACTGATCAAAGGATTAACCTGGAGGGTTCTATCGATTCAGATTGGGAAATCAGTGCCATCAATAGGAAGAGTAATTCAGGGTGTTGCTTCAGTATGGGATTAGGTGTGATCTCGTGGTTTAGCAGGAAGCAATTCTATGTGGCACTGAATACAACTAGTTGTGAGGCAGTATGCCTGAGGAAGCTACTGTTTGATTTATTTGATCTCCAGTTAGATGATACTTGTATATACTATAACAACCAGAGTTGTGTAAAGTTGTCAGAGAATCCAATATTCCATGACAAGTCAAAGCATATCGAGATCAAGTATCACTATATCAGGGATATGGTGCAGAGAGGAGTAGTGAAGCTCCAATATGTTGTGATGGACGAATAGATAGCTAATGTGTTGACTAAGCCATTGGCTAGGGTGAAGTTTGAGTACTTCAGGGAGAAGCTTGGTGTCCTCTAGATCAATATTCCTCCCAATAGGAAGTGATGAGTCCATGATGAGCCATTCTTGACATGGTGAGAGGATTGGTTCCTTCCATGGTCAGATATAAGTGATTTTCCTTTCCAACATGGTGAGAGGATTGGTTCCTTCCATGGTCGGATGTAAGAGCTATGACATGGTGAGAGGATTGGTTCCTTCTATTGTCAGGTGTATGTGATGATCCCACATCCAGCATGAAAAAGGGTTGGCTCTGTGAAGACACATCTAGTATGAGAAAGGACTAGCTCTATGTGGATGCCACATCCAGTGTGAAAAGGGTTGTCTCTGTGAAGACACATCTAATATGCAAAAGGACTAGCTCTGTGTAGATGCCACATCTAGTATGAAAAGGGACTAGCTCTTTGAAGACTCATCTAGTATGAAAAAGGACTAGCTCTAAGTGTGTGCCACATCCAGCATGAAAAAGGGTTGGCTCTATGAAGACACATCTAGTATGAAAATGGACTAGCTCTGTGTAGATACCACATCTAGTATGAAAAAGGACTAGCTCAGTGAAGACTCATCTAGTATGAAAAAGGACTAGCTCTGAGTGTGTGCCACATCTAGTATGAAAAAGGACTAGCTCTGTGAAGACTCATCTAGTATGAAAAAGGATTGGCTCTGTGTGTGTTCCACATCTAGTATGAAAAAGAACTAGCTCTGTGATGATACATCGAGTATGAAAAAGGACTGGCTCTGTAGATGTACATCCAGCTTGAAAAAGGGTTGTCTCTGTAGAGATTCCTATGACAAAAAGAATCAAGAGATAGTACCCGTGATGATGACCCAGTGATGATCCAGATCGAGTGATGATGATCTAGATCCAGTGATGATGATCTAGCAGTGATGATCTAGATCGAGAGATGATCTAGATCTAGTGATGATGTCCAGTGATGATTCATATCGAGTGATGATCCAGATACAGTGATGATGTCCAGTGATGATCCAGATCCAATGATGAAGATGACCCGAAGATGAATGTGAATTGAAGATGAAGATGACTTGAAGATGAAGAAGACTTGAAGATGGCAAGGACTCAATGATGATCCAGAAGATATAGAGAAGAAGACTTGTTCTGAAAATTGTGTTGAAAGAATACCTTCCTAGTTAAGAGTGAGTGTTGATGTATATGTAACTTCGAAATGTATTTCACTTGTATTTCGTATATATTGTAACCCGATGTTTTTTCTGGGCTATAGTTGAGTCATGTCATGCCTCGATGTTCCTAGCGAGAAGATATATAATGTAAATAAGTCATGTCAAGTCATTGTGGGTAACCCTCCTATTGGCTAAGGGTTAAAGTACCCGCAGTTCTGGGGCACTAGGGTTATTAGACTCTCCTAGTGAGGTCGGCCCTAGTAGGGTTTAGTCAAGTAGAGAATTAGTATAAATAGAGAGTTGGATTCTCTATTTATCACACATCTTATACACACTCAAGTGTAGCACATATTTGAGGAAGGAGAAGACACTGGGGCTAGATAGAAAGAAGGTTACTACTGTCGGGAGACCACTTACTATTTTGGGTTCTAATTTTGGTGTTGATTCTATCTCTGAGGAAGTTGCAGGGTTTTCACCATTTACGGTTTCACTGAGGATAAACACTATGTTCATTGTCTCTTGTGTTCTATTGATGTGCTTTTTATTCTCTCAGTTAAAGATCCTAATGTATTTCTAGCTTAATGATTAAATTCTAACAACAAGTAAGCTTGGAATTTTGGGAGAACTTTGTTTATGGAAAACATAAGAGAGTTAGATTTCTTAGGGTTGGGAAACAAAAGAATCGTAAAAAGTTGTATCTTGTGCATACATATGTATGGGGACTGAATCAAGTATAATCGCTTTGTGGCTCTCATTATTATGTTACTTTTATTGATGATGCAACAAGAAAAACTAGGTTTATTGCATTAGACATGAATTTAATATGTTTGCTACTTTTTAGAAGTGGAAAGATTTGGTTGAGAATGAGACATGAAAAAAGGTTGAATTGTCTAATATCTGATATTGGAGGTGAATACTGCAGCACAGATTTTTATAGTTATTGTTCATAGCATGGGATTCGTAGGCAGAATACAGGCCCAGGCATATCACAATAAAATCATGTTTTAGAAAGGATTATGAAAAAGATGATCATGGAGTGTGCAAGGTGTATTAGATTTCATGCAGGGTTTCCCTTACAGTTTTGGGTTGATGTTATATATATTGTTGTTGACTTAATAAATAGAGGGAGTTCAAGTTATTTTGATGGTGGTATTCCAAAGGATTCATGGACAAGTGAAAAGGTAAACTAGGCATTTTTAAGAACTTTTGGTTGTGAACCATTTTTCCATATTGATAATGAAAACAGAACAAATCTAGTTGAGGATAAATCCAAGAAATACACCTTTATTGGATATTGGGTTGATAATTTTCGTTATTGGTTATGGGATTATGAAAATCACAAAATCATTAGGAGTAGAGATTTAGTATTGAATGAAAAGGTTATGTACAAATATTAGTTGCAGGGAAAGAAAGAGGACCATGAAAACATAGAGTACATAGTTCTTGACAAAGTCAAATAAAATGAAGTTCCAAAGGTACCAAAAATCAAGAACAACAATAGGTACCTCAAACGCCTAGAAGTGTAAGAATATCTACCGGGTTAAGTAGACCCCCTGAATGATTATCTCCTTCAATATTTATTTATTGATGATTGATTTTGGTGACCCAAAATGTTATAAAGAAGCAATGCAGTTGGAAACTAAAAATAAGTGGGAGCAAGGCATGAATGAGAAGATGGGCTCATTGGTAAGAAACCAAAATTGGGATTTGGTTGAGTTTATTGTAGGTAAAAGAGAATTATAGAATAAATGGGTTTACAGGTTTTAGGAAGAAGAAGGAGGAAATAAGAAACACAAGGCTAGACTTGTTGTAAAGGGGTTTGCACAAAACAAAAGGTATATATTTTATGAAATATTTTATCTTGTTGTTAAAATTACTTCAATTAGGAATATTTTAAGTCTAGTGGTGGTAGAAGATTTGTGTCTTGAATAGTTAGATGTAAAAACAACATTTATACATGGGGATTCCGAGGAAGATATTTATATGCAGTAGCCATAGGGGTATGATGTCAAAGGGAAGGAGAATTTGGTTTGTAGGTTGAAGAAGAGCTTGCAGGGCCTGAAACAAGATCCAAGATAGTGGTATTTGAAATTTGATAAGTTTATGACAAAACAAGGTTATAGTAGATGTCATTCTGACCACTATGTTTATTTCAAGATGTTAGATAATGGAATATATATTATCTTGTTATTGTTTGCCAATGACATGCTTGTTGCAGGGTCTAACATGTAGGATATAAATATGCTCAACATGAAACTAGATAAATCATTTGTGATGAAGGATTTGGATGTTGCAAAGAAAATCATTGGTACAAGAATAACAAGGGACAGGAAAAATTGCAAATTAACACTGTCCCAGGGTGAGTAGATAGAGAAGGTGTTCAAGATAATTATAATGGAAAATGAAAAACCAATTAATACACCTTTGGCCATCCATTTCATACTAAGGATATGTGTCCCAAGACACATGAAGAGATAAAATACTAGTCCAAGGTTCCCTATTCATCAACAATTGGAAGCTTGATGTATTCCATGGTGTGAGCAATACCATATATTGCACATGCAGGGGGAGTTGTGAGTAGGTATATGAACAATCCAGGTAAAGAGATTTGGAGGGTAGTACAATGGATTCTCGGGTATTTGAGAGGTACAACTTCTCATGCATTATGTTTTGGAGGTTTAGACACTGTTCTACAAGGATAAGTTGACGCAGGTATGGAAGCTGATAAAGATATCAAGAGGACAACCACATTGTATGTTTTTATTGTAGGTGGAACAACAGTGAGATGGATTTTGAAAATGAAAAAGGTTGTTTCACTTTCAACGATGAAAGCAGAGTATGTTGATGCTATAGAGGTTAGTAAATAGATGATTTGGTTGCAAAGGTTCATGAAGGAATTGGGTAATATGCGGGAGAATAACAAGTTGTATAGTGACAACCAGAGTGCCATTCATATTATGAATAATTCATCCTTCCATTTGAAGACTAAACATATACATCTCAAGTACCATTTCATATGATCTATTCTGGAAGATAAAGTTTTGATGTTGAAAAAGATATAGACTAGCCAGAATCGTGCAGACATGTTGACAAAGGTAGTATTCAGACATAAATTGAGCTCCTGATTGGTTTCAGTTTTCCTTCAAGCATGAAGGTTAAGATGGGAAATTTTATAGGTCAAAGGTTCATAACATAGTCCAACAAGTGCATCAATGATGGAGTTGTTCTGATCAGTCTCCAAGTGGGAGATTGTTGTTTGGGGAGCCCAATATTTCCGATTTAGAGATGTTATTGTTCAATCATTTTTGTACCCCATTTTTAATGTACACTCCTCCCAATAGCGCGGTGCGGGGGGGCATCCCCCCCGCCCCCAAGTTCTGGGGTCTAGGAGTTAAAGAGCCTCTGGCGGGGGTTCAAAGGTGAATCCCCTAGAATAATTTGTTGGGGGTGTTTGTTGGAAAACAATTTATGGTCCCATGGTATTGGGTAAACTGTGGTATTTTCCCATGTTAATTCCCCTATAAAAGGAAATCATTGTAATATGATTGTGTGTTATGTTGTAGGATTGTAAAACAATCTCTCTGATTGAGTGAGAGAGAGGCTGAGAGAGTGAAGAGGAAGCGTAATGGGTGTGTTGCAGGTTGTATCCATTCATTTTTGTTGGATGGTATAATAATAAAAGGACTAGAAATTTATGTGTGGATATAGTCAATCTTGGTTGAACCACGTTATATTGGTGTCTCTCTTGTAATGTGTTTATCTGTCTAATATTTTCATTTATTTTTTATTTTTTATTTTTTATTGTTATTGCTCTGTGATTCTATTTTTCTAACACACTCCATGGTTTGAATGTCTTAACTTTGTGCTTCATCTCCCTACCATTTCTCTTCCTTCTAGACTCCTAGATCACAACCTAGGGATTGTTGTGTAATTCATGTACTAGGGAGCTTAAATTTAGTTGTTCTTGGGCCATCATTTGCACATTAATCTCATCACGTATGATGTTTGATATATATTTCTTAAATTCCATCTTTTTTAATCATTATAGTGATGATTTATAATGCAAAATGTTTATTGTGATCTTCATGTTCAGGAATTCGTCTTTCCATGAATATCTGCAATAATGTAACAACCTTGTGCATAACATTTGACCAAATATTCCACTTGAAGTTTTAGTTCCAACTCATTATCTCTTTTTGGTTCAACCCACCCTCATCTACTACTATTGTCACCCAAGCTGAATGGAAGAGGAAACAACAGCAAGATGTTGGAAGGATATGGTTCCATATGCATTCAACTACAAACTATAATTCATAAATGATAACATCAATAAAGAATAATTATTGGGAAGGTCATCCATTCTATTTATATTCACTCTTGAATAGATATTTATACCTTGTAGGAATGGTGGAGTAGTTACACCTACTTCAACTAATAATGTATTAAGGTTTTACATGTAGATTTATGTGTGAGTTATGCATTTATCCACTTTAATACAATAATTTGTTGACATATATGGGGTCTAAAATGTATCCTACAAAAAAAAAATTAGGTTTGCATCTCGTTATATTTTCATGAAATTTAAAATCACATATAATAATTATATCATTGTAATGCGATTGAGTAATTTTAAAATATTAATAATATGCATAAATGCACAAAAATATGTTTGCTAACATGCATATCAATAGAAATAATATACTTCTTGATCTGTCTATCCATACAAGCAAGAATAATCAAAGTAAGAAACTAAAGGCAAGAGAAAAATAATGATACAAAAAATATAGGTGGTAAAACCTCAAATGGTGAAACATCTAGACAAATGTATTGTATTCTTATTCTTTAGAAATATCCACTCTTAAAATACATGGAATCCTCACAGAAACACCACATTAAACTACTTAATCACTTCATGTCACATTGATGTTTCACCAACACACTCTAAAAGGGTCTCCTTCACCTCTATTATATAGCTAAAGGTATGGAAGAATAACATTACATAATACATGTAGGGTAAATGCTTTACCACGTATCTTATATAACGAAATATAATAAGAGAATTTATTACATGATGCATGTGGGATAACTCCATTTTATAGTATTAGAGTTATTTATGCATTCTTTTATATGTATGATCATTACACTACTTGTTGCTGGAAATCCTCACCTCGTGCTGACAAGAGTTGTTTCTCTAGGTCTGAATGGGCCAGATCTAGAACAAATGAGTGATAAAAAGGATGGGAAATTTCCCCTAGATTTTGTATATATATGGAATGAGTCCTTTAAATATCCTGCAGTATGATGTGGAAGTATTCTATGGTGTTAGATCTTTGTAGTTGTACCTGCAATAAACACATCAACAAGCAAGCAAGATCAAAAGTAACAGAAAATGATATACAACTTGATATCAATGACTAAGGAATACAATAATAAAATGAATGATTATAACACAATATATTTTATGGGAAAGGAGCCATCTTTGCATTAAAATGAAGAAGGGAAATTACAACCATTTCCCTTAGTGTTGTAATACCCCTTCACATGCCATGTCTTGTCCTTAAAGCTCCAACTTATCTCTTCTATGCTCACCCTAGATTTGGCCAGAACTTAGGTGTAGCAACATAACTTTTCTCCCCTTCCCATGGAGGATGAGCCATGTTTTATAGGCCTTGGGAGGATAGGGATAGTTGAGGAAAAGGTGGATGAGGTGGAAGGGAGATCCTACTAGGGGGAATATTGAGTCCAAGTGGTACACAAGCGTAAGGATGAGGGTGCCATGAAGCCTTCCTTCGAGAAGCTTCATATATATTCTCTTTTACCCTTTAAAACTCAAGCACCACTCTTTTACTATGGAGATAGAGCATTACCAAGGTGGAACCAATTATTGATCAAAGGGTAAATTGAGTGGTACCACTCATTGTCAAGGAAAAAAAGGCGTTACTGAAGAGGGTAACACTTATTGCATAAAAGGAAGAGGTGGTGGTTGACTCAGATATGAAATTATGAATCTTGTCCAAAGTCCAACTTCATCGCTTGAGGAATTTGAGGCAATTTTTAGTGTTTGAGTTCTTAGTACATGATGGTGACAAAAATTATGTGTAACAAAATGTCCCCCAAAGCATGAGGCTAGAGGGATACAATAGGTGGTATATTTGTAAGAGCAAGTTATCAATTCGAGGAAAGAAATTTCTTGATTGCATATCATCATAAACCAA
This sequence comes from Pseudotsuga menziesii, assembly GCA_001517045.1. Classification (NCBI taxonomy): domain Eukaryota; kingdom Viridiplantae; phylum Streptophyta; class Pinopsida; order Pinales; family Pinaceae; genus Pseudotsuga; species Pseudotsuga menziesii. The sequence continues at coordinate 391,760 of LPNX010679575.1, forward strand.
GCTTCTGCAATACACCAACACTTTTGACTCATATCCAAATTACTCATCATCATTGATGCATACCAATACAAGGAAAATCCATGAGAGATATGAATAATCATGGCTACTAGAATACATCGTAGATCCAAGTGAAAGAAGAATCAAAATTGGGCATAGCTACCAGACTTACAATGTATATCTATGTCAAATGGACAAACAATTGAGCACATCTAGGACCATACAAATGTGGATCCATGCTAGGGCTTATACAAAACACTCCATCTCAACTTGGGGAAAGCAATGAGCGCTTAACAGGTACCGAGGGTATTCGTATCATCTTCCAAAAAGTACGATTCCATCCATGTGATTACAATGTTTTGATTTCAAACATGGTAGAAAGCACTTGATTACCAGCCAATGATGAGAACCATTAACAAGTGCGAGGGAAATCACCATTATTGTCAATGATTCCCAAGATACCATAGCACAATATTCTGAGTGTGAACAGATGATCTAACTTCAAACATTTAGTTGAATATTTCGATGAAAGGTTAATGATGTAAACCTTTGTTGAGAGAGAGAGAATCCACTATTGATGCATACATATCTCAAGGTACTAATTTGTTTCTAAAAATAATTCCTTGATAATGACCTGAAATCGACAAGAATAGTCTCATCGAAGGAGGGACATGATGAATCCCACATCAATGACACGAAACTCAAAAAAAAATCATGAAATTTTGAGTCTGATGTAAGCATAAGATTGACTCCAAAGGTACTGACACAAAGGTTGTTTTGACTGTAGAGGTAAACTCTCAATATGACTTTCCTTTGAACATTGGGCGGCATGACTGAATACTTGGCAACATTGACTTGACGAGGTGGATACCAAGACATAATGTGACGGTAGATGATGCATTCTTTGAAAGACTCAAATAAGTGACATAACTCATGAAAGTGGATCGACTTGGAAGCAAGCTGAAAACCCAATTTACTGAATGAAATGCAGACAAGTGCCATGTTCAAAATTTGCCAACTAACTTCCATTATTTGCAAAAAATGAAATAGTTCCCTTCCCTTAATTTCCCCATCATGATTGATGAGTACCTATTTTTTTTTTTTACGAGTTCAAAGAGGGTAACAAACACTCGTTGTAGCTTATCTTGAGATAAGTCCATTCTCATATATTTCACGAACCTAAGAAAGGAGGGGTTCATTCTCAAAAGAGGGCCTCTCAGTGTTTAATTTAACGAGTCCATTAAAATTCAACTTAGTATCGTTCATGTTTAGAAAAGTGGAAAGAAAATTGAAGAAGACTCCAAAGGTTCCTTTTTCATACGATTTACTCCCTGGGGCCCGAAAAACTATAAATAATGGCCAAGAGAGATCTTCCAGTCATGATTGGATGGAGTATAACTTTTTTCATAATTATTCAATTTGAAACAAAAATGGGTAAACTACCGTCAGAAAGATGACTCTTCAAGTACTTTTACTAGCATGAAGAAGACAAGTTCATTTGGTGATCTTTTCACATTTAAGGAGCCCGAAAAAGAGCTTAAAAAGGACTCCATTAGGGTTTATTTTCGCGATGAAAAGGGTTAACAATCCTAAAAATAAGTAAAATTTGACTTGGAACTCTAGTACTAGGTTTAAAGAGAATGACCAAAATGTCAAAATTAGCACTCGATGAATTTTCCATTTTATGGAAGTATGAAAAAGTAAAAAACAAACTCGCTCATAACAAAAATCTTTTAACTTTCATCCCTACAAAAACTTTTTAAAAATGCTATTAGATCTCCAAAACATTTAAAAAATTAGTTTTAAATAACTTTGTGAAAGAGAATTTTTAATGAAATAATTAAAAAGATTAAAATAATGCAATAAAACCCTAAAACATTTCATATAAAAACCAATGAAATAGTAAAAAACATATCGTTTTACTATTTACCAAGTTGGACATCTATTTGGAGCAAATTGTGTGTAGACTTTAAGAAAATATTTTGGAACCATCAACTGTATGTTTCGTGATCCATCTGTTCCAGGTAGGAGCTAAAACCATCCATAAAATTTTCATGGTCACCTTTTCCTTTTCCAAACATATCTTTTGGGGATTTTGAGGTTTTCACCCTAGGGTAAAAATCGCACTCAAGATAACACTCTTTCCCTTTATGGGAAAGGTGGTCCCTGAGCAGAACCACAGTTTTCACACCTAAACAGGATATGCCACCACTCTGTCTCAAGGAGACAAAAGCAGTGCCGGAGAGTTCTCCCAAAAGATCAACGACCCAACCAAAATAATGTTTTTAAAGTATTTTAAAATTTTGATAATGTGTTCTAATACTTCAATTTTTATTTTCGGTAGGTCATTTCTATCCAAATGGTTGTGTGGAAGGAAATACAACATGAGGATGATGATGCCAGAGCTGGGGCATATGTCGGTTCCATAGCTTCTTTACAGGATTGTGGCCTCCTAAATTTTTTCCATTTTCGAAAAATGAGGCCTCATGTGAGACTACTAGAATATATATAGAGAATGTGGAACCTAGAGTAGAAATACTTTGAGGTAGGGACCCACCTTGTTATAGTGGAAGTAGAGGAAATATACTTCCTTAAAGAGTTATCCAGGCATGGAGAGCATATCTCACTGACAGTTCCTCGAGGAGGAGACGCCACAACAAAAGAACCCATAGATCGTCACTATTTTCTAGGCACTCAAATGTCTGGGAAAAATATCCCCATCAAGGAGCTGATGGATTTTCCTCTTGAGACAGTGCTTTTCACCATGCCATAGGTTGCAAGGAGCCAAGGGGCTCACCAAGCTTCCTGAGCTCACATGCTTTATGTCTTGGAGGCTATGGCGTCTATGGTCTATAACTAGGCTGACGATTTACTGAGTGTCTCTAAGGATCAGCTCACTAAGTGTCGGTAGGGGGAGTTGAAATAGTTTGGTTATGGGACCATCTTGGAATCCTTCTTCTTTGAGTAGGTTCCTCATCTAATACCTCAGGTGGATTTCACCAAGTTGAGAGCACGGGACCCTCGCATGCTGTGGTGGGTAAAGATCATGGCCCACACCGATGGCGGCGGGGCCAAGGTCAAGTATGGGAGCACATTTTTCCATTGGTTAGATGAGAAACTTCTCATAGTGGAGGAATATGGGTATGCTAGTACTGAATTCAGGGGAGACCCTGATCTACCATTACTGGTGGGTGCCAAGTGAGCTGATATTGGTAAGAAGAATACTTAATACATTGATTATTTGTTTTGAATTTTTGTGTTTTATAATTTTTATGAATAATAACGAGACTTAATATTTTCATACATATTTTGGAGATGAATGACCTGAGGAATATTCCCTAATTGAAAGACAAGCAGTGTTGTAAAGGAAAGTTTCCTATGGCTACGGTTTAAGAGGCCATCAACATACTGGGGTTGAAAGGTGGATGTATAATGTTCAGCAAGCATATATAAGAAAGTTTCAGAGATTAGAATGGTTCACACCTCCACAAATTAAGGTTGATCCAAGCAACCCTTCAATCCTTTTCTTGCTCCTCTTGCTCCTGTTACCCCTCTTGCTCCAAGATACCTAAAAAATGAATTATACCTTCCTCAAACCAAATAGACTATATGAAAGGAGATTATATTCAATGAAACATGAAAACAGAATCTGATAAAAAGGAGATCATATAATCATAATCCAAGATTCAATATACAAGACAAATTGATTTGGGAAGAAGAAGGACATCAAATATTTATTAATCTTGAAAAAATGTACAAATATACCTTCTATTCAAGGTTAGCACCTCACGAAACCTTGATCTGGCTCTACTAATTCTCTTCTCCAAGGAACTCAGCCTCCAAGCTCTGCAACACAAGGAGATAGCTTCTAGGGAAAAGGTGTGGGCAAAGAGAGTCCCAATTCCTCCAGCATGACAATGAAAATATTCAAGTCCCCTCTCATGGACCTCCCTACCTCTATTTATATGCTACTGAAGAGATAGGGTCGAAGACAAATTAGTTACAACTGAAGGAGTTAGTTGCATAACTACCCAAACTACCCGAATTTCAAAAAATGTATTTTTTTGACATTTTTAGGAGGAATACGCGGGTTGCGGAGACAACAGTCATGTATGTAGGAGGTATATGTGGGTTGCAATGTAAGTAGTAATGTATTTAGGGAATATGTGAGTATTATATATGACAAGTCACATATAATACGCAAGTTTCCTTAAGGAAATTCTCGTATGCATCAAAACATCTCATTTTTAGGGTACTTCTAGGAATTTTAAAACTTTAGTGTCTTCTGGAAAGTTTTAGCTAAATGAAATATATTTCCAATAGTGAAAAGATGGGGTCAAGATGAGTTACAAAACTCAATATATGGATCCTCCAAGTTAGGTGTTGTTTCAATGATTTTCATGAAGTATCATCATGGAAGTGTCGACATGTGACGGAATCATGGGAAAATGGTCACAAAAAGAGATGTGTCATTTTTAGCTATAACAAATGCCCCTTAATGTATGAGGTTAGAGGGGAATATGATAGCCAAAATTAATTATAAAGGAAATAGCTGAGTATGGAGAGAGCAGAGAATCCAAGATCGAAAGGCTTGAACAAAGGTACCTGAAAGAGAGATAAATGTCAGAAAAAACTGATATATGGGACATACAAGTCCATACACAAATCGTCGCCATAAAGATACAAGTAGAGCCAAAATATGTATAACTGATCAAACTATCATGGTCGCTCAATATGCAAAAAGGAGCCATATCAAATATAAAGGAGTCATGGACACAAATGAACATGATGGCTCCATGCTCAAAAATCAATCATAGCCACAAGAATAAAAGGTGGATCTACTTCTCAGCAAAATGTCATATAAAATGTAACAAGGTCTTGTGCACCTTGGGTAATAGAAAAATGATGATGCTACTGTCGACCCAAGGTCTTGAATCCAAACCACCCAAAAGGTATGAATCCTAAACATGCAAATAAGGGAGTTGAAGTCAAACATGGAGGAAACTATTTGATTACCGATCAATAATGAGAACCGTTAACAAATGCGAGGGAAACCACCATTAATGAAAATGGTACCCAAAGTACCTAGTACATTCTAACAAGTGTGAATACAAGGACTTGAAGTCGAACACTTGAAGAATCCATTGAGTAGGAGACATTAAGGTATTGACACTACCCAATAGAGAAGGAAATTGCCACTGATGACTGCAATCCCCAAGGTATTATCATAAAACATTAAATCTCATCCCCAGAGCAAGATGTGTTGTAGTCGATAGGAAGAGATCCATTGGAAGGAAGGAATTAAGGCATCCTTCATCATCCAACATGAGGTAATTCAAATACTAATTGGATCTAGAATTGGTACATAATTTCATGATAAGGACCAAGACACGATGTAATGAACTGATGCCAGGGAATGGCCGACCCAAAAGGTCAAGGAAACTGCAGAATCGCTGACAAAGGTTTAATCGTTGAACAGTGAGAATGAAACAAAAGTGAATTAGGAACATTTTGACACAAAATAACCAATGACACTAATCTAAAATGTAGGAGACATTGATAGATTCCCCACATAATTGGAAAAAAAAACAAACGGAGTAGTAAGAAACTTTGAATCGGGATAAGGTCAAAATACTAGGACCCAACTGTTGATAGACTCAAAACTGGTGCTTTGTTCAAGGAAATAGGAGTTGTTTCCATGATGTAAAAAACATGTGAATGCACTTCCCTTCCCCTCTTTCTTGTAAAGGTTTAACGAGTCCAAGAAAGCAAACTCAATACCATCTTCATTTTTGGAAAGCTCGAAGAAGAGACAGAAGAATGCTCAATAAAGCACTGATTCATGGATTTTACAAGCCTGAATTAGTGAATTCTCGACAGTGTTTCCATAGTTTAGAGAGTCAGAAAACTCCAAAGAAGACTCCAGGTGGGAACTTTTTTGTCCAATTTAGTCTCATGAGGCCGAAAAATATATAAAACAAACCACAGAAGAACTCTCTTAGCTTCCAAAGAAGTAAGGCACACCTTTTTCATACTTAGTTGGGAAGATCAAAAAAAGGTTAAATTACCACCTACCGAACTCTCCTTCAAAAGCAACATATAGCCTTAGTTTTACAAGTGTGAAGGAAGGAAAGATCACTCGAAAAGATCCATTCGATTACAAGAAATGGAGCTTACAACTAGAAACTCGATGATTTGTTCTTTAGGGTTTAACGAGCATGACAAAGGCATAAAGTACACTCGAAATATTTTTCATGTTTAGGTCTAGAGCACAAAAAAGAGAAAACTAAGCTTTACTGAGGGTTCCTTTTCCATAAGTTTATTCTCTACTGTCCGGAAAAGTGATAAATCTATGCCTAAGAATACTCTTCTCAATTCCAAAGAAAAGAGAGCGATCATTTCTTATACTATTCCACATGGTCTAAGAAAGTGATAACCTACCACCAATGTGGATGCCCCTTCACATATTCTTAATGAGCCTGAATGGACAAGTTTACTCAGCAGTCAAGTCTATTTTAAGGAGTCGGACCTAGGCCTAAAAAAACTCAATATCTTTCCCATGAAGTTTTAATGAGTCTAGAAAATTCAACTCACGGCCTCCTTACTATTTTTAACAAGCTCGAAGGAGAGAAGAAAGAATGCTTTAAATGCAAGGAGACGAGTGTCAAGGGCAAGTGAAACTAGTTCCAAGTGCGAGGAACAAACCTATGCATAATGCAAGGAACATGAGCAGGATAAAGACACTCAAGGAACGTATCCTCAAGGTAAAAGGTGTCAAGTTGAAAAGAAAAAATGATACAAGGATGAGCGATGATGAGAGCAAAGATGAGGGTTTAAATAACAAGATAAAAGCGTGGAATTCGACATCAAGGTCAAAAGCGTGAGCAGGATACATGAAAATGCAATTACAGCTTGAACAACAAGTAAAATCCAGTAAACAATTGTGAATCCAACTAAAAATCTTGTCTTTAAGAAACAACAACATTAGAATCACATTCGGAAGAAAAGATCCGATGCAGGCCACTTTGGCAGAAACACATGTGACTTTGTTATCTTCTACATTCAGTGTAGTCAAGGCAGAATCAGCAAAAGAGGACTCTATAGTGCCAAGTCCTGAGGGTTTAGAATCAGTAAGATAAACCTCAGAAGAAAAGAAAAGATAAAAAATGGAGGTAGAGTCTATAGGAAGAAACTCAATATCACAGGAGTTGAAAAATTCATAAGAAAAATCAAACTCATCAAGATCACTGACTCGCTGTTCTATGGGAGAGTCCAAAGAATCAACAAGATTAACATAAGAAGACCAATACTTGGGAATATCAACCTTACTAACAAAATCAGGGTTAGACTTAGTCACAATTGAACTGACATCTAAAAGAAGGTCAGACTATATCAAAGACTCTAGGAAGACTTCATCCGAAGGAAGGATATCATCTGAGATAGGACACATGTCTAAAATTTCAAATGGATTGACAGAGTGGAGAGAAGGCTCCATAGTTTGCATAGAATGAATCACCTGGTCAACTGTTGAGACCAAGTCCTGAGAAGGTAAGCATGAAAATAGAGGCTGCTTCTCAGTAGCAATTGAATGCAAAGTACATGAGGCCACATAGCTCACTCGTGGAGGGGTAGTGTCTATAGAAACACTGGGAATCGATAAAGGAAAGAACTGGTCTCTAGTTGGGTTAGGAGACATATCAAGAAAATCCAACTAATTGATAGTGACAATTTCTTCTCCATGATTAAAGTGCATCACATGAAATAACGTTGACACCATAGCTTGCATGGCATATACATAATCATGTCCAAGGAGCATATTAAATTCCAAGGGGTCTTCTATCACCATGAATTCAGCTAAGACGGTCTTCCCACCCAAAGTAACAGGTGTTTGAGCAAGAGTTCCTAAGGCTATACCAGTTCTTCTATGAAACTCCAGTAACTAACTAACAGTTGACATAAGGCTGGGAGATCCCATGCCTCACCAAGCATGAGCAGACAAGATACTAATTGAGGATTTTTTATCAACAATACAATGAGCAATCGTGTATGGTTCAACTTTGACCTTTATCTAGAAAGGTACGTCAGAAGGAAGGCATGGCTCAACTAGGCTATCCCAATCAAAGGAAGCACTCCTACAGCTTGGTGGGGGTTGATTCGAAGTGAGTTCAATGCCCCTTTGTTCAGTAAGTTCTGAACTGGTACTGAAGAAAATGTGACTAGTAGACACATCACTCTCTAAAGGAAGAGTGGGATTGATCGACAATGAAATCAATTCAACCACTTCATGAAAGTCACTCTCCGAAGGTAGAGTGGGATTGAACAAATATGACACTGGTTCAATCACATAAGGGTCACTCTCTGAAAGAAGAGGGGTGAACCAAATACTGGGAAGGTTCAACCACTAGATCAACCAAAGGTTGAGTTGGTTGTTGAGAAACTATAGGTTGTTCAAGAGAAGGAAATTATTGAGTCTCGGACCACACTCTTCACACCTTTGCGATAGCAGGGAACTGGTGAGTAAGATGATCTCCCTTGCATAAATTGAAAGGGAACTTAATTTTACACTTCAAACGACCAGTTTTCGCAACAGTGTCAACATGACTAGCAGTGGTTGACTGTTTTCTCTCAACATTATCTACAAAGGATCATATTTTTTCCCCAACATGACCATCAGAAGTTGGGTGAGTGGGTCCAACCTAACTAAGAGCGGTTGGTTGTAAAAAATATTTAGAATGTTCAAAATGGGATGACCATGAAACCAAACTCTTCGTACTTCTGTAATAGAAGGGAATTTATAAGTAAGGTGGTCTCCCTCACAAAGATTACAAGGAAACTTAGGTTTGTGTTTTAAACTGGTAGTCTTTTAAATAGCATCAACATGACTCGCATTGGCTGACAGATTGTCTTCAGCATGAACTACAGAGGCTAAGAGACTTCCCCCAGCATGACTTACAGAGGCTGAGAGACTAGGTCCAACATGACTTGAAGAGGTTGGATGGGCACCACCAGCATGAACATCAAAGGCTAAATGGTTAGGATCAACATGCTTTGTAGTAGTTGAGTGTGTGGCCTCAGCATGAACTACAAAGGCTGGGTGGATGGATCCAACATGACTTTCATAGGTTGGATGGGGAGGTTCAACTTGAAAATTAGAGGTTGAATGCATGCCCTCAGCATGAACCATAGAGGCTGAGTGACTGGGTCCAACATGACCTGGAATGGTTGGAAGGATCCCACCAACATGACTTGGAATGGTTGGAAGGATCCCACCAACATGATGAACAGAGGCTGGATGGTGAAGATCAACTTGAATTGCAGAGGTTGAGTTCTTAGATCCAACATGACCTGCAGAGGTTGGGTAGGCTCCCCCATCATGAATTGTAGAGGTTGGGTGGTGAGGTTAAACTTGACTTATAGAGGTTGAACGGGTTCCCCCTTTCTTATGTGCTTCTTCCTATTCCTCCTTCTTTTACTCCTTTTAGACTATTGGTTACTAGTATTAGTAATTTCACCACATGAGGTAGAAGGAGGAGGAGAATCAACTATAGGTGAAGGGGAAGAACATTGAATGCCGATAAAATCCCCAAAGGAAATGACTAGGAACTCCCCAGTATGGTCACCAATTCTATTACTGAGAAAAATTCCTATGGCTTGGGGTACCACAACAGATAGAGTAACCGCAAAAATCAATCCCTTCCCATATGCAAGAGAAATAAAACATCTAACACTAAAGGATCTCGAAACATACCTTATTCTGGATGGTTGATGTAGATCCCCATTGAGCTCTTCCAATCCCACTTGTGTTAACAATTTGCTCTCTCAATAATCAGCAAACAAGACAAGCATGCTATATAATGATGTTAAACCTACTCTAGCATATATAATCAATAATGTATAATCAATTAAAAGCATCCATGGATTCAATATTCATTTAAATGCACATCATTGGACAGGAAAAGATATTTCTATTAATATAAATCAGAGATTACAAGAATGACAACCTCTGTTGGCACATTTGGGAATCGGAGAAACTAAGTCCTCCAACTGGGCCTCCACCACCTCAATCCTCCATCTCTCAATAGCAAGATCACAATCAAAGGAAATATTGGGAATAACACAAAGTTCTCCAAGGGACAAAGGGATGCATACTATAGACTATAATCAAGCTTCGGCAACAATGGACTATAGTTTTCTTGCTCTTCAATTCCTCTCCTTTCAATGTATCCAAAGGGTTCCTTATATAGTGCTTCAATGGGATAATGGAAGGTCAAATCTGAGTGATCTCAATGCATATGGAAGGCCAAGAGACAAATGACTGAGATCCACATCAAGGAAAACTCCAAAACTATTGGGCCTTTTGCACACATCTCGATGTATGCGGGTTTACGGGTCATATCCATGTATATACATGATAATGGATTTAAAATTTGCGTATGGAAAATAATGCATGTTTTTAGGGATGATATTGGAAACATAAAAGGTATAAAAATGGTCCATGGGGTCCAAAGAGTCCGCAAAGGGACACGGAAGGCCATAAATATGTGATCTACCATGTGTGGTAAAATTAGTTGTAACAGATGCCCCCTAATGTGTGAGGTCAGATGGGTGATACGATGGATGAAATACATTATAATTCCATCCCAAAAGTGGAGTGATGAAGAACCAGGTGGAAGAACCATCCATACAACAATACATTACAAATATCTCTACATATGACTGCAAGTAAATACAACAGTCTCGGATACATAAGAGTACAATGGCCATGAATAGGCATGATACAAAACATGACATGTGTGGTCATCACCATGCATAATATAAATAGATAAGAATCTCCATGATGAAGATATATAAAGGATCACGATCTTTATGAAAGATGAAGATATACAATGGATCAAGATCTCCATAATGGCTGAAGATATTTGACATACACTGGAATCAAGTCATGAGAACTAAAATCTCATGAACATCGGTACAATCAAGGAGGTAGTATATCAGAAATGCCACCAATCTAGAAAGTCTTCTACACAATCTGTTATGAGTACATGTCCTACTATGTGAATAGAGGTGTCGAGGTCGAACATAGTAGTCCATCATTTGATTACTGGTCATTGATGTATACCGTTAACAAACGCAAGATCACCCACCGATAATGAAAATGGGAATCAAGGTACTAGAGTGCAAACTAACAAGTGTAAATAAATGTGTTGAGGTCAAACACTTGAAAGAATCCATCGATTAGGGGAAATTGATGTTTCCCAAAATTGTCGATGGCGAGAGAACCTCCCACTAATGATTGTAAGTCTCAAGGCACTCAAAATGACTCTATATTCCTATCCTAGAATAAATGCTCTGAAGTCGATGGGATGAAATCCGCTAGAGGAGGGAATTATTAAGGCATCCCCCATCATCCAACACGAGGTACTCAACAAAGTTGTATAATGTCAAAATACTCGATCATAATGTGCACAAACCAGTAATAGTACCGGGAATGGCCGACATGCAAAGTTAAGAAAACTGAGGAATGGCTGACTCAGGATTCAAATTCCTTCGAACAAGAGAATAAAGGTGAATGGTGACTAAATGTAGGTAGTATAGACTCAATATACAAAATTGGGACATCTCTGCGACACAGGAGGCATCGATAGAGGCTCCATAGGGATTGGAAGCTTAACTAGTTGGTGGAGATGAACTCAAAGAAATGATTACAACTCCTAAAGTCAAATTATTAACCCAACCAACCGATGTGATATATAGTGCTCTGTTCGAAGGTGACACAACTCGACTACTGCCAAAGATAACATCTTTTCCTGTCCGAATTTTTGGTTTTTTTTTTTTTTTGGACTTTTTCAAATATTTTGAAAAGCTTGAAAAATAATAAAAGTGTTTTATAGTTACAGACTAGGAGGAGACGAGTGTCAAGGGGAAAACAACCTAGTTCCAAGTATTGGAACATACCTATACTCAATGGTAAGACACATGTGTAGGATAATGACACTTGGGGGAAATTCCCCTCCCAGAAAAAATGGGGAATCAAGCTGCAAAAGATATATAAAATGGCTCTGCATGGCTAGGCATGAGACAAGCTCATGCTATATGGCTGATAATCAAAGTCAGGGAAGTCAGCATAAGGTTCAATAAGGCAAGCAAAACTCATGATAATGCAATTACAACTTGACATAAGGGAGTCTTGGGGAAAAGGCCAGCAAAAGATCAAGAGGAGTATTAGGCTCTTGCCCAAAGTCATGGAGATACTATACAAAGGACTCCCACACCCTAAAGGAAAAATGTCGGCATGGGCACCAAATGCAAAATAGGAGCTAACTAGGGTACCCATGTATGGTCAAGCTCTACCATTCACATCATGTCACTTCTAAAAGCAACAAGAAGGTTTCGTGACAAGATAGAATGGGTTCATACCTAAGGTTATAATGAAACAGTCATAAGGTCATGGAAAGTACAAACAGAGGTGAAACGTAACCTATATGCTAGTTTAGACATAACACCTGAAATCATCACAAACGGGTCAAAACCACAGTCAAACCGTGCTCAAAAAGGACTCCTACATCATCAAATTAGTCCAAAATGGTCCAAAATGGTCAGAAACAGTCAAAACTATAGAAAATGGGTAAAAATTTTCAAAAAAATTCTATAAATAGTAAAAAATTCAGAAATTCCATATCATTTAAAATTTTTACCCATTTGAGCTCAAAACATCCAACTCGAATTCCGAGAGCATCGTCCAGTGAAATTCGACGCCATTTGATCCAGGTAACTCCTCATGTCCTCCTCTTCCCATTTCATGCCAATTTTTTAAGTTTTCATGGTCCAATTCATTTTGTATGTCATCCTAAAGTATACATTTCACCCCACACAGGTATTGGGGATTTTTCCACATATAGGGATGGCCATACACGAGAAAACTGTCCAAACCCATGTACATACATGGTTTTTTTGCAAACAGTCGTGTATGTGGCCGCGAATGAGTTTTTCAAGGGAAAATAATGATGAAATCTCTTGTTTTTTGTGCAGGATGTTTTAGAATGGAGGGAGAGGGAACATGCTGATGTAGAAGAGGCAGTGCAAGGTGACTTAATGGCCCAACAAGCTTTGCGTGCATGCGGCTTGTATAAGTTTTGGTGTCTTGGCAGCCTGAGGGCCAAACCAAGACTCTTGTAGATGCTAGTGGTTTACTGGGATCCAGACTTTGAGTCTTTTGACATTGACGAGATGTTTCTTAGTATAGAGATTGAGGACATATACTTTATCACTAGATTATTCTGATGAGGAGAGGTGGTAAATCTCTGATCTCACGGGCCAAGAGGTGGCTTGACTATTGATGAGTACATTGCGGTGTATTTCTTTCTAGACACGGAAAAGGTTGGGAGTCAAATCTTGACAAACTCGATCTAGGTGTTGGGACTGAAGGCCATACTATTGGTACTCTATAGGATAGTCGGCTTAGCTTCACTCCACCAAGCCTCGCATCCACTGATGTTCTATGCGGTGGAGTGTATGAGACCCATGGTGTATGACTGGAGCACTACACTGTTGAGAAACATGAAGCAAAATTTCAATCACTGGAAGATGGGAAGGGTGAGAAACTTTGGTTTCAGTAGCATACTGAGCACATTCTTCTCTTAGTGTGTATCAGGGCTAAGCCCTAGAGTGGACATTCCTCCACATGGAGTTCGAGATCCAACCCAATGACATTGGGAAAATGTTATGGGCAGACTAGGTGAAGGTAGGGTGGCTAACCCCTACCCAACGGACTTCTTTCCACGGTGGTAGAGGTACATCATATCCATTGATGACTATCCCTATGTAGGGATATACTTCCGTGGAGATCTGGACATGCCCCTACCACCAGGAGCAGCATATACCGACATAGGTAATGAATCCCAAACCCACTTTAAGTTTTTTGAATTATTAATTTTTTTTTCTGTTTTTTGATATTTTGACTCAAAAAACATGTTTTGGTGTGATGACACATAGTGAAAATATGTCATGTGTATGCATATGTTGGACCATAGTGACCGGATGGGTTCCCTCATCATAGATGGAGGGGAAGGTGATACAACATCATGGGTGCGAATGCGGAGCGGATGCTCCAAAGAATCCACACAAACTTTGTACACTTGACACACAAGGTACCCATGGTGCAACTCGAGGACTTTCCTGAGGCCATGCAGTGTCAGGTGGTTCATGTACCATGGGCATGGGTTTTATTATTTCAATGTCTAGCTAGAGCCATGGTGTGCTACCACGATCAGAAACCCCCCTCCTCCTCCACAAGATTAGAGACCTGAGAGTACTTCTTTTTGTACTACCATGTATTATATTTTGGTGGCTCAGAAGCCCCAATTTTGTATTATGACACTTATGTATTATCACGTCACATTTTGGATGTTAATGAAAAACTTTTATGATGATCGATTATTTATTTACATGTGTGCAAAAATGTAGGTTTGTGATATGCTTATGGTCTATGAAACAAATGCCAATCTAACACATAGTTAGCATATTAGTCAGCAACTTGATTAAAAATTCTTGAAACATGTATGTATGTTATATTCTCAAATTTCCATTCTAGCAATCTCACACATAAGAATATTCATAATAAAACTGGATCCCTAATACAATACGAGCCATTAAGCTGTGAAACCACTAACTATGAATCAAAATGTACCTCAAGAGAGAGAACACCATGTGAAATGGAATCACGCAATAACTCAATAACGACACTATATTCAGCAACATTATTCGAAGAAAGCCATAAACAGACACCTCCTGAAGACAACACTTGACTTGTACGAGTATAAATCACCGAAGCAGCCAAAGCTGAGTTTTGAGTGTGACGGCTAGCACCATTGGCGAATCCTATGTAAATGGAAGACTCCATCAACATCTACCATAAGAAACAGAAGCTAATCAACAAACCCGGTCACCATAAGAAAACTTAACTATGCAACTCAAAAATTGTACAATAATATACAACAATCAGCCCTGGCTAAAGATCATGCATAGTATTTTTTAAGATAGAGCCCATTTCTAGGCTCTACCAAGGCTATCCCTTCATAATCCACTAGCTCATAGGTGCCGTTCTCTAACACACATTTGACCACATAAGGACCATGCCACATGGGATTAAACTTCCTTTCCCCCAAGGGTTCTTTAGCTTGATCCCACAAAATAACCAAATCACCTTCACTAAACTTCCTTAGACAGACATACTTATCATATTGGACCTTAACACGATGCTTATTTACCTCTAGAGCCACTAAGGCATCTCAATGCTGCTCATCAAGCTGCTCTAAGTGGCCTAAACATTCCTCCAATGCGGAAGTGTCTGGTAAAAGTTATATAGCTAACATCAATGAAGGGATTTTGCATTCAACCAGCAAGATAGAATCCACCCCATGCACAAGCTGATATGGCGAGAAACCAGTGTGTTGAGGCCTAGAAATTCACAGGCAACAATAGCAAGGGATTAGACTCCCCATTCAACGTTCCCAACTAGCCCGTGACTGTTTGGTATAGGGAATCTGTCCAGTTTGCGGTCTGGATACCGTAGGTCAAGTAACAAAAACAAAGGTTTTATCAGTTGCGGCCCAATCCACCGTACATATTTTTGTATTTTTGACTTAAAGTATGGTGTGCATGTGCCTAATTAACAATGTAGGGTGATAAGGATGCTAGGAGTAGTCACAAAGTTATGTGCAGGTTCTTACCTCTCATCTTAGAACTCACAAGCATCGAAATCACATATAGTGTAAGAAAGTAAATACTATCTACACTATCTCTAGAGAGCTGGATATTAATTCATGAGTAATGCATTACTGTCCAAGTGTTATGGCAAATCAAAAATAGCTGTTCTTATAACCAAACATTTAAACATGAATGAAAGTATACATGGTAAGATAGCTCATCACCAGTTAGAAATCCCATTACTCATAGTGGAAAATATCACAAAGTATACTAAATAACATTCAGACAAGAACATAGGTTCAGGAAGTTAGAACTCTCTCACAGTTAATGAAACATAGTTGAAAATGAAATAGTTCCCATTCAACATTGCTCATTTAAATGCATTGATACATTCCACATAGCACTTTCTCCAACAGGCAAAAGTTGCAATTTCTGGTTGTAAAATGAAATAGTTCCTCTTACAAGCATTAGTTTACAAGTTTCTCAATGGAAAAAATCCCTCTCCATTCTAATTTTCAAATATATAACTAAACAGTAAACCGCTTGGGCTTCCCCCCAACGTGTGACCTTTCTGTTCCTCAAACATTTCATGTATTTCTGTGCGCACTCATGATCTGCTGAGTAACTAACAGACCTTTCAGATCTGCGCTTTCTTTGCTATTGATTTTGCTTTCTCCTTTGTTAGCCCTCCTTGCAATCCTGTCATCTTTGATTTGACCTTTGCCAAAACGGCCCAGCTCCCTTCTGTCAGCCATCTCCCAGCTGTACCTTCGCACCACGGTCGTCTGAACAGTCTCTTGAATCTTCTACAATTAAACAACAATTAACATTCATTAGGACTGTATTTCTAAGAAAGTCAAACCACGTTAAACTGTATCAACCACAATGGCTAAGCAGTAAGAAAAGCCATGCGCTGCATTACTACTATGAAGCTTAACAAACGCTGACACCACTATCTCATCTACCTACGGGTTCGAAAGAAATCACCAACGACAGGAAACAACAAACTCATCGATGGCTTAGAATTCTAACATCGGTCGGTTAAACTCATTCACAACCGCATAAGCGGGTCTTAACAGGAGACGGGTACCGTGGAAACACATAGTCCTATCGGAGTCTAAAGAGTTATGATCTAAGTTGTGGGTGGGAAAGCTTCAAATCGGAAATCGGAAAGACATCCACATCAGAATCCAAGTGCTTTGCATAGCCACAATGGCGGAAGAGAAAAAGGTTATAGATGTGCGACTAGAAGACCGACACGCATCGGCGGGTGGAACACTTACACATCGGGTGCTTAGCTGATTTGGGAGCCGCAATGGTGGAAGAGAAACAGACAACAGCCTCTGGTCAAATAAAATTGCGAAGTGTTTAAAAACTTTAAAATTTTTCAACGATTGAAACTGTTTCACCTCCGAAAAAATGTTTTTTCAAAAACACTTGATCCAATTCATCTTCGACTAACAAAACCAGATTCTAACATCTACAACCCGCAACAATTTCCAACACAAGCAATTTCTGAAAACAGGATGAGAGTTCATCTTCGAAAATCATCCAAAATTAAAGCATGACCAAAAATTCATGGATCCAATTGATTCAACGCAGCATTAAAATCATAAAGGGGGGTCCAAAATTTGAAAAAAATTGGGGAGAATAGTTGCAGCTACAACAACTGGCGATTACCTGGTGAACCTATATCTTTGGATGATTATTCCTTGAACAACAGACTGTTTAACAACAAAAGCATCTATTGAATTCTTCCAGCTATCTGGATTTCTCAAATGGAAAAAGTGTGTACCTTTATTCATTGATGATAGTCCAATTTGGGAGAGTGGAAACCAAGATTTTCAAGTCCAAATAACTCTATTGAGGCCGAAGGATGAGTTTCATTGTTACTTGTCTTTAGGTAGCTGGCAGCTTGGACACCACAGGATTGTAGCATATGGCAAACATAAATATTCATTTGTTCCTCATTCCCATGCCACTTTAGCACTTTTGTGCTTTTGGACTTTTGTCCTTTTCATATGAGTCCTCCCGCATGCCTTTCTTTCTAAATTTTAATTCAAGCTCCTCTATCCTAAGTGTCCTTTTGTGTGAGAGGTGTATTTCACATTTCACCTCATGGACGGAGAGGAACTTTCGGCAATTTAGTACTTATGGTTCAGCATTTGTTTTGATATATAATGCTTTCATGGGAGTTTTTTGACTCTTATCTGCCTTTTGGCATTCGTTTCTTGGCATGGGATTATTTGTATTTAATATACTGTTTACCTTGCTTCTTTCCATGGGTCCTTTGCTGTCACTCCCTAGGACATTTTAAATGTGACATGGATGGAGCCTCAAAATAGTATTCCAGACCCTTTGATTCTAGTTTATTTCACAGGGGTTAAGCAGGACTTCAATGTGCACATAGCTATTTGAGAAAGCTTCTAAAATGGAAGAAGTTCTTTTTAGATAAACAGCAATATACAGTCTTATACCCGAGAACTTTGGTTAATCCAAAATTCTAATGTTCTCCATGCAACCGTAGGCTTTCCTCCTTTATTGAAATCGACAGAAAATTAAACTAAAACAAAACTAAACCTTATGACTCAAAGACTAAAAAATACGACCAAGCCAGATTATTTATGTACAAGATAGAAGAACAAAAACAAAGCTCAGGAAAAATAAGGCTTGCGAACTAAGACATTTACTGGTAAGTTCTCTTCCCACCCTTGTAGATATTGTAACTTATAAGTTTAAGGGCCAAGCTTTGCTGCAATCTGGAAAGGACCTACACACAACTGCTGGAATTTCGTGTGTTTTCCTTTCTCATCATGGGGGTGATCCCACTTGAGAACCAAATCTCCCACTTCAAAGTATTTTGTTCCTGCCTTATGTTTGTCGAACCATCTCTTTATTACCTCTTGTTTTTTCTTAAAGTGCTTTATGGCTCTAGACCGAGCCTCTTCTGCTTTCAGGAGATTATATATCCTCATTTGCAAAAATTCATCATCCGACCCTCTATATTCTTGAGCTATTATGGAAGAGGGTAGCATGATATTGGGGGGAAGAATGGCTTCTTTACCATACACAAGGGTATACGGAGACACTCCTATCGAAGACTTGGGGGTGAATTTATCGGCCCAAAGGGCATTTGGTAGCACTGAGTGCCAACTCCTCTGGTTTTCTATTATAGTGTTCTTTAAAATTCTAATCAGATTTTTGTTAGTGGATTCAGCCAGGCCATTTCCTTGTGGATAGTAATTAGCAAAATAATGCAACTTTATTCCTTTCTCATGAGTGAAAGTAGTTAATTTAATCAATGAAAAGTAAGTAGCATTATCAAAGACTAAAGAAACTGGAACTCCAAACCTGGTCATAATATGGTCCTGCAGGAAGCTGATGATCGCGTCCTCATTTATTTTGCACAGCGGGATGGCTTCAACCCAACGAGTGAAATAATAGGTTGCTGTTAGAATGTACTTGTGTTGTAGGGAGGAGTTTGGCTTTATTTCCCCAATAATATAAAACCCCCATTGCTCGAACGGTTCTGTGATCATCATAGGCTTCAGTGGTGCGGCCGCTTTAGATTGTCTTCCACTGCACCTTTGACAAATGTCGCATTTCCTAACATGGGCGTGTGCATCTTTGAAAAGCGTGGGCCAATAGTAACTGGCTCTGAGAATTTTGTGAGCTGTAGTATCTCCTGAAAAATTTCCTCCAGCAAGCCCGTCATGCAAATCTGTCATTACTTTCATCGCATCTTCTTTCTCTAAGCATCTAAGAAGAACCCCGTCGTAATTTTTTCTGAATAATACTCCTTCAACAATTTAATAGGAGGCTGATTTGAGATGTAGTGCTATTCTTTGCTTAGAATTCCAATGTTCTGGAAACAATACTGCCTGAAGGTAATGCATGAGGTCTCTATACCAAGACTCGGGAGCTGTGAACAAAGGACATACATCCATCACATGTAATTCAGCCTCGTTTTCCTAGGCGTGTTCGTCATTGCTTCCATTTTCAGCCATTAGTTTGCAGAACCCCTTCCCTTTAACTATAGAATATGGCTTAGATTCAAGGTCATACTCTTGGAGAGCCATTACCCAATTGCCCCTTCTTTCTCCTAACTCCTTCTGTACAAAAAGGGACCTCACAGCTGGCTACGGGACGATCACCTTGGTTCAATTTTTTTATATGTAGGGCCTGAATTGTTTTACTGCTTTGAATACTGCATAATCTTGCTTATCAATAGCTGGGTAATTTAATTCGGCCCCTTGTAGACCAGTGCTCATGAAATATATTGGGAATTCATCCCCCCCATCTCCCTTTTGAGTAAGCATAGTCGCTAGCGAATCATTGGATGCAAAAGTATACAGAATAAAATCTTTATCGAAATATGGGATTTTTAGGGAGGGTGTGTGTGCGATAGCCGTTTTAATTTTGCTGAATGCATTCTTCTCAATCTTAGTCCATTTGAATTGTGCACTCTGCTTCACCATTTGCTGCAGAGGTTTGACAATCTGAGTGAAGTCTGGCACAAATCTTCACACGAAGTTAATTGTTCCCATAAATGATTGCATCCCTTTTTTATTATGGGGCAAGGGAATCTGTTCAATGGCTTTGATCCTTTCCGGATCTATAGATATTCCCTTCTTTGAAACTACGTGACCCAGCAACTCACCCTTTGTAATAGTGAATACACACTTTTTGGGATTCAGTGAGATGCCATATTTCCGACAGCATTCAAAGATCTGTTGTAGATTAAACACATGTTCTTCTCTCTTCTTTGAGAATATCGTAATATCATCAAGATACACTACAACAATACGACCAATCAAACCTTGGAAAGCTATGTCCATGGCCCTCTGGAACATAGCTCCAGCATTTATAAGCCCAAAGGGCATTCTTCTGTAAGCGAAGGTTCCCCATTTGGTCCTGAATGTTGTCTTTAATTTGTCTTCTTCGGAAACTAATACTTGATTGTAGCCTGAGAATCCGTATAATAGAGAAAATAGTTCAGAACCTGAGACCATTTGTATTAGTTGCTCCATGGGTGGGACAAGATAATTATCTTTATCTGAAGCACGGTTTAAATTCCTGAAATCTATGCACAGCCTGATCTCTCCAGATTTTTTTCTCACTGGTACCGATTTTGAGACCCATTCCGAGTGTCTAACCTTAAAAATGATCCTAGCATCCAATAATTTCTTAACTTCACTCTAGATCAGAGGTTCCAATTTGGGGTGCATTTTTCTTAAAGGTTGTTGATAAGCTTTGACGCCAGATTTGATGGGGATAACATCCTGGATGATGCTGGTTTCATATGTCTTCAAATCTTCGTATGTCCATGTGAAAACGTCTTTATATTGATTAAAAATACGGATGAACTTATCTCTTTCTATTGGTGACCAGCATTTTCCAAGATTCACATATTTAGGATTTGTCTCAGTCCCTAAATTTATCAGCTCGTACTGTAGAGATGAGCTGTGAGTCTTCACATTTGCTGGCCTTCTAAATTTTTAATTTAAATCGAACATTCTTTCTAAGGTTCTGACTCCTTTAGGGATGAAATTATCATACTTCATCTCGGCCTGATGCTCTTCATCGTCTATAATCACCCCTTTAAATACTTCGTCATTTGTTAAGCATTCTATAATCTATTGATCATCGTCAAACACTCATAAGTTGGTAATCATATCAGGGACTGAGGGCCTGAAAAGCAATTCAACGGAGCATCGATTATTAGTAGGTACAATCCTAGCAGCTGATGTGGCCAACAAGTCGGATGCTGCATTTTTAAGTCTTGGAATTGATATAATATTAAATGCATTAAAACATTTGAGTAGGTACCATACCTCATTTTGATAAGATTTTAAGTGAGGAGAAATACAATGTATTTGATTCCGAATCTGTTTTACAATTATTTCAGAATCTCCAAAAACTTTTAGATTACTTACCTTTAATTCGATTGCTTTCCTCAAACCCTGCACCAATGCTTCATACTCAGGAGTGTTATTTGTGCATTCAAACTCTAATATACATGAAAGAAAATGTTTATTCTTCTTGGGCTCGATCAGGACATAGCCGGCCCCTGACCCTTCTAATTTCTTAGAACCATCAAAAAACAATGTCTATAAATCACTAACTATTTCATGAGAATCTACTCCTACTGCTAAGTTTACTATTTTATAGTCGATTTCATCAGCCTGTGAAAATAGAAGGAGATCAGGCTGAGCGTCTGACATTTTTCCGGCTTCTTCTGCTTGGTAATTTCCTGGTTCCAATTCAATAAAATAATTTCCCAACACAGAATCCACAGGTTCATTCTTTTCCTCAAGTTGAGTGACGTTGCATTTCATGTGCAGCTCCCTCATAATTTTAATTTTATTCAGGCTTCCTTTATATGGAAGCCACAGGTGTGACCAATCTGAGGAAAAATATCCATTTAGTTTTGCTGACCAATCCCTGCTAAGGACAAGCCCATAAGCGTTTGGTATATCAGCCACCACGATATCAATAACTTGGCACACTTTATCACTTGATGATAGGAAGACTAGGACATCCTCCATCTCACCAATTACCTTTACATTCATCCTGTCCAACTGAACAACCCTCCACGTGGATGGCTTAGGCTGCCCATTTATCTTTTTACAGACTGATATTGGCATGACGTTAACCGATGCCCCTGAGTCTACCAGGCAATTATGTACATTGTGATTAAAAATTTCAAAAGTGAGGAGGAAAGGTGGATGCTTGTTCTTAGACTTACCTCCAATGCTGGCTTCTCCGATTTCTTCCTCTTCCTTAGGTCGATTATCAGTGGTCAGCCTCTCATCCGATGCTTCAAGTGCCTTCAATAGTCTTTCTTTTTGCTATGGTACTTTACACATTTCAAATAGTGAAATGTTTTCTTTTAGCTTCTTTATATCTTCCACGATGTCATAATCCATCTACGATTCAATGGGATACGGTTTATCAGCATTCATCTTTTCTTTATTGGGCTTGGCCAACGTATCATTTTTCCTAGGATCTTGGCTAGTAATGGTGAATTCGGGAATTTTCTCAGCTGAGGAATTATTTTGAAATTTCTTAACATTTTTTTGAAGCCTTTTAATCTTTGGGAGCATGAGACTGTTTTCTTTAGCTGGCCCTTGGCTCCTTGTGCTCACGTTGGTTTCCATGACGTCCTCATATCCCCCATTATTATCTTCTTCAACATCAAATAACGAAACAGAATTCCATTGAACCATGGTCTCCTCTTCTTGTTCCTTCGTTGAAGTGGTACTTTCTTTTCTTTCTTCATCTCCATCTTTTGTTAATTTAGAATCCAACAGTTGATTCATAACCAATGTCATTGAGTTTATCCATTGAGGACAATTCTTTTCAGAGTGGGGTTGTTGGTGGAAAGTGCAAAAATTGTCCATTCCTACCTCTGTTAAATTCATAGATGCTGAATTGTGTGGAGGAGGTTGGGACTGATTGTTATCCTCTCTTCTCTTGTAATAGGGCTTGTAGAACTTTTGAGTTTCCTTCTCTTTTTCCAAGTCTATGATTCTGTTAGAAAGCTTCTGCATCATTTTTTCCATACTTTCAAAATATGGTGATTGCTCTTCCTTAGGCTTAGTAAACAACAAGGATTTCCTTCCCACACTTTTCTCTCCTGACCATTTGAGATAATCTTCGATACTTTCTCTTTCAGCCTCTACCTTTTCTGCCTCCTCATAAGTTTCCGCTAAAGTGGGCTTAGCCTTCATTTTGGCGAACATGGCCAGTTCGGGTCCTAAAGCCGAAGTATAATATTCGATCATGACTTTATCTAAAGGCCTGTCAGCTTCAGAAAAATTCTTGAGGTATGCTGAAAATATTTGAGTAAAGCTGTGCACCTTCTCCTTTATCTCTTTCTTCAAGGTGCATAGTCCTTTCATGAGGGCTGCATGAGTCTTTTGAGTTGCATACTTACTTCTAAAGCTCCTTTCAAAGGTATCCCAATCAGGGATAGAGTTTGCAGGCATACCAAAATACCATGATGCTGCAGCTCCTTTAAGGGTGTGCGGGAACAGTCTGCAAACTACATCCTCATGCTCCCCAGCCCTTAACCCTTCTATTGCCAAGTAAAAACTTTGTAGGTGGTCATCTACTAGTATCTTCTCACTTGGGTCGAATTTGGGCAGCATCTTTTCAAACGATTGAGGTAAATCATGCAACGGAGGTGTTAGGTTTAAAGGTGATCTGGCTCTCCAGGCAGGTGGTGGATTCAGTGGGTTGGGTGGTTGATTGGCATTGACGCCTGCCATGAGTCTGGGTGGAGAGTGAGGGGGTGAGAAAATAGGAGTGTGAGCAAGAGAACTGTGAGGAGTATCTGGGCCTTCCTAGTTTAAAGGCAGTACAACTTCCTGTAAGGATGTTTCTACAAGTTCTTCCCAATCCCCAACCAGCACTGAGTCTTCCAATATAGGACGATCTTTCCTTTTATATTCTCTTCTGGGCAATTCAGGGATGATTGGCAATCCTCCAATCTTCTTCACATATGCCCTGGTGTGTCTTCTCAGATTATTAACAACTTTGTTGTTGACAGAAAACAAATGTTCTCTACCCCTTTATTCCAGAATTGGATTATGAAGCCCACTGCTTTCTAAACTGTTACTGGCAGAATAGTCTCGGGAAAACGGGTTTCCTCGGCCAGCCATGCACTGGTGGCCCTCCTTCTAGTGCTAGAAACTGTTGACGCATGGAAATTCATGGCAACAACAGCAAGGGATTCTCCCTAGTCAACATTCCCAACTAGCCCATGACTGTTTGCTATAGGGAATCCGTCCAGTTTGCAGTCCAGCTACCGTAGGTCAAGTAACAAAAACAAAGGTTTTACCGGTTGAAGCCCGGTCCACCATACATATTTTTGTATTTTTGACTTAAAGTATGGTGTGCACGTGCCTAATTAACAATTCAGGGTGATAAGGATGCTAGGAGTAGTCACAAAGTGATGCGCAGGTTCTTACCTCTCGTCTTAGAACTCACAAGCATCGAAATCACATATAGTGCAAGAAAGTAAATACTATCTACACTATCTCTAGAGAGCTGGATATTAATTCATGAGTAATGCATTACTGTCCAAGTCTTATGGAAAATCACAGATACGGCTGTCCTTATAACCAAATATTTAAACATGAATGAAAGTATACATGGTAAGATAGCTCATCACCAGTTAGAAATCCCATTACTCATAGTGGAAAATATCACAAAGTATACTAAAGAACATTCAGACAAGAACATAGGTTCAGGAAGTTAGAACGCTCTCACAGTTAATGAAACACAGTTGAAAACGAAATAGTTCCCATTCAACATTGCTCATTTAAATGCATTGATACATTCCACATAGCACTTTCTCCAACAGGAAAAAGTTGCAATTTCTGGTTGTAAAATGATATAGTTCCTCTTACAAGCATTAGTTTACAAGTTTCTTGAGGGAAAAAGCCCCTCTCCATTCTAACTTTCAAATATTTAAACTAAACAGTAAACCGCTTGGGCTTCCCCCCAACGTGTGACCTTTCGGTTCCTCAAATGTTTCATGTCTTTCTGTGCGCACTCATGATCTGCTGAGTAACTGACAGACCTTTCGGATCTGTTCCTTCGTTGCTATTGATTTTACTTTCTCCTTTGCTCTCCCTCCTTGCAATCCTGTCATCTTTGATTCGACCTTTGCCGAAACGGCCCAGCTCCCTTCTGCCAACCATCTCCCAGCTGTACCTTCATTCCGCGGTCGTCTAAACAGTCTCTTGAATCCTCTGCAATTAAACGACAATTAACATTCATTAGGACTGTATTTCCAAGAAATCCAAACCACATTAAACTGTATCAACCACAATGGCTAAGCAGCAAGAAAGGCCATGTGCTACGTTATTGTTATGAATCTTAACAAATGCCGACACCACTATCTCGTCTACCTATGGGTTCAAAAGAAATCACCAACGACAGGAAACAATGAACTCATCGGTGGCTCAGAACGCAAACATCAGCTGGGTAAACTCATTCACAGCCACATAAGCAGGTCTTAATAGGAGACGGGTACCACAGAAACACGTAGGCCTATCGGATTCGAAAGAGTTATGATCTAAGTCATGGGCGGGAAAGCTTCAAATCGGAAATAAAAAAGACATCGACATCAGAAGCCAAGTGCTTTGCACAGCTGCAACAGCGGAAGAGAAAAAGGTTATAGATGTGCGACTAGAAGACCGACATGCATCGATGGGTGGAATGCTTACACATTGGGTGCTTAGCTGATTTTAGAGCCGCAACGGCGGAAGAGAAACAGACAACAGCCTCCGTTCAAATAAAATGGCTAAGTGTTTAAAAACTTTAAAATTTGGCAACGATTGAAACTGTTTCACCTCCGAAACAGCAGTTTTTCAAAAACACTTGATCCGATTCATCTTCGACTAACAAAACCAGATTCTAACATCTGCGACCTGCAACAATTTCCAACACAAGCAATTTCTGAAAACAGGACGAGAGTTCATCTTCAAAAATCATCCAAAATTAAAGCATGGCCAAAAATTCACGAATCCAATTGATTCAACGCAGCATTAAAATCATAAAGGGGGGTCCAAAATTTGAAAAAAATTGGAGAGAACAGTTGTAGCTGCAACACAGTGGCAGTATTAACCATGTTTCTATAGGCCCACAAAGTAGGATATAACATGATATGCCAATTTGTCTTGCTTTGTGCGATGGTTCGTTGTAAAATGGACTTAAGTTATTTATTCACTGCTTCAACCTGTCCATTCACATGAGGGTAATAAGAAAAGGAATGCTCCTTCTTATACCCTAACTTTGAAGCCAACTCTTCCATCATTTTATTCTGAAAGTGCCTACCATGGTCAGTGACAAGCTCTTTTAGAATGCTGAATCGAGTAATAATTTGGTTGAAAATGAAATCTGCGGTTGTCTCACCATAGGATTTAATAGTGGGCATAGCCTCTGCCCATTTTGTGAAATAATCGATAGCCACTATAATGTTATGATGCCCCCTAGCCGAAGCTGGGTTGAAATCCATAAAGCAAATCCCCCACTTGGTGAAGGATAACAGGATGTAACGAGGTTGGATGTGAGCGCATATTGTGTGCAAACACCTAGCAAGGTTGTCACTTCTTCACCACATTAACACAATCTTTGAAGATCGACGGCCAAAAATATCCTACTCTCAATATTTTTTCTGCTGTAGAAAGCCTAGATAAATGACCATCGCATGCCCCTCCGTGGCAATCATTCAGCACAACCTCAGCCTCATCAAGGGTTAAACAATGACATAAAATGGAATCTACCTCATGGCGGTACAAAGTGATATCCAATATAAGGTAGTTCTTAGCTACATGACTTAATCATTGTCGCTCATCCTGTGAAAGGTGAGTATGGACCTTCAACATTTGCAAATATACGATGATATCCCCATACCACGGGTCCAAATATGAGATAAGGAAAATATGTGCATCAACAAATGTATCCTCATAAACCTCCTCCTCTTCCAAACTTGGAAAATCAGATATGAGCTCTGCAAAGATCAACGATTTCTTTGATTTTGCTAAAATGAATTCGAGATCGAACTCTTGCAAAATAACAATCCATTTATTGTATTTCCCCCCAATCATCCTTCTAGTGAGGACAAACTGAAATGGATTGATATGAGCTACAACAAAGGTTCGGCGAAGGAGAATGTAATGTCTCAATCTCTGAACCACATGAATGGTGGCCAAGGCAAGTTTCTCCACATGGGAATAATGGATTTCTATATCAATAAGGTTTCGTCTCAAATAATATATGACATGCTCATTGAGCTCCTCATCCTCCTGAACCAAAACCATACCAACTGTCTCCATGGACGCGGCCACATAAATCAATAAATCATGGCTATAGTTGGGTGGACTAAGCACGGAGGCCGATGCTAAGGCTTCCTAAAGAGCATCAAAGGACTCCTGGGCTCACTCATCCTAGAAAAAAGGAGTGTCCTTTAAAAGAGGCATAAATCATTTAGTCAAATTGGAAAAATTAACTATGAGTATCCGCACAAAATTTTCCATGCCTTGCAAACACTGAAGATGTCTAATATTAGGTGGGAAAAACAATTGAAGTATTGCCTCAACCTTTAAAGGATCGAATCTTATACCCTCCCTTGATACGATGAACCCCAGCAAGAAACCAATAGTCACACAAAAGATGCACTTATGAGGATTTAACCAAACCTGATAATGAGGGAATCTTTCGAATACTAACCTCAAATGGTATGGATGATGCACTCTCAAACAAGAATGAGCAGTGAATTCATGCAAATACACTTCGATAATCATTTTGAGATCATGAAAAATTAAGGTCATAGCCCGCTAAAATGTAGCTCCAGTGTTTTTAATGCTGAAAGGCATCTTTCGATATGGAAAAGTACCCCAAGGACAAATAAATGCAGTCTTATGTTGATCCTTGGGCATTCTTCTAATTATATCCAGAAAAATCGTCCATGAAGGAGAATACCTCACTTCCCACACACTCATCCAAAATCTGATCAATAAATGGTGTGGGAAAATTATCCTTAGGACAAGCATGATTTAAATCATGGAAATCAGTGCATATACGGATCACTCCTTGCTTCTTATCAACTGGAACGGGATTTGAAACCCACTCCATCAAGGGAATGGGATAGATAAAACTGACTTTCAACAGTTTCTCTATCTCTGCCTTAATGGCGGGTGCTTTTCTGGGATTCACTGCACATAAACGTTGTCGATCCGGCTTCGCATATGGATAGGTATTGATCTCATGTTTGACAATATGAGGGTCGATACCTAGAATTTCCTCATATGACCAAGAAAAGATGTCACGAAACTCTTTAAATAGCTTGGTATGCTCTGCAATCTCATCAGGGGAACAACTTGCCTCAATGTAGATGTTCTCAACTTTGCCAAGATGGCGAGAAATATTGATAGGAATAGTAGGTGATAAATTCTCCATGTTCCCATCAGCCATCTGATCAGGAGAGCTCAATGGAACCACGGGACTACCAATATTATTTCTAAGAATATCCCTAAGGTAATCATGCTCCATGCTATCGAGCTCTGGAAGAAAATATGATCGATGATGTAGCTCTTCCCAAGGTGGCTCAACTCCAAACATGGCCTCAATAATGGATTCATCCGATGGAAAAAAATTGTCAAGGAAATCATGTGCGTGAGAAGACTCAACTTCCCATGTAGATAGTACATACAGGTCCTCCTCCTTCATCCGCGAAGAGGAAGGACTAGGCTCTGCAACTTGATCAAGTTTTGCTTAATATGCTACCATCATTGCAGGCAACAACACATCCATTTCAATAGGTCCAATCGAAGGACTCGGTGGAGGAGGAATCCAAGGATCTTCCATATGGATAGTGCAAAAAAACACTAAATTCAATGAGGACTAAGCCCCACCAAAACTAGATCTGATCATAAGAACGAGCACAGGACATCTAAAGGTTCCCATAAGAGACAGATACATACCCACACCCACACTGTGAGTTGCCTACTGAGAATGATCAATAATCGGGATAGAAGTTCCCGATGATGCATTAAAACTCATATTATTGAATGATGTCTAATCAATCGTAATGATCTTCCCATTAAATGGAAATCATACCACTTGAAAGAGAGAAGAAGCTATGGCTTGCATACAATACATCCAATTCCGGCCCAGCAAAATATTGTAGTCAAGGGGCACATCAACCACCTTGACCTCGGTCGTGACAGTATTCCCTCCCAATTGGAAATTAAGAGAAGGAAGGATCCCATGCAGCCGAAAAGATCTACCATCAAAAGCTATCAACATAGTAGCAGATTAAAACAACTCGGGAGAACCCAAACCTTTCCAACATGACAAAGACATCATGGAAGCAGTAGAGCCTTCGTCAATCATAGTGCATTTGACGGTCATGTTAAGACACTCTACATGAATCAAAATAGACACGTAGTAAGGAAAGTGAGGTTGTATTCCCATGGTTTCAAATTTGATAATAGAAGAAGATTTATCATCATCAATCCCAAGAGCGGAAAGAAATGCTCTCCTCTATGGAGGACAAGTCTGAAGTACTTCAAGCATGGACATCGCACAAGTATTTTGGCCCAAATCCTTGAAAATGAAATAGTTCTGGGAGGCTTGGGAATTAGGATTGTGCCCTGAATGATTTAGGACTATGTAGTAATGTGAGGTGCAACTTCAGGCTTATTCGTAGGTTTTTTGATACGCAAAGGGCTCTCAGGTGGAGCGGGTTCTTTTCCAAGGTCCGGTTGTGACGAACCATAATCTTTCACATGAGTCACAACCTTAGTAGCATGCACCATGTTAACGCAACCATGACCAATATTGGCTTTCAGCGGATTTTGATTTCCACTTGATGCACAATGAGGATCAATGGTCCTCGAGCTCATACTTTGATTGTTGGGTAAAGTATTAGTTAGCATGGTTGGGCCCTGTGCTATGAACCTCAAGGAATATACCATATGAGGGCACAAGTGAGTGAGGTGGTCTTCCTTCCATAACTTGCAAGGAAACTTTACCTTACATTTAGACTGCTTGTCCCCCTTAGCATTACAAGCGTTCTTGTCATTATAATTAGCATTTTCGTTCTTGTTCCCACCCTTGTGATTATTTTTATTTCCTTTTTCCCTATTCCTTCCAGGCTACCGGTTTCCCTTATGTTCTGACGATTGCATAGAAAGTACACTCACCATTTGGGTAGGTTGAGACGAAGTTGTGGCTTATCCCGACATGGATTGATTAATTGAAAATTGGCTCACTTGTTTCACAACCGAATCCGTAGGTTTGGCACTTGTTCAACCCACAATACCATTTGCATGTGGTCCAAGCTTGAGCTTGGGATTGAAACTAGATCACAGAGCATTAGGTATAATCTCATACAAAAGTCTAGATTGAGCGTAGATCAAATCCAAATCTTGTGCCCTAAAGATTGCTTGTTCCTCATTTTGGACTCTGGATGTAGAAACATCCTTCGCGATGTAAGGTAAAAATGACTTGAGGAGCCACTCAAGAATAAATTCTAGTGGTATAAAGGATTTAATCAACCACTTTCCTCTACGCCACTCTTGAATATGACCCGAGATATGTGTGGGTTTATCTTGCCGAAATGTCGACAAGAGCTTGGTACCAACGTCATAACGCACTGGTAGCTGTAAGTGATTGAGGAAATTCATGGCAAGGTCATCAAATAAAATGAATGCCCCCCTTGGTAACTCTATATACCATTTTGCTACAGGATCAGTGACGGTGTGTTGAAATAGCCTCAAATGGATTGAATCCTCATGTAAGGAATTGGAAGAGCACCAAAGCTAAAAAGTAGTGACATGCTCACTCAGATCTTCTCCAACTTTGCATTCGAACTTGGGAATATCTGAAGGAAACTTGTTAGGGACGATCGGCCAGGCCAGTTCATGAAATACCAAATCATTCATAAGTCTTGATAAGTTAGCTAAGTTTAACATTGCAAAGAAAGGGAGCCTAGTTTGAGCTGGTTTATGCCATGCTCCCTGATAGTTTTGGTTCATGTAAGGGCAATTGCTATAAATACCATGGCCTTGGCCATAATAACCTCCTCCCATTTGACCCGTATAGGGATACATGGAAGCATTGTGATGTGGTGTTCCTTGATTATGTGACGCTACAAAGCTATCATTGGAAGAGTAGGTAGGTTGTTGATACCCGCACCCATAGGGTTGATAGTTCTGTCCATACTGTGGTCCATAAGACTATCCATGAGAAGATCCATAAGGTGTCCCATGGTATGTTCCATGAGAAGCTCCATAATTAGGGATATGGGTAACTCCTTACGATGGATGATAAGATGATCCAAAAATAGGGATATGACCTCCTGACACAACAGGAGGTACTTGACTCTAAGATACTAGTGTGCAAACAGTTGTAATACGAACATGGCTAGTAGCAATATTTCGGCTCGAGGGACCATGTGAATGAGGGGGAGGACGTGTAGTCAAAAAGGGATTCGAAGGACTAGGGTTCGAGGATGAAGGGACATGTGAAGGGATGTAAGTGGTGTTCCCAATGGTCACTCATTTTGGTTCTGGTATCCACATATGGTTACTAACACTAGGTTTAGGATGGACATGTGAAGTTTATTCTACCACTGTGATGGAAGGCGCAATGTGACTAGTGCTCCCAAATCTCTCCGCATGGAAAGGAATACGAGTGCCCCTAGGCATAGTGCTAGGTTCAACTTCCGACTTGACATGATGTGCCAGATCGGATGCATGGATATTAGACATGCCATAATGAACATGACTAGTGCTTGTGGGTCCATGATGAGTCTCATCACCTGGAAACCAATACCGGTGACCTGTCAATGAGGGATCATAACCAGAATGTGAAGGTATTTTCAGTGAAGGATAATATATAGGAGTATAATCTGCAACCCCAACCTAGTGAGGTGGAGAGGACATCTCAGGAATTTCATCCTCGTGATCTCCCATCGTGTGTGAATCAAAGTGAGAAGTAATCCACCCAAACTGTCTGTTTCTCTCTCCCAAAGGAGGAGGATATGTGGAAGGTGAAAATCCTTCTAAACAATGAGAACGATGAAGTTTCGCACCCAAATCCACAATGACTCAAAAAATGAAAATACTCGACCTAATTACGCAAACCCTAGGCAAACTAGCATGCACAGAGCATACACCTATAAAATGTAAAGCCAAATCACATGCAAACAAGGGTAGGATATGTGAGCTCCCGAATGAAGCAGGCATGTCTCGCCTAAGAGAGGCTTGACACTCCCATACACAACAAGCGAAGGTTTGTAACCAATTATAGTGGCCCTCAGCTTCAATGCATATAGCAACTATGCTGTCTAACCCCTACCTGGCCAGGACACCTGTAAAATAACCTCTCTGAAGTACCTTGTCAATAACCTAGGTAAGGCAACTAAGGTCACCTCAATATAATCAATGCTCAGGCTAACAATAGTAGGTGGGATTGACCGTATGGGCAGGGTAGAAAAGCCCAAAACTCTTGAAAGAGCCCCTAGATACGAATACATTCCTGGAAATATCTTTGGTGCTACTCAGTTATGACCAAGGGTCATCCTAATCAATAACTGCTCACACTGCCTTGTGCTTAACTCCTTTGTAAGAGGAGGATCCTGAGAAACACTAATTATATAAAGGAATTTCACACTCTGACCTGGACAGACACATAAATTTTTCGTTTAGTGGTCTTGGAGAATTTACTCACAATGAACTATTCCAATACCCTAAAACCTAATCTTGTTGGTGCACCCTATAAAATAAAAGAGTGTAATTCATTTTATTATGCATTGATTTTAATTGGCTTGTTACTCAAAAAGGAAAATGGGCGTGCAACTAATGATGTTATGACGCAACAAGAAGTAAAATGCACACCTAACAATCAATGCAAATGCACTGTGTCAAATGAAAAATGGGGTATGCTGCTACATGAAGTGCATAATTTTCCTTCAAATGAATATACAATCATTCATATATGAAAATCTAACTAACACTTTCCAAGCAAACCTAATGCAAGTACCATGCAAAAAGCAAAATGCAAACAATGCATAATGATGCAAAAAGAAAATGTTTTTGTATTTTTTGAATTAAATGAGATAAAAGGAAAAAGTATGACTCTACAACCCCCACACTCTGAAAGAACTATCAGACAACACCTAAGCAAAGCACCAAGGTAAAAGAGACCTAATGCACTAATCCCAAAAAAAAATGAAATGACAAGAATATTTTCAAAAATTTTAAACTAAAAAGCGTATCTAGTAAGAAACAGGGGTGTATACAGACTCCAAAAGCATCTAAGAAGACTCAAAAATCATCCAAACCCAATCAACAACACTCAATATTCCCCAAAAATTCAAAACTCAGGGCATACATGACTGTTTGCAGAAAATCTGCGTATATACGCGGCTATTACAGCAAAACCCGTGTGTACATGCAACTGTGAAGGAAAAACTTGCATACAGGAAGAAAAAGAGATTAAAAAAGAAGGTAAACAGACAAGCTGAGACAAAATTTACTCCTATCAGCACTACTAGGAAAACATGCCCCCAGACCTGAATCAGAAAAAGATAAATCAGAGCAATTCAAGAACATTGAATGCCGATAAAATCCCCAAAGGAAATGACTAGGAACTCCCCAGTATGGTCACCAATTCTATTACTGAGAAAAATTCCTATGCCTTGGTGTACCACAACAAACAGAGTAACTACAAAAATAAATTCCTTCCCATATGCAAGAGAAATAAAACAAATAACACTAAAGGATCTCGAAACATACCCTATTCTGAATGGTTGATGTAGATCCCCATTGAGCTTTTCCAATCCTTCTTGTGTTAACAATTTGCTCTCTCAACAATCAGCAAACAAGACAAGCATGCTATGTAAGGATGTTAGAACTACTCTAGAATATATAATAAATAATGTATAAGCAATTAAAAGCATCTATGGATTCAATATTCATTTAAATGCACATCATTGGACAAAAAAAGATATTTCTATTAATATAAATCAGATATTACAAGAATGACAACCTCTGTTGGCACATCTGTGGACAGGAGAAACTGAGTCCTCCACTTGGGCCTCCACCACCTCAATATTCCATCTCTCAATAGCAATCTCACAAGCAAAGGAAAGCTTGGGAAGAATGCAAAGTTCTCCAAGGGACAAAGGGATGCAGACTCAAGTATAATCAAGCTTTGGAAACAATGGACTATAGTTTTCTTGCTCTTCAATTCCTCTCCTTTCAGTGTATCCAAAGGGTTCCTTATATAGTGCTTCAATGGGATAATGGAAGGTCAAATTTGAGTGATCTCAAGGCATATGGAAGGCCAAGAGACAAGTGACTCAGATCCACATCAAGGAAAACTCCAAAACTATTTGGTATTTTGCACACATCCCGATGTATGTAGGTTTAAGGGTCATATCCACGTAAATATGCGAGAATGGGTTTAAAATTCACGTATGGGAAATAATGCATGTTTTTAGGGATGATCTTGGAAACATCAAAGGTACAAAAATGGTCCATGGGGTCTAAAGAGTCTGCAGAGGGACAGGGAAGGCCATAAATATGTGATCTACCATGTGTGCTAAAATCAATTGTAACAGCTTGCATAAAAGACAAGTCAACTATTTTGGCATGGTGAAGTTAACCAACAAAAGAAGAAGGAAACAAACACCAACAAGCTTCTAAATTGAGACAAAGATCACTGACACAGGATGACAAGAAACATAAGCCAAAAAAAAACCAAGCAAAGGGGGTAGCGGGAATGAGAAAAGAGAAAAACCTAATGCTATAAAAAGGCTTACCACATAGATAAAGAAAAACCAAAATGGATGACACTAACTCCCTAGAGTCATGGACCTACAGAGGACCCTAAGAGACCTACCAAAAAACCCACAACAGCAGAAAAAACCATGAAAATGAGGAAGAAACAGTGTTTTAGGGGCACACATGGGTTTTACTATGGACAAGTCACATATCATATGCAGGTTGACAATAAATAAAGTCACATATAAATACTAGATATAGGACTTTTCAATCTGCAACTCACGTATGGGTGGGAAAAAACCCAAAAAAGGTCAAAAATTGCCTTAGGAAGGTATGGGAGGTGTTCTATCAGACAGATAAAGTGTTCCTAAGTGGCAAGAAAGATTTGAAACTTAACAAAATGCTGAAAGAAATACAGAGAAACCCCAAATAGACAAGTCTCTCTCCAACAGAGTCGTCGATTCTGTTGTAAAGGAAAGTTTCCTATGGCTAGGGTTTAAGAGGCCATCAATGCACTGGGGTTGAAAGGTGGATGTATAATGTTCAGCAAGCATATATAAGCAAGTTTCAAAGATTAGAATGGTTCATACCTTAATAAACGAAGGTTGATCCAAGCACCCCTTCAATCCTCTTCTTTCTCCTCTCACTCCTCTTGCTCCAAGAGACTTGCAAAATGAATTATACCTTCCTCAAACCAAATAGACTATATGAAAAGAGATTATATTCAATTAAACATGAAAAAATAATATGATAAATCACATCATATAATCATCAGATATTCAATATACCAGAAAAATTGATTTGGGAAGAAGAAGGACATCACATATTTATTAATCTTGAAAACAAGTAAAAATATACCTTCTCTTCAAGTTCAGCACCTCATGAAACCTTGATCTGCCTCTGCTACTTCTCTTCTCCAAGGAACTAAGCCTCCAAGCTCTGCAACATGAGATAACTTCTAGGGAAAAGGTGTGAGAAAAGAGAGTCCCAATTCCTCCAGCATGAAAATGCAAATATTCAAGTCCCCTCTCATGGACCTCCATACCTCTATTTATATGCTGCTAAAGAGATAGGGTTGAAGACAAATTAGTTACAACTGAAGGAGTCAGTTGCATAACTACCCAAACTACCTGAATTTCAAAAAATGTATTTTTTTGACATTTTCAGGAGGAAACGTGGGTTGCAAAGACAACAATCGCATATGCAAGAGGTATACGTAGGTTACAATGTAAATAGTCACGTATTTAGGGAATACTCAAGTATTATATATGACAATTCGCATACAATACACAGGTTTCCTTAAGGAAACTCGCATATGCATAAAAAAATCTCATTATTAGGGTACTTCTAGGCATTTTCAAACTTTAGTGTCTTCTAAAAAGGTTTATCTAACTGAAATATATTTCCAACGGTGTAGAGATGAGGTGAAACCAAGTTATAGAACTGAAGATATGGATCCTCCAAGTTAGGTGTTTTTTCAGTGACTTTCAATGACTTTCATGAAGTGTCGTCATGGAAGTGTCGAAATGTGACGAAGTCATGGGAAAGTGGTCATAGGAAGAGATGTGTCATTTTGAACTATAACAAGTCGGGGGGCACTTCCTTCATAGAAGGGATGATGAGTTGAATAAGTTGGAAGATAACCTCAACCAGTTAATTGTTGACATTTCAGATACTTCCATAGATGACCTCCCCAGGAGGTACTAGAGACATATAGTTGGAGTGTTAGGTCAATTCAGTTGCCTACTATAGAGGGTAGTGAGAGATATCATGTGCTACCATGAGCATCACTAGTCATTCTACATGATGTATACACTGAAAGCTATCTAGATGTAGGATTTTTGTCATTTTGTATGTCTAAAAGCCAGAGCGCTTCAGTCGAGGTCTCGAGACCATATTTTTTGTAAAACACTTTATATATATACAGACTTATTTATGGTGTTTTTATATGTGTTCAAATGGAAAATGATATTTACATGAGTTTCTTATGCCTTTTACTATTTATATTATTTTACAATGAACCATGTTTTATTTATCAAAAGTTATGTATGGCCAATATACCAGTCCAAAATGTAATTAGCCAATGGGTATGCAATAGTGTTATAAGACCTAGGAACATGCTTATA
Organism: Pseudotsuga menziesii; assembly: GCA_001517045.1. NCBI lineage: Eukaryota > Viridiplantae > Streptophyta > Pinopsida > Pinales > Pinaceae > Pseudotsuga > Pseudotsuga menziesii. The sequence continues at coordinate 428,895 of LPNX010679575.1, forward strand.
AATGATTGATTAAAACGACATTTCTAACAAATGCACTCTTCAGAAAAGACGAAGGAGTGTAGGATTTCTGATGTCATAAACGTGGTTCAAATAGAAAACTACTAGCAGTGAGTCCATGAATACTACCAAATCATGAATGTCCCAAGATGTAGCCTCGTTCAACAAACCTATTACTGCTTGATACTCGACGATGTTATTGGTTTCCGGACCTACACAAACCTCTCTTGAACTAATTAAGTCATGAGCCGGGGATTACAAAAACCAAGTAGATGAAGAAAGGCTCAAGGTATGATGGCAAGCACCATCATCAAAACCATAATTTGATCTGCATAACCAAAAAATGGTATAAAAAGTACCAACAAAGACTCAAAACCATATTGAAATACTAAAAACACACCAAAAATTCAATCAATATACATATATATAACGTACCATACATAAATGACTTCAAGGATAGTAACTTTTTAGGTACAACCCATTGCGAGGTATCCCAAAAGGTATGATCCCATTGTAATCTACAAGCTCATAGGCCCCTTTCTCTAAAAATTTACTAACGATAAAGGGACCATACCACATACATTCAAACCTCCCCTTTCCTAGCTTATCATGCCTCTGATCATAGATCAAAACCATGTCACCTTCATTAAAGGCACAAGGTTGAACAGACATATCATACTAAGCCTTAACATGTTTTTTATGTGCCTCATTACCCAAAACAGCATCTCTTCTAGTTTCATCAAGGTTTGTCAAGTACAAAAACCATTCTTATTCTACAAAAGTGTTCGGGAGAAGCTCTAGTGCGAGCTTAAGTGATGGAATCTCACATTCGATAGGAAGGACAACTTCTAGTCAATAAACCAACTAAAACGATGTGAAACTAGTTGTTGTTTTAACTGAAGTCCTATAAGCCCACAGTGTCGAAAAAAGAGTTAAATTCTAGTTGGATTTGTGATCTCCAACCATCCTACGCAACACTATTTTCAAAAATTTGTTGATGGACTCAACTCAAGGATTAGCCTGTGGATAATAAGGAGTTGAGTTTTCATGACAAAAACGTGACTTAGCACCCAGCGTAGCCATCATCGTATTACCGAAATGGGATTCGTGGTTAGTGACTATGGCTTATGGAACTCCAAACCTAGATATCACTTGGTTAAACAAAAAAAGGGCGGCAGTCCTGCCATCGTCTGCATATGTAGGCATTTCCTCAACCCATTTTGTAAAATAATCAATGGCTACGATAATGTAACCATGCCCCCAAATTGAGGTAGGATTATAATGCATGAAATCAATCGCCCATTTGTCAAAAGGGCCAACGGCAATGACAAGGTGTAAAGGAGTAGGGTGGGTGCACTTTTTAGGATAAAAAAGTTGACAGGGTGGGAATTTCTTAACCGCCTCATGACAATATTTGAAGAATAAGAGCCAAAAATACCCAGCACAAAGGATTTTCTGAGCTGTAGCCATTACAGAAATATGACCCCCACATGCTCTAGAGTGGCACTCATTCAAAACTTTTTCATCCTCTTCATTTGTAAGACATTGCCAAATAATGGAGTTAATAATATGAAGATATGATGTGTCATTTAAAATGAGATAATATTTTGCATGGTGACAGATGAGACAGTGATCATTAAGGGACATATTAGGAAAAAACTGTTGGGTATAGAGATAGATGATTAAATTTCCATACCAAGGATCGGTTGTTATAATTAGGAACAAAAATTCATCCAAAAATGAATCATTAGGCTCATCTTCCATCAGAGCATAGGGAAGGTCACACATTAACTCTGCAAAAACTAAGGACTTCTTAGAAGTAGACTTAGTGAACTCAAGATCGAATTCTTGTAGGATGACAATCCAACGGGAATACTTTTTCCCTAGTACTTGACGAGTCAAAATGTAATACATGGGGTTTTGATCACCTAGAATAATTGTGGTGTGTAGTAAAATCTAGTGACAAAAGGTTTATACAGTAATGACCATAGCCAAAGCTATCTTCTCCACATGCAAATAATGGGTTTCAAAGTTAAGGGAACTCTTACCAAGGTAATAAATCATCTGCTCTTGGCTGTTGATATCCTCCTACAATAGATGCATACCAATAGTAGTAGTGGACGCAGCAACATATAGCAGAAAGCCTTTTGAATAATTCAGGGGTGCAACACCAGTGAATGTGTCAGGGCATGTTTCAAATTATCAAAAGCTCATTGGGCTTGGTAAACCCAAAAGAATGGATTTTTCTTCTTAAGGAGACGCATATAGCCATGCATTTTTTCTGCAAATTTGTATACAAAACGATGAAGAAAGTTTTCCTTCCCTTGCAAACTTTGGAGTTCAGTAATATTAATCAGGGTGGGCAAGGCCAAAATAACAGCTATTTTCAAAGGATATATCTGGATTCCATCTTTGGAAACCATGAAGCCAAGGAGACGTCCAGTCTCAACACAAAATACACATTTGTGTGGATTAATCTGAATATTGTAATGACGACATCTAAGGAAAATGTCCCTAATATGTATCATGTGGTCCTCCCATTGCTGTGAATGAGTAGGGAGGTCATCCAGATATGGCTCCATGATGTGTTTAATATCGTGAAAAGCATAGGACATGGCACGTTGGAATGTAGCACTAGAGTTTTTTAAACCAAAGGGTAACTTATGATATGAAAATGTGCCCGATGGAAAAATTAATGTCATTTTATGTTGATTGGCAGGAAGAATTTCTATCTAATTGTAGCCAAAAAATCCATCCATAAATGAGAAGGTGAGGCTCCCAGCACAGTTATCAATGATTTGATCAATGTGTGGAGTAGGGAAAATTTCGTTGGGACAAGCCTTATTTAAATCTAGAAAATCGATATAAAACCTAATAGTGCCCCATTTCTTAGCTATAGGGACAATATTAGACACCCATTCAGTCAGCAGTATGGGATAAATAAAACCCACCTTCATAAGTTTCTCCACTTCGGCTTTAATAACCGAATCCTTCCAATGATGGACTTGATATAGCTTTTGTAGGACTGGTCTTGCTATGGGATAAGTCTTAATTTCATGTACAACGATGGATGGATCAATCCCATGCATTTCTTTGTACATCCAGGAAAAAACATCTTGGAATTCTTTGAAGAGAGCACTATAACTTTCAGTTTCTTTTGTTGAATAGTTCTGGCCTACATGAACATGTTCAACACTTACATCCTTCACTGATATGTTAATGGGAGTTGTCTGAGTATTGTTACATATTTTTCCCTTGGAATCAGTGCCTTGTAACAATACAGGCATTTGAGGATTGTTGACAATATCATTACTAATGAGAGACACAAAATCAATGTCTACCGAACTGGCATTAGAAAGGAAAGAGGATCTGTGGTGATGATATTCCCATACAGGTTCATCCACACTCATGATCTCCATAATGGACTCATATAATGGAAAAGTATGCAAGAGATAGTCCAAAGTGGGGAGAGAGGATTCTAGCCAATAAGGTAGGTGGTAAGGATCTGATGCCACTAGATGAAGGTCATTAGAATGGACATCGAAAAAAGATTAAATAGCATCATAGAACACTTCGTAATGGCATAGAGAATATGACTCAACAACTTCTTTAATTCTAGGATTGTGTCTGTGTTGATGCCTGGAAAAATCCCAGGTACCGACAGCAAGGATTCTCCCCTATAATCGTTCCCAGTTAGATTGTTTACTTTTTGGAATGGGGAATCCTTCCAGTTAGCATCTCAACTACCGTAGAAATAAAAGAACATTTTAATTATGGTTTACCAGTTGTGTTCCATTGTTTATGTATTTTTAAGTTTTAATATAAAATACAAGTGCCTATACTAAATGCAAGTGACCGGTGACCAAGACTCTCAACTCGTGGTGCATAGGTTCTTACCTGCCATCTTATCACTCTTTCCCTTCAATCACTTCTAAGTTAAGAAAATATACCATATTCTATTCTAATCTAATCTACCATATCCCAAAGGGGAGAAAAGATTATAATTAATTGAGTAAAGTACTATAATGATGCCTGTGGAATCCTATAGATAGTTGTTCAAATTCTACATATATAATTACAGCAGAAAAGATAAACAAAGATAGCTATGTTTTGTTAACACATTCATTAATCATTCACATGCACAAGATTTCTAACAGAAAGTAAAATCATTCATAAACCACAAAATTAATTCAACAAGTTAGAATGATCTCACAGTTGTATAGGAGATTAAAACAAAAATAGTTCGGCATTTAGCATTCTAAACAATCCATTTGAAACTTTCACAGTCCTTCCTCCAGCAAAATTTGATTCTCCTTTATTCATAAAATAAATTGTTCTCATACAAATAATAGCATGTATGCACTAGTGAAAAGTCCTTTATAATCTCTATTCTACCCCTATTTATACATTTTACAAATGAATTTTGGGCTACCCCTTTCCTTTTGGGTTTCCTTGACTCTTCATCTTACAAAATTTGTCCTCTAGTGACTTGCACTAGGAAAATAAAAATAAGACAAGATAATTTACAAAAGGTCTCACATGTAAATAAGACAAAACTTAGGAGTGCCCAGTTGATCCTCCACTGAATTCTTTCCATGCAGCATCTTCTGCAATGATGGACTTGAAATCCATAGGTTCTAGCAATGTAACTGTCGCTTCATGTATGTCTAGTTGTGACTTTATTTCTGCTGCTTTGGGTGGATTTACCTTGAGCTGGTCTTCCAGAAGGAAATTACTGACCGTCGGTTGTGCAACCCATCTCTTTACCTCTTTCTCAGTGATTCCTTTAATTTGTTGTATGCTAAGCTTATCCTCTTCTAGTCTGTCTTGGAGGTATTTCAAATGTCTCTCTAGGTGAGAAAACTCCTCAATTCTTTTTGTTGTAGAGGTTTGACATATGTTATGTGTTGTGAGTATTTTTTTATAAGAATCCATACACCTATGCAAATTTTTCCCGACCCCAATGGTCAATCTTCCAGCAACCTTGCTACTAAAATCTAGGATTTTGAATTCTATCTTCAAGTTCTCAATAGTATTCTATGGAAATACTCCAGAAATGCTGCATTAGTTTCTATCCAAGTCAGTTGATGTTGAATAATTTATGCAAATTCTAGTGTCCTTGTTCAGTATTCAGTTGAGATTGCTGAAATTTCCTACAATCTTGACTCTTCCCGTTTAATATTATAAACCTATTATGCAAGATTTAGTTGAACCTGATATATTCTCCTCCCGATTATGAGGGCTTTCTCTCAAAAAGGAGTAATATCAATCTGTCGTTCATTGGCTTCCTCGAGCTTAATTTCCAATGAGTTCTTTCATGCCTCGAGCTCTACTACTCGGGAATTTATCTCTTCTACTTGTCTATCATTTGCATCCTTTTGCGCCTCTATATTTGAAATCTTATTTTCAAGGTTTTTCTTTTCTCCTTCGGAGATGGTATTTGAAAGCACCAAGGCCTTATTTTCTAATTCTAAAACTTGGTAGGACTGTTGGAGTCTTTCAAACTTTGAAAGAGTGGACTCATGTTTCCTCTTCATTTCTTGGTCATCTCCTATTTCTTTCATCAGAGTATGTTTCATTCTTATCATCTTTTCTTTGTATTGATCTGTAGTTTCTTTCAATCTGTTAATATTATAGGCATTTGCTTGAGCAGCTGCGATGTTGATCGAGGCCATTAGTTGTGGATCTTCGTCGATACCTTTCATGAAAACTCTTTAAGTAATTGTGACTACCTTAGGCTGGGTACTAACCTTTAGCCTCTTTTGTGAACTCCGAACAATGTTTTTATGTTTAGGATTGAAGACTACCTTATCCAGGAATGCAACTGCATGATGCTTGGATGGAGTGAAAGACACTAACCCTAACTCTACAAAATGGAGGTGACCTCCTGTTGTTGTGTCTCCCAATGTAGAAGGAGGATCTTCTAGATTGTCCTGGGAAATATCCTATTCCAAATTCTCCATGTCTTGGCCCACCTTCTCTTTCCTTTTCAGTTCTTTAGCTGCCTTCTCTACCTCCTCTCTTGCTTTGTAAGCGGATTCCTTTTGCATCCTTTTTACTTTGTTCTTCTTCTTCCTTTTTCCTTTTTTCTTCTTCTTCCTTTTTCCTTTGGTCCTCCTCAACTAATAATTTCTCTTCTTCTTCAACTAACCTCCGAGCCTCCTCTTCCTTGTTCTTGGTAGCTTCTTCTTTCTGTTTCTGTTTTTTAGTAGTGCTACTGTTGCTGCCTTTGCCTCCCATAGTCATGATTTTTTTCCTAAACATTTTGTTGAAAGGAGTCATGTTACATGCATTTCAGTATATCTCCTCATCGTTGTCAAAATGATGGGATTATTCAAAATGTACCCCCTCAGATGCACAATATTTCAAAACCTTGTCCCATGAGTTGTTTCTCCAGAAACTTCTCTCCCCGAAATGGAAACTTTCTAGATCTCTTACAAATTCAGTGGCACTCTTCACCATAGTAAATTTATAACTACCAATGCAAAATTGAAACGGTGGGTAGATGACTTTTTTCATATCAAACAAGAAGTTCCCAAACCCATCTATGTACAACTATCTTACTACCTCCTTATGGATGATAAAATCTGTGGCGTATCTTGGAAGTAGTTAAGGAGCCTAGGATCCTCCATACATACTCAAATAAAAAACTTCCTTCGAGAAAAATTAATCTCCATATTCACTTACAGTCTCCATTGCTCCTTTGGACATGCAATTGTAATCTTTAAGAAAAATTAGCTCATACAATGGAAACAAAAAATCTTCGCAGATGGTCTTGTAAAAAATGAAATAATTATGTGCCCATAGGATTTGATACACATCATATATAGGAGTCCTAGTGGGATCAAAACTACAATTTAACTTCAAGAATGAATGCATGCATAGAATACAATCAATAAAAGAGGAGCTCATGTAAAATTTAGATCTCCTTTGAGTCGGACCTCCTAATGCTGCAGATATGCATGCTAACAGGATGTCTGCCACAATGTTTTCCTAGTTGAAGATAGTGACCTGCATGGCTACATAATATATCAGCGGGATCCAATTCATGTTATAGAACCTCTCATTTTCCCGGCTGAAGATCTGATTTAGCATCAGAGATATGATTTGGTATGGGGTGCGTAAGCTGGCATTCTCGTACTCTCTTGAGGATTTTTGGCAAAACTGATTCCTGGATATCATCATTCGCTTGGAACAGTCAATCACATCTAAATAAAAATTCCTTACCCATTCATCGGTCATATGAATTTGGGGTGCTTGTAGCTTACAATATTTGGTTATATGGGTGGGGTTGAACGAAGCAAAAGGCTATCCTTCTTTGTTTGACATGATCATAGTAGCTGCATCTTCCTGTGGTAGGATCCAACTGATCACTTCTGCACAAGGGAAAATCTTGGGGCATGTAGCTACTTTTGTGATAGCGTATTTTCTTATGTTCACATGCAATGATATGTCTTTTAAGCCTGCATCTGGAATGGTCTGGTCTTTGATCATTTGATAAGTTTGTCCCAATTTAAATTTTGGTTCAACTCCTGTAACGACTTTCATATCCTCGTAAATAATTTCCATTCTGGGTAAAATCTCTATGTCTGAGTCGTCTCCCATGGCCTTAGCCTTCTTTTACCTTTCTTTGGCATGGTGTTTTATGAGGATTGAAGGTGCAATAGAAACATACCGATAATGAATTAAGAGTTATTGTGATCAAGTAGCATGCATTAATCATTAATAGAATATATTGAAATGAAAAGCTATTATTAAGATGCAATATAATGAATGAAACCTAGATAAAAAACATAAGATTGCATTCGTTTTTGAATATGATGGAGAGAAATAAAATTGGATTTACTGACTCATCTCTGAACATCTCAAATGGCCCTATGATATAAAGAAAATGTTATCCAACTAATTCAAACATAAGAAGGTGTACATTAGGTCAAAGCTATATTAGTTCAAATGCAATCTCCCCATGCTGCCATGGGGTTTATACCTATGGTTCTGAAAACCAATCACTTGGTGCTTTAGATCAAGATCGACCTGCACACTCTTCTTTAAAAATGAACACACCAGGGTTTCTCCTCTCAGAAGAAAAATAAAACCCCGATGACGGCTTTGTGACCTCGAAAACAAAGGAAAATCAAACCCTAGTCTATCTCAACAACCCAAGGAAACCTATTAAAACCCTACACTGTCCAACATTGGTACTCTCCCCTATTTCTTCCTATCAACATAAACCAAAAGAGGCATAATCATTGAAACACTCACCAATGAAATACCAATAGTATGACATACCAACATCCATGGCTTGATCGATGACTATAGATGGTGCGAAGTAGGTAAAAACACCACGGCCAGGCTAGCAAAAATAAAAAGTCAGGGATGCCAAGGATTCTAGCATGACTTGACTAGGGAAAAACCGACACAGGTCAGTGAGACCAAAAAATGAATAATGAAGTCCCTATGAGTTTAGGAAAGACTTTAAACCACTATGGAACAGAAAGAACCCTAGCCCTGTAAATGCTAAATCCCCCAAAACGACACTTTACCAAACGAAACTTAGCAAAAATAAACAATGACGAGGTTCAAAACCTACCTAGCAAATGTTGTGTGAGAAGCTTGGCTCAGAACAATGTGTAAGCTCGAGGTGGAAATCATTAGCTGGGAGTTCTCCAAACTGGCTGTGGTAATAATCCATAAAAACTCCCATGACTTATATTAAAAATATCATAAAAAGAGTAGTAAATGTGGTCGATGAGTGATTTATGGCCCGTGGGTAAAAAAATGTTGCTTGGTTACAAAACTACAAGCGCAATCGAGGAGGAAAACTAAGCTACCCTAGACCATGTCGGTTGAACTCACGAAGTATTTTCGACATTATCCATTGGCACTTGACAAACCCTACCGGCAACAATACTATCGGAAAAAAGCTCAATACTTCAATCGACACTGAAAGAAAAGACACTCCCCAACAATTTTAGCTCCAATATTGGAGTTCTTCTGACACTATCATGGAGACTCATCAACAACTCCAGAAAAACCCTCATAAAAAAAAATTAAGAAAATCTCATTGGTTGCAAACAATCTGACCAACCGAACATATCAGCATGAAAACATGATTCATGCCGATCACGTTGGTAAAAATCCCGAAGAAGAAAAGTTGGGTAGAGAACCTGCGCTTCTAATGATGGCTTCGATTTACTTTTTTTAACCTAGCCAATACTACCGAATCCACTTGTCAATATCATCCAAAGAAAAATATATGAACAAAAGCGTTGGAGAAAAAACATAGGACCTGTCGATAGAGTGGCTATAAAACACGGGTTCTGCCAAAAAACCTGTTGGTAAGAAAAATATCCTCCTGCCGATAATGTCGGCTCTAAAGTCTGAGTTTTGATGACGTATCAACAACTCAAAAAATGTTTTCGAAACTCAATAGAATAGGAAAAAAATTGGATGAAAAACACAAGTTTCTCCGATGTGTTGGTCAAACTTGATGAGTTCAGCTGACACATCGGGTGAAAAAAATGAGTTCTAAATTTTGACAAAGAATTTTTCTAACTTGTTGAAAATAAACTAAGTCATGGAAAGGATCTTTAGAGAGGAAAAGTAGTCTAAGAAATTTTAAAGCTAAAAATTAAAAGAAGGGGCCTAAAAATCCTAAAATTTTTGGGGTAGTGGTTGCAGCAGCAACAAGATAGTCGTGGAAATCATGTTCACAGTTTCCACTTCCATACTAGGAGGGGTCGAGGGAAACACTCCCTTAACGGTTGAATCCTTGAACATTCCTACCCAAACAAATTGATAAGGTAAAGGGGATTGTCCTAGCATAGGAATTTTATTTGAAATGGGGGTAGTAACACCTAGTGAACAAAAATTGAGTTGACCGATGGTCACAATATTCCACAAATGAGGGAATTGGAGAGTATGGAAAATTGTTGAAGCGACCGCCTTCATAACATAGAACCAATTCCTCCCTAATATCATATTGCAATCCAACGGAGCATTAACTATCTCCACTTGAATGGAAATAGTCTTGCCTCCATGCTTGACCGAAAGGGTTGGTAACAGAGCATGAGGTTGGAAACCTCATTCGTAGAAAGGTTTCAAGGTTGTGGGTGAATTTGTAAGTTTGCAAGAACAAATGGCTCTCCAGTAAGAAACAGACAATACTAAGGTGGAATCTCCTTCATTCAAAATGGTCTTATGGACCTTTGTCCCAACTACTCTAGTTGCGATTTCAAACACGAGCTGGTGAGGTAATTATCTTGACTTGTAATTTTCCACATTAAAATCAATCAAATTAGTCTTATCTAGATCTAAGGCCCCTAAGGCTGGAAACAAGTTTTTTCGTTGTGTAGGGAAACTTTGGAGTACCTCCAAGGTAGAAATTATGCAAGGTGCTTGAACCAGATCTTCAACAATGTTGTAGAATTGTGTAGCTCGAGCATTTGTATTGAAAATAGATTTGTGGAGAGTACTCTTAGGTGGGCACAAAATCAAGTCGAGGTTAGGTTTCTCGATCGTAAGAGGAGAATTAGACGGAGGTGGAGGAGAAGAGCTAGTAGAGGGAGATTTCTTGGAAGAGGGACTCTCTTCCTTCTTCTCTATGGGTTTTTCATATGACTGACTATGAGTAGAAAATATAACACTATCCAAGGACATCATTCAGATTTCTTTCATAGAATTAGAGGTTCCTTGTGAAGACATATGATCAATCAATTCTTTTTTAGATGGAAAGGTGTTGGTAAGTACCGTCGGTGTAGGGTTACTTTTCAAAAATGTACTAATTTCTTCACAACGAGGGAAATCCTTCGTGAAGTGGTGACCACCACACAATAGAATGGATACCTAGCCTTCCTCTTACCTTTATTGTCTTTCTCTGGGGTTGTAGTATTGGGATTCTCCTATTGGTTTCCAAAATTTTTACCTTTTCCTTTTCCTTTCTTTTTATCACCAGGTGTCTGCGTACTTTGAATAGTGTTCACCTCGGTGGAAATCATAGGAGAAAAAGGAGTAGTAGTAGAAGTACTTTGTTGATTTGCAAGATTAGTTGCTGACATGGGTTGGATTGAACCTACAACCCCATCAATAGGAGCTTCTGCAGGTGGCTTGGTAGAGTCTATGTTGGGATGAGGAACCTAGGGGATTAGATCCTGCAAAGTTCTGGACTGGGAATAAACAAAGTCCAAATATTGAGCATGGCTGATACCCTTCTCTTCATTGACAACACCACCCATATCCACATCATCGAAAATGGGAGGAAACAAGGATTTCGTGAACCAATCAACCAACAATTGTTGTGGGATAGGAGATTTAATAAGACTTTTCCTTCTCCTCTACTCATGAATATGATATGATCTATGTGTGTAAGTATTTTGGCGAAGTGATGTTAAAATATCTACACCAGTATCATAATAGATGGGTAGCTAAAAGTGGGTAAGAAAAATAGTCGCCAATGAGTTGAAATCCATAAACTAATGCTATGGAAGCTTAATGTACCACTTGGAAGCTGTATCGGTTAAATTCCACTGGAAGAGTCTCAAATAGATTGAATCATCCATTAAGGAGTTACAAGAACACCATAGATGGAATTTCATAACATGATTTTTTGGATCTTCTCCCTGTTTCCCATCAAACTTAGGAATGTTTGATGGTAACTTAATTGAAATTGCAGGCCATGAAGGGTTATGCTAAATGGGGTCATTAATCAATTTGGAAAAATCAGGAAAGTCCAAAGTTTCCAAGAACAAAAGTTGCCGATTAGGTTCGACATATTGGTAGTATTGATAATGCATTTGTATACCAGTAGGACCATAGGTTAACTGATGCACTAGGTGTTGGGGTGGTAGATTAGTAGATGACCCACTTGAAGATCCTCCTGAAGGGGGTTGACCTCTAGGAGGAGGTCCTCCAGAAGGTGGTGGGCCTCTAGGTGGTGGACCGAGCCAGGTGGTGGTCCTCCAGATGGTGGTCCTCCCAAAGGTGGGCCTCTAGGTGGTGGACCTATCGATGGTGTTCCTATAGGTGGTGGACCTCCAGAAGGTGGTCATCCACTAAGTTGGCCTCTGCATGATGGGAATCCGCCAGGTGGGCCTCTTTCAAGTGGAACACCATAAGGTGTCCCTATAAAACCTCCAACAATATTCATACGTGCTCCTCCTTGCATGGGCATATAGGACCAATTAGGTTTTTCCCACAGTGTAAACATGTTTCTTGGGTAACGCATTCCAGGATACACAATCTGTATAGATGTAGGGTGATAGTTCACATTACTTACAGGTGGTTGATTTCTTGGGTAAGTATAACCCCAAGAAGGTTGATTGACTATAGGTTGTACCCCTAGGGGTTGACCTGTGCTACAAGGAGAGATTACCATATTGGTGTAGGTGGAATAAATAACAACCATTGGTCTTCCTGTAGTAGGGGTTTTTCTTGCACTGGACCTAACTCCACTAACTGATGATACAACTATTAAATTTTCATATTCTTAGCTAAGAAATCAGTACTTCATTTCATTTTCATAACAAAAGCATATAAACAGGATCACTGAAAGATAGACAAGCACAACCATACAAAAGGAACACAAAGATTTATCCTGGGAAAACCCTAAAGGGAAAAACCCAGCAAAATCTTCCTCAATATAGATGCCCCAAAAAGATAAAAGATAAAAGATAAAACCAACAAGGAGATCAAAGCCTAATCCTCCTCCTTCTCCAGCTACTTCTCTTCTCCACTAATGCACTACAGAAGTGAGAGGGTGTGTTCCAAATGAGGAGCACTACACCTCTATTTACATTCATCCATTCACTTAAGTTAACTCATATGTCATGTAGGCTTGAGTTAATCATGTAGGCTCGAGTTACACATGTAGGCTTAAGTAACCACACTGGGGTGCTAATGACCCACCTTTACAATTAGAGGGGACTGCCTCATGACTCTTATTAGTTCTTCTGATTAGGAGCATCGGGGTACAAAGTAATACAAGTGGTTCTCCCGGTAGGACCATCGGGGACCACAAAGAAATAAATATAGAATATTCTTCGAAGTTACAATATTTCAACACTCCCCCTTAACGAGAAGGGTATTCTATAACAACATCAACAACAACAATAATAGGAGAGAGATAGAGGACATCATCAACATCATTAGGGTGATACATCTATAAATCATTGGAAGCTTTTCAACATCATGTAATCTTCATCTTCAATATTTAGTATTCAGCATCATCAGTACTTTGACCACTTCGATCAGCAACATATTCAGCATATTGACTCTTCAATCAGTAGCAACATCTTTAGCACTTTGACCTTTCAATCAGCAACATCTTCAGCACTTTGACCTTTCGATCAGCAACATCTTCTTCAGCACTTTGGCCTTTTGATCAGCAACAACATCATCATCATAATCTGATCTTTCAATCAGAAACATCATTATGAAAAAATCATCAAAACATCAATATCATCATCATCATACTCTGATCTTTCAATCAGAATCATCATTATCATCAGCCCCTGATCTTTCGATCAGAAACATCATCAACTGAACATCATCATACTCTAAAATCAACTCATCATCATATTCTGATCTTTCGATCAGTACGTCATCATCATCATACTTTGATAATACGACATCATCATCATCAGGATCTCATCATCATCACATTCTGATCTTTCGATCAGAAACATCATCATCATCATCGCATTCTGATCTTTCGATCATCATCAGCAACATCATAATCATAAGCAACTTCTGATCTTTCGATAAAAAAACATCATCATCATCATATTCTGATCTTTCGATCAGAGAACATCATCATCAGCAACTTCTGATCTTTCGATCAGAGAAACATCATCATCATCATTGTCAGCAACAACATCATCATCATATTCTAATCTTTCAATCAGAGAACATCATCATCATCAGCAACTTCTGATCTTTCGATCAGAGAAACCTCATCATCATCATATTCTGATATTTTGATCAGAGAACATCATCATCATCAGCAACAGTATCATCATCATATTCTGATCTTTTAATCAAAGAACATCATCATCATTAGCAACTTCTGATCTTTCGATCAGAGAACATCATCATCATCAGCAACACTGATCTTTCGATCAGAAACATCATCATCATCATCACACTTTGATATTTCAATCAGGAACCATCATCATCAGCAGTAGCAGCCCATAGTACAAAGACAAAGAAGTCTTTGGATCTCTTTTGGACTCAAAATCCAAGGATGATGCAATCCTATCACATTCTCGACAACTGAGGTCACCGGATCCGTTCTGAACTAAGGTTCAAGGATGATGCAATCCTGCCACATTCCCGATGACCGAAGTTACACCGGATCCATTCTAAACCAAAGTTCAAGGATGATACAATCCTGTCACATTCTTGATGACCGATGTTACACCGGATCCGTTCTGAACCGAAGTTCAAGGATGATACAATCCTGCCACATTCTCGATGACCGAAGTTACATCGGATCCATTCTGAACCGAAGTTCAAGGATGATACAATCCTACCACATTATCGATGACCGAAGTTACACCGGATCCATTCTGAACCGAAGTTCAAGGATGATACAATCCTGCCACATTCTCGATGACCGAAGTTACACCGGATCCATTCTGAACCGAAGTTCAAGGATGATACAATCCTGCCACATTCTCGATGACCGAAGTTACACTGGATCCGTTCTAAACTGAATTTCAAGGATGATACAATCCTACCACATTCTCGATGACTGAAGTTACACTGGATCCGTTCTGGACCGAAGTTCAAGGATGATACAATCCTGCCACATTCTCGATGACCGAAGTTACACCGGATCCGTTATGAACTGAAATTCAAGGATGATACAATCCTACCACATTCTCGATGACCGAAGTTACACTGGATCCGTTCTAAAACAAAGTTTAAGGATGATACAATCCTGCCACATTCTCGATGACTGAAGTTACACTGGATCCGTTATGAACTGAAATTCAAGGATGATACAATCCTACCACATTCTCGATGACCGAAGTTACACTGGATCCGTTCTGAACCGAAGTTCAAGGATGATACAATCCTACCACATTCTCAATGACCGAAGTTACACCAGATCCGTTCTAAACCGAAGTTCAAGGATGATACAATCCTTCCACATTCTCGATGACTAAAGTTACCAGATCACTTCTGGACATATGTCCCAGGATGATACAATCCCTATTTATTCTCGAAGACCGAGGTCTTCGGATCACTTTAGGGCAAGTTCCCAGGGATGATACAATCCCACTTCATTCTCGAAGACCGAGGTCTCCGAATCACTTCTGGATATATGTCCCAATATGATACAATCCCTCTTCATTCTCGAAGACCGAGGTCTCTGGATCACTTTAGGGAAAGTGTCCAGGGATGATACAATCCCACTGCACCATCACTACTCCCCCTTTCGGGGAAGATCTTTCGAACTTTACCCAAGACAGAGGCTTTGTCAGTGCATCATATTCTAAACCATATTCATCTACATCTTCAGTATGTGAATACTGAACTATCACCATCTGTATCTCCAGTATGTGAGTACTGAAAGCATCATCAGGTCACCATCATCTACATCTACAGTATGTAAATACTGAAACATCATATATATCTTCAATATGGGAATACTGAAATCATCATCATCTATATATTCAGTATAGAAATACTGAATCACCATCATCTGTATCTACAGTATGTAAATACTGAAACATCATCATCTGCATCTTTATCTTGAATGTAGAAATACCAGATTTCTATGTGTTACGATGGAACATGGGGTTCTCTATTATCACATAGAATCAATGTAGTATCCATCTTCAGTTCAAAGAGACCTGATATAAGCTTCCGAAGCCATATGGATTCACAACTTAGTAGAGAAATCTGCTTTGTATTCTGCTTCAGCCATGCTATGAGAAACACTGGACTATTACCTGCTAAACCATGAACTCATAGCAGATCCCAAACAAAAGCATCTACCTAATGTGCTCTTCTTGTCTGAGATACTTCCAGCCCAATCTGCATCTATGTATCCATACAATCTATAATCATGGCTACCATCATTATATAAACCAAAGTCTATAGTCCCTTTCAGATATCTCATCACATGTTTTGCAGTTACTAGGTGAACCCGTCTTGGTTGAACAAGATATTGACTTAAGGTGTTCACAGCAAAACAAATGTCTGGTATGGTATTTGTTAAGTACATCAATGACCCAATGATATGTCTATAATGAGTCATATCCACTAAAGCTGATGAGTCATCGGCTACCAGCTTCAGGTTGGAGTCCATGGGTGTGGCCATGACTTTTCATTCCAACATATTGAATCTCTTCAATATCTCTACCGCATACTTTCCCTGGTTGAGAAATATTTCTTTTGAACTTTTCCATACTTCTGGACCTAGGAAATAATCCATTAACCCAAGGTCTTTCATCTCAAATTCTTCTACTAGTTTCTTCTTACTTTCCATGACCTGTTTCTCATTTCCTGATATGACAAGTTCATCTTCTACAACCTTGAGATAAAGCTTAGGATCAGCTTTACTTTTGGTAAATTCCATGCTCGACAAGAAACCATCTATTCTTTCATACCAAGCTTGAGGAGCTTGTTTAAGACCATATAATGCCTTCTTCAACTTCCATACATGAGTATGTCTATCTTCAACTTCAAATCCTTGTGGCTGTTCTATGTATACTTCTCCTTTGATCACACCATTTAGAAAAGTTGTTTTCACATCCATCTGGTGTAAGTCCCACTTCATCATGGATGCAAGTGCCATGGTAGCTCTAATTGAAGTATAACGTGCTACTGGGGCAAATGTCTCTTCATAATCAATTCCCTCTTTTTGAGAGAAACCTCTGGCCACAAATCTTGCTTTATACTTCTCAATACTTATGTCAGCTGCATGCTTTATTTTGCATATCCATTTGGAGGATACTATACTCTTTCCTTCTGGTTTGGGAACTGTATCCCAAACATCATTCTAGTATTCTTTCATCATAACATCTTCCATGAGTTTGTCTTGTCAGGTTATCAACATATGCTAGTCTTCTACATTCAACCTTGAAGGTTGGAACCCTCTTTACTCTTGGTAAAGTATCGATCTAGCAGGAAGTTGTCCATCATGTCGTACCATGTCAAACTTAGATATCTTCTGTAGTCACTCCCCCTGAAGTGGAGTATCATCTTCCCTCTTCCTTATATACAGGTGGGTCTATGCTTGATATATACTTGTCAATAGAGTATGTCATGTCATAGTCTATTATTTCTGAGGCAAATCATGAACCTTTGCTTTGTACACTTGTTCTTGTAGATCCATATGGAAGATACTACGTACTTCCCTTTATGTCTTGAAATCATATCATATACATCATTCCCCATGATCAACTATTATTATTTGATCATAGCATTCTTTTCTTCATCTTGAGTTATCTCTTATACCCATGGTGGTCTTCATCCTTTGAGGTGGATCTACTGCTCTCTGAAGCCCTTTCTTTCATCATGGTGTCTCTGACCCTAGGAGCTTCAGATTCATGTTTATTGAATTGTCATCACTTGTTCTTCGGAACAAGTCTCATCCTTGTTTTATTGTAGGAGGTTGTTCCGGACCTTTCCTACAATTCAAATGCATCAATTGCATGGTTAGAACTATTTCATAAAACATATGCATAATGACAAATTCTTATGCATCAAGCAACTATTTAGCCAATACAACATTCATCCATATCTCATGGAAACTTTCTAGATGACATTATTGAGATTGTGCATTAATCCAATATGTCATCTAAAGCGGTTTCATTCTAGATAAGTAGCAATGGAGAGATGTATAGCACCATGAGATACTTACTGATCACGTGCATATTAGTAGTATACAGTCATTAATGCAAACAATCTATCATGCATAACACATCAACTGAATATGCATAACAAATCAATATCATTAAATGACAATTGAATACTTATATTTTGTTTGTTTTGTGGGTAGACTCCTTCTTGATCATTCTCCATCATCATCTTCTTCATTCATGAAATCATCATTTATTATCCAAATGATAAGATGGATAAGAGGTTCATCAAGAATTGAGTTCTTCATATTCCTCATCGCGTGAGGGATCTTCTTTGAATGGTGAGAGCTTGATCTTCAATTTGCTCCCATCTTTCTTCTTCTCTTATTATGAGACGAGCTTCTTCTTCTTCCCAAAGTCAACTAAAAGTAATCACTTCCTTCTGGCACACATTCCTAGCATGAATGAATCCCATGATCATGGGAGGCCATTCAAGGTGGCTATCACCACTTCTGCATTCTCTGCTTCTTCTTCTTCTACCGCTTCAAGATGTTATGCATTCTGGATCTTCACATTCTTCAACTGTTTTCTCAAATCCATCTTTTGAATTATGTTCTTATCTTCAAATAGCTTGATCAAGGAATCAAACATATTTGGTGTCTTTAGGGAAGACACTTGTGGTACAATTTGATCCATGATTGAATCAACAGTGATCTTCTTGGCCTTGATTAAGTTCTTCTTGTGTAAGGCTTTGAGGCTCATCTCCCTCTAGAACTGGAACCTCTCTACTCATGTAGGTGTCCAAATCATTTTCTTCAGAGGGATCAAATACTTCCATGCTTGGAAGTTTTTCAACTTCACCAAGCTTATCATCAAGCTGATGTGATAGATCACTTTGAAATGAGAACCTCAAATGCAAATAGCAAAAGATTAGATCTTACTGATTTGAGGTGTCCGTCCTGCTTCCGAAGCTGGCTGATCTAGGGTTTGTCAGAGAAACCCTAATTTTAAAAACTTGGAATATTTCAGATCTGATTGGATATAAATATAGATATCTTCAAATGGAGCTGTCCAATGTACTCCTTTTCTGAAAACAGTGGAGGGAAGCTTCTGGAACAGGAAGCCCTAGTTTTCCAATTTCTTCTGCAGAAATTCCTGTTACTGTTTATGTGATATATCCTAATTTACTACTCCTCTATGTCTGAAATTTTGTACTAAGATAACCTCACATGTACCGGATCCAACAACATATGTTTCATCAGAATTGGTTTCACCAATTGGGATTTATGATCATTTTCCCAAGGTGACCTGTTACAAGACTGTTCCAAACAGTAAAGTTGTATAACATGCCATGTGTCATTGGTTCATCTTCAGGTTCTAAAATTAGGAACACAGAATTTATAGTCTGTACTATTTCTGGAATATCTTCAGGAATTCCATTTGGACCTTTGTATCCCAATCTATAGCAATTTTCCCTAGGTGTCCTGTTTAGGGATGAATTCTGGAAGAGGCTGGAACCCTAACTTGGAGGGATCATATCTCCTAGAATATAGTGAATCCGAGGCTGAATTTTGGATACAATGTTCATATGGATTATATATTAGGTATCTGAAAGTTTGAGCTCATTTTCCTTTGCAAATATTGGGATATAGAGAATATAACAAAATTTAGCAATTTTAGTATTTAGGGTTT
The DNA here is from genome assembly GCA_001517045.1 of Pseudotsuga menziesii. Taxonomy (NCBI): domain Eukaryota; kingdom Viridiplantae; phylum Streptophyta; class Pinopsida; order Pinales; family Pinaceae; genus Pseudotsuga; species Pseudotsuga menziesii. The sequence continues at coordinate 448,394 of LPNX010679575.1, forward strand.
TTCTAGCTCCATGTCAAACTAGGGTTTGACTTTCCCAGAGTTTCACCCAACCAAAAATATTGATCCAGGTCTCTAAACTTCGATTTTGATGAGGAGAGAAATCCTATGTTGGGATTACTCAAAAATTCTTCTTCTACAAGAAGCCCTAAATTCCCACACCGAAAACTGAAAATGCTCGAAATCGAATTCCGCTTCGACAGAACGATGCGCCCTTTAATAGAGAGTCAACCTAGCCTTCTTTTTCTGATCGATTTGGAGAGAGAACCAAGAAGTAAGAAGCCCTAGATTCTGTAGCTACACAATGTCTTCTTTTCAGGGTGGCTTTGATACCATGTTAGCTTTTCATATGCTTAGCTAAGACATTATTACTTCATTTCATTTTCATAACAAAAGCATATAAACATGATCACTGAAAGATAGACAAGCACAACCATACAAAAGGAACACACAAATTTATCCTGGGAAAACCCTAAAGGGAAAAAAACCAGCAAAAGCTTCCTCAATTTAGATGCCCCAAAAAGATAAAAGATAAAACCAGCAAGGAGATCAAAGCTTGATCCTCCTCCTTCTCCAGCTACTTCTCTTCTCCAATAATGCACTACACAAGTGAGAGTGTGTGTGTGTCTCAAATGAGGAGCACTACACCTCTATTTATATTCATCCGTTCACTTAAGTTAACTCATTTGACATGTAGGCTCATGTTAAATCATGTAGGCTCGAAAGGCTCAAGTAACCACACTGGGGTGCTGATGACCCACCTTTACAATTAGAGGGGACTGCCTCATGACTCTTATTAGTTCTTCCGATTATGAGCATCAGGGTACAAAGTAATACAAGTGGTTCTCCCAGTAGGACCATCGGGGACCACAAAGAAATACATATAGAATATTCTTCGAAGTTACAATATTTCAACAACAACTTGAGCTGGGGGTTTCTCCTCAGTGGTAGAGGATATGGGAGAACCAGAGGTAGACCCAAAATTTGGAACTACAGCACTAGAATTGGAGGACTGACCTAGATCATGAGTTGTTGTACCACGATTTGGTGATCCTACATTAGGAGCTACCTGAGACGATGAAAGTGAACACTATCTAGGAGGGGTTATTTCCAAAATATAGGGTAAACGAGAAGACATAGGTGCACGATGAGGAAGAGATGAAGCGGTAATGTTCATAAGGTTTTCTTGAGCATTGCAGAAATTATCAATACAAGGTTGCATCCTTCTAAAAAATTTCTCGTTCGATGGAGCCTCCCTAATGGGGCTAATAAAGGAAGTTCTAGTAATCCCATATTCGGAAATAGCTTGACATAAAGAATTTCTCCAAAAAGGAGCATTAGGGACATATTATGTCCCTCCATTGTCATCGGCTGGGTGATTGGCTACCTAATCTAATGCACCATCATGACCTTCCATTAGAAAATGAAAACTGGTATCAGTCGTAGGAGGCTATTCAACTAAAGGATTATCATAAGTAGTCAATTCTTCCCCAACTTCCATAACTAGATTCCCTTCCAAATGAGAATCAGTTGTGGCACCTTGATTTGTGGCTTCAATTGGGATTTCTCCTATAACAGAAGGAAGGTCGGGTGGTAAGCCTTGAACTCTTATGGATCATCTCAAAGGAAACTCAACCAAATTTTTTATCACTAAAATTCCAACCTAAGGTTTAAAACTAGAATCACACACAAAACCACTCCTATGCAAGCTAAAGGTCACAACCAAACTTACACTAGTGGAAAATGAGAGATTAGTGACTAGAAGGCCAAAACCTTTGGTCACCACAGTTATTTTCAAGGGATAAATGACCAAAATTGATAAATTTAAGTGAGATAACTAAAAAAGACCAAGATAAATGAACACTTTTGGTCATGGGATAAAAAGCAACTAAAAACGACCAAGAAAAATGACCAAATTTGGTCACGCGATATGTAGACTAAAAATGACCACATAACAATTGGTCATTTATTTGGTCATTTTTAGTTTCCACTCCGACAATGAAAAAATTTACAAAATTGACATTGAATTTGTAGAGTTTACTAAATTCTAACACTACAAATGGATTCAAAGACCCCCTTTAACTAAATTCTAACACTGCAGATGGATTCATAGACCCCCTTAAAGGGTGTCTCTGAATCCATCTGTAGCGTTAGAATTTAGTAAATTATAACATATATATAATATATATTTACATGTCCCTATATTTAAAAAATTGAATTAATCCAACCAAACTATATGTTAATTTGGACATGACCTTGGCATATAAAAAATCCCACTAAACCTTGGCATATAATGTTAATTATAAGGATAGTTTGCATGACCTTGGCATACAATTATAGTTTTTATAGGCTAATTTGGACATGACCTTGGCACCTTGGCATATAATTATAGTTTTTATAGGCTAATTTGGACATGACCTTGGCATATAATTATAGCTTTGATAGGATTTTTAGATTATCTTGGCATATAATTATATAAGTTTTTATAAGGTTCGACATGACCGCTAGTGGAAAAAACCAAAGCAATAAAACATATGGGTGATATAAACAGTGTCGTAATTTGCAAGTTATAATAATTAACATGTGTTAGGGTGATGTACTATGCATACAATGAGAGCCATAATGTATCAACATTGTGCATTACAAGTCCCCGACATGATGAAGAGTGGCATGGTGGAGAATATAAGAGGGTTCATATACAATTGGTGGCAGGGTTGGAATTTGGATAAATCTCTGCCCGTCTAACAAAAAACATTTAAAGTTTTTGGGTTTTATACTCCCCATTAAAGAATGTTTTGTCTAAAATTATGACCTTCAATAATGAGGTTTTGATGAAAAATTAACTCTTCAATAATGAAGCTTTAATTAAAAAAAAGTACTCTTCTATAATGAAATTTTAAGTTAAAAACTATCCTTAACTTTTCTTAACAATATATTACATATTGAATAATAAACCACTGCTTTTGAAATAAAATAAAAATTCAACTTTATAATCCAATTCTATTTGTAAATTCTCTATATTTTAAATGGAGTATAATTTTAACCAACAACTTACTGTGCTACAAATTACAATATATAAAACTATATACTAATATTAATTTAGGAAAATTTTCGAGTTATTTTATTTTATTATATTTGAACTCATATTTTTTCAACACAACCAATACTTTATGAATATAGTTTAATTGACTTAAAAAAATAATTCGTTTAATAATGTTAAAGATTAAAGAAAATTTCTTATCTATATTTAGTTTTCATTATTCTTGATTTGTTGAGTTTTTTTTTTCCTTTATCTATATTTAATTTTCATTATTTTGGATTCTCTAGTTGAGTTTTTATAGAATAGTGAAGGTTAATTGGGTTATAAAATATTAAGAGAGTTTTTATAGAAAAGTGAAAAGGTTAATTGAGTTATAAAATATTAAGAGATGGGTGAATAATTTATTTGACTTTAAAAAATTGATTGATTTAATTATGAAAAATAAAAAATATTCTTGAATTTCAAAATACATGTCTTTTTCTTTTTATTTGTAATGAGTTTTCATTATTTTTTAATGGAAAGTTTTGTTAGCCTGGATTTGCTAGGCCACTTGCAGAGTAAACATTGGAAACTCCCATTGAAAAGATTATAAGTTGATGACTCTATTCACAATTTTGTTGTTGGATTTCCATTTTCGCTTTCTATTGGTTTTCTTCTTGGATCCTTTTGTTTTTGGGAATTTTGATGGATGGGTTCTCCTATGATAGCAATGAATTTATAAACAACTTCATGTTTAGCATTAGTTCTTTTTTCTCTTTTTCAATACCTATTTGAACAACTGTTGGATCGCCAATCAATATGGTAGGCAACAAATCTTCTCCTGGATCTCCTAGGGAAAGCCCAGATGGGAATTTTCCCATTGAGATTAATGGGTCCCTTGAGAATCTTAGCAAGAAGGTACATAATACTCTTTATTGGGAGAAAAAACACAAATTTTTGGAAACACGACTAATAGGCCAATTCAAGGACAATCAGAATCAGGACTTGTCTAAAGGCCCAATAGAGGATCCCACTCCTTTGTTTGAGGTTAGGAAGGAGCCCTATAATCTTTCAAGCCCGTATGAGTGGTGTACTTGTGATATCAATAAGGACGAGACCTCTACGGAGGTTTACAATCTATTGACTAATAACTATGTGGAGGATGATGACAAAATTTTTAGATTTGATTACTCTAAGGAGTTCTTGAGATGGGCTCTCAGTAATCCTAGTCATTTTAAGAGTTGGAATATCGATGTTTGGGTTAAGACCACCAGGAAGCTAGTGGATTTCAACACAGGGGTCCTTGCTAGGATCATGGTTCAGTATTAGTCTGTCTTGATGACAGAGATCAATTTCCTCTGTGTCTACAAGAAGCTTTGGTACAAGAGACTTGCCCCTGTTTTGATAAAGGAGGTTACCAAGAGGGTGCATTTTGAGAACATATGGAAAGCTTCCTGTACTACAAGGGTCGTCCTACCAACTCCGATTTCTACTTGCCAGTATTGGCATGGGTCCTTAAATCCTAAGAAGCTCATCGAGGTTGGATTCTCCAGACTCGGGGCTCGGATGACTATGAGGAGAACTATAAAATTATATCAGTTTCCAACGACAAATATGACTCCTATTTTCAGGGCAATGGAAAGGAATGATGTCCCTACAGTCACACGTCTTTTGCACAATTACCTTTCCAAGTTTGTTGTTTCCCTAGATTTCAATGAAGATGATGTGGAGAACTGGTTGGTTCCTACAGAAGATGTGATTGACAGTTATGTGGTTGAAAACCCTGAGACTCATGAGATTACAGACTTCTGCAGCTTCTATACTCTTCCCTCCTTGATCCTTGGCATTGCCAATTACTCCATGCTAAAGGCTACTTACTCCTATTATAATGTGTCAACTCGTACACCTATGCTACAGTTGATGAATGATGCTCTCATTGTGGCAAAAAAGAAATATTACAATGTGTTTAAGGCTCTGGACATCATGTAGAATGACTCATTTTTTAAGGACTTCAAGTTTGGGCCTAGGAATGGATAGCTTCATTACTATCTCTAAAATTATCGCATCAAATATGCCCTTAAACCATCTCAATTAGGATTGGTGATTTTATAGTCATGCACGCTTTGTTGATCTCGGATGCAAATAATGGCATGCCAAGGAAACAAACTAATTTTGATGTACTTATAGATCTTGTTTGTTTGCTGAATTTATAGTATTATTCATGTATGATAATGTTTTTTTTTCCGTTATAAGGTCATACAAGACCATGTTCACCCAATTAGCTATATTTTAATATTTGTTTCAGATATTTTGGGATATGAAAATATCTTGGGAGCTTATATCACAAGTAATTTCTTGTATGGAAAATGTAGATTCAGCTAACCTCCCTACCATCTTTTGGTATCCCATTTTGATCATGTTATGGCATAATAGTTTTCCACTTTGTTATCAATTTTTTGATCAGATAATTATTTACAGGCATACTGTATATTAGTAGTGGCTTTCTGATTGTTCAAGAAGAGATTTGTTATTTTCAAGTAACAAGTAGTATGACTTGTTAGATTTTCATGACAGAAGAATCTTGTGATGCTCTGTTATTTGAGTTGTAATAAGGACATCATATTTTCTTTTAATAAATTCTGAAAATTTTCATCAAATGAGACTATCCATATAAAGCATGAACCTGTTTCCCCTTATTTATCTAATTCATAATTGATGCCTTAGAAATGTTGATCACTGCTGAATTGAGACAATTACAGTCAATAAAGGTGATCTTTGCATGCTTCTCCTTGCTGTGTACAAAATTACAGTTGCATACTTATCAAAAATTAGTTCTTTCATCTTCATTTAGATTTCAAATTTATTGATTAGGATGTTTGTCTTATCTTGGAGGCCTTGCAATGGTTGATCATTTTTCATCCTTTAGCAAGAAAATTGTATATATGAATAATAAAAATAACCAGGTTAATTTTTTTTGGATGTGCTTTGAGAAACATGCCTTGAGGAGATGCGCTGCATAGAGAAGACTTTATTCAACTTAGGTGCCAGGTATGAGGGGTAGTTATTACACCAAAATCCTCTTTGTTTGTGTATTTTAGGTCTAGTATCGATTGCACTCGATGCTATCTTAATTATATGTGCCCTTACTTACTATATACATGAGAAACTTTGCATATTGTGGATAATGGTTTGGATTCATATGGATGCACATGAATATAAATGTTTTTTGTCAAAATCTCAATAGTTTATGTATTTTTTAGTTGACTGCTTTTTTGTCTTGTTTTTTTCTAGTTCTAGTCTAGTTCATTTTTTGGGCTTGACTGGTTTGATGACTGGTCTTGTTCTGATAACTATGCATCCCACAACCACTCGAGCTATACCTAATTGACAAGAGGGCTTCCCTCTCTATACATATATACACATATAGGTATATCATTTTTTTAAAATGTTTTCCAATTTATTGAGTCATCTCCCTAGTTTTTCCTGAGTCTATGTTGAGTCTGACAAATTTGGTTAAAATACAATATAAATTGTGCAAGCCTGAATAGGTTTAAGAATATCAAGTTACAGGATTTGAGAATTTTGTGTATGACATTATTCATCAAGATTTTAGGGACGTGCAATCTATTTGGAGGCTCTCACATCACTAGTGGAAAATGAGAGATTAATGACCAAATAAATGACCACTTTTGGTTTGTCAATCGCTAGTGGCTAATTTATGGTCTTTTATTACATGACCAAAATTGGTCATTTTTATTTTGGTCATTTATAGCTTGCCAGTTGGTCATTAATTTGGTCATATATTTGGTTATTGATTTATTCATATAATTGAATCAATGACCAAATATATGACCTTATTTATAACCAAATTAATGATCACATGACAAACTAGAATATGACAAAATTTGGTCACGTAATAAAATACAATAAATTAGCCACCAAAACTGTTTTTGGTCATTGATATACGAATTTTGGTCATTTTTTTGTTCATTTATATCTCATTGTTTGGTCATGTATCTCTCAATTTTTTCTCATTTTATATGCGAATTTTGGTCATTAATCTCATTTATTGGTAACTAATTTAATCAGATTCAGTCATTTTATGTGTGGTTATTATATTTTAATAGTTTTAATGGTGTTTGTTATTAATCAATATAAATTTTTAATATATTATCATGTTAAATTAAAAAAATAATCATACATTATTTATCATCATCTAATACACATGTGAATTATGAATTGTTGCATTAATTAGTTAATTAGAACACTTATAAAAAATATAATGTACAACCATATACATTTTAAACCACACAAATTATATTATATATATGAAATGTCAAACATTACAATAAATATGAGTTTTCTCAAATGCTATCTCCATATAATTTTACATGAAAATAATCTAGTACATCGATGACTTTTCAAAATATTACAATAGGTAAACCATCCCACTTGTACTTGGTTGCTAAGCCATACTTAGATCCTGAAATAGCTTGAAAGCCTCAACAGTAGGGTCTTCATACTCAATGGAAAAGCCTCAGCATGATAATCATCTAGTACATCGATGACTTTTCAAAATATTACAATGGATAAACCATCTCACTTGTACTTGATTGCTAAACCATACTTAGATCCTGCGGCAACTTCAATTAACCCATACTTAGTAGCTTGAAAGCCTTAGCAACAGGCTCTTCATACTCAATGGAAAATCCTGGACAACAGGCTCTTCATACTCAATGTCCCACTTAGTTAAGTTCACTCCTGCAAAATCCAATAAAAAAATCTCAATAGAAAAACAATGAACTGTAAAGTAGAACAATAACCAAGTTCATGTGCAAAATAGGAAAATCCAATCTAACAAATTCAAATTAAGAATTCAAAAAAATCAAGATTCAAAACCCATTAATTTATTATCTTTCATGCAGTTATTTGGTGTACAAGAAATAGAAAACAATTATGAAATGGTATATACAACAAGATACTTCATACATTAACTCATGCTTACATCTATCAAGTGAGTAATACCATAGACACTCAAGTACTCTAGGTTTGGCATCTTCAGCTGCTTTTGATAGGGAGGAAGAAGTGAGTCTAATTTCTACTCAGCTGCACTTATCAACCTTTAAAAATAAACTATTGTGAATTAGATTTTATGGCTGCATAAACATAATCTTGGAATCACATATTTCATACGAAGCCAAAGAAAATGTATGTCATACGAATCTTGCAATCATGTGTAAATGTAAACAATGACTTTCACACAACTGCAATGTGTCCCGAGTACTAAACTCAGTGATTCCAAACACAAATATGTTTCCAAATATCTATTTATGCTGCTTTCCAAAAGGAAGGAGAATTTACACTATCAGTAATTTCTAGTTTCAAATCTATATGCCCAAATGATTCAAATTTGTTGAGTATACAGTAGTTATGTTCCAGAATGGTTCCAAAACTCATCAAATGCTTAAAATGACACGATTCTCTTGTAGATATCAAGGAAATAAAAATGTCAAGGTGACCAAAACAATTTCCAGAAATGAAGTATTAAATCAAGTGTAAATTTCAAAGGTGCATAGTATGTATGCCTCAAGCAAAACCAATGACAAAATGGATATGACTATCATAGCATGTACTTGTTTGGGTACACATGGTACTCCCAAAAGACCAAATAACTTAGGCAACTAGTTCACACAAATAGATCACAAATCAACACAACGATGTTTGTCACGTGGTTAAACCATCAGGAGGGAAATAGTCCATGGCCCAAGCCAATTAGCTACTTGGAGCAATTTATTATGTAAAAGAAAGAAAGTTACATGAGCTTCTCATAATCGATCAACTAGCCAAGGACCCTCCATGTTCTTTAAATAGAGATCATGGACCAATCGGGTGTTAAGCCACAGATCAATGGTAGGTATGATCTAAGAGAAGTTGAACCATCAGATCACTTTATGTCTAGAGCATATCGTGACTGCTAGATTAGAATATTTACAAATGCATACTAATACATACTAAAGAAACACACTTTACCTAACGGATATATTACATAAGTTGATCTTAACTAACTCCTAAGTGTCTAAATATCTTCACATCCCCCCTTAAGAACAACTTGGGATAGGATTGAAGGATTTACAAAAGTGACACTATTAGGAGAAGGAAGGAGGCATTAGAGTCTATCCCCCCTTAAGGACACATTACTGAAATCCTAACATAGATTGAAATTTAGAAAACTTTGATTCTGTAAGAGACTTGGTGAAGATGTATGCAACTTGATCATTTGTAGGGAAATAGAGCATTTCAAGAACACGATCATGAACAAGATTTCTAATGAAGTGCATGTGTAGCTCAATGTTTTTTTTTCTTTGATGTAGAATTGGATATTTGGAAATCTTGATGGCACTTTGATTATCGCACCAAAGTGGAGTAGGCTACTGCTGCTCAAATCCAAACTCTAAAAGGATCTGTCAAAGCCATAAAGATTATTGAATTGCATTAACTATGGCTCAATATTCTGCTTCTGCTGAAGAAAGAGAAAGAGCTTGTTGTTTCTTACAAGCCCAATTGATAGGTCTCGATCCCAGACTGAAAACACAAACTCTAGTAGAATTTAGATCATCGACCCAATCTGAATTAGTGAAACCAACCAACAAAGGTTTCCCCCCTGTACTGTAGATGTACCTCAAATATATCAAAGTATTCTTTTTGCTTCTTTTAAGTGACTTTCATGAGGAGTTTTCATATAATGGGAAACATGACCAACGACAAAGGAAAGGTTGGGATAGGAATGATTCAAGTATAAAAGACTACCAACAAGTTGACAATACAAGGTGGCATCTACTTCAGGGGAAGTACAAGTGGCAGAAATTTTGACTCCAGACTAGAAGTGAGAAGGGGCTGGTTTACAATCTTCCATGTGAAAGTGATGAGGAAGTTCACAAGCAAAGGAAAGGTCAGGATGAGAATGATTCAAGTACAAAAGACTACCAACAAGCTGACGATACAAGGTGGCATCTACTTCAGGGGAAGTACAAGTGGCATAAAGTTTGACTCCAGACTATAAGGGAGAAGGGGCTGGTTTACAATCTTCCATGTGAAAGCGACGAAGAAGGTCACAAGCATACTTAGACTGGGAAAGAAAGATTCCTTCTTTGGTTTGCAAGACTTGGAGACCAAGAAATTTTTTCTTAAGACTGGATTTCACATGGGTTATAAGTTTAGGGTCACTACCAATAAGGATAAGATCATCAACATAAATAACAAGTATGATGAGATGGTTTCCTACTTTATTGGTATAGACATTGGGGTCAAAATGGCATCTAGAAAAACCAGTGTCAAGCAGAAAGCTATCCATTTTGGCATACCAAGCTCTAGGAGCTTGATTAAGGCCATATAAGCATTTCTTAAGGAGACTGACAAGGATAAAGTTAGCCTGAACATATCCAGGAGGTTGTTCCATGTAAATTTCCTCCTATAAATCACCATGTGAAAAGGTAGACTTGACATCCATTTGATGGAATTCCCAGTTATGTAAGGCTATAAGGGAAAGAACAAGGTGGATGGAATTCATTTTTGCTGTAGGAGCAAAGCTTTCATTGTAGTCAATCCTTTCAACTTGGGAAAAACATTTGGAAACTAACCTTGCCTTAAGTCTCTCAACACTTCCATTTGATGCATACTTAGTTCTGTAGACCCATTTACATCTGACAAGTTTTCTTCCTTTTGGAAGAGGAACAAGATCCCAAGTATCGTTTACCATTAAGGAACGATATTCTTCATCCATAGATGCATCCCAATCTAGATTTCCTGAAGCTTCTGCAAAATTTTATGGATCATGATTGTTAGAAACTTGAGCCTAAAGAGAAGAGGCTCGCTGAAACTAAGAACATTTTCGACGTTGATCTCTAGGATCACCGACAAGATCACTAGTTACTTCGCATGTTGAACGGACCCATCGAGGAAGCATTGGTGTTGGTGCAATTGGAGGAACATGAGCAGGCGAAGGTGGATTTTCATCCTCACTATCATCATCAGAAACTAGAGTTGGAAACTTTTGAAGGAAGTTGGAAGAAGAAGAAGAAGGCACAATCATCGAATCAGGCTTGCAGGCCAAAGATGGCAAACCTACCAAGTTAGGCTCATAGGCCAAGAGATTTTCATCAAATTTAACATCTCTTCTAATGATTATATCATGAGAATGTGGCCGAAGAAGTCTATGACCTTTTACATCTTCTAAATATCCAACAAATATGCACTTTTCACTTTTAGGCTGCAATGCTTTCCGTTTTTCATCCGGAATGTGAGCCCATGCTTCACAACCAAACACACGAAAGTGACTTACATGTGGTTTAATTTTACTCCATGCTTCTTCTGGTGTTATACCTTGTAAAATGTTAGTGGGTGTGCGATTAACTATGTAATTTGCATAATTTATGGCCTCAGCCCAATATTGAAGACTTAGTCCCTTAGATTGGATCATACAATTAGCCATTTCTATTAAAGTGCATTTCTTCCGTTCAGCTACACCACTTTGTTGTGGTGTATATGGAACAATGTGTTGTTGTTGGATTCCTTGTTCAATGTTGAAAGTAGTGAACTTGTTGTTAACATATTCTCCTCCATTGTTAGATTTTAACATAATAATTTGATGACTAGATTGTTTTTCAACAAGGGCCTTGTAGGCCAAGAACATGTTAAATACTTCGACTTATGTTTTAGGAAGTAAACCCAAGTGCATTTGGAGTAGTCATCAATGAAAGTTAAGAAATATTTGAAACTAGAAAAGGATGCAAATGGAAGAGGGCCACACAAATCACTATGCGCAAGCTCCAAGGGAACTGAGGTGTGCCAAGAGGCACGTTTGTCAAAACTGTCCCAATGATGTTTTTTGAGTACACAACTAGAACAAACACCATCCTTGCAAGACACCATTGGAAGACCAGTAACCATATTGTATTTACATAGTTGTTGCAACGAGCGATAATTTAAGTGACCAAATTGCTCATGCCAAAGTTTTCTCAAGTTATCACTATGAGCAACAAAAATTGAAGGAAAAGGTGATGACCCAAAGTTGTTAAATTTGTACAACCTGTTAATATCATCAACAGTTCCAGTAGCAAGGAAATTTTGAGGATTTTTAAAATCCTTGATTACAACTATGTGAGGTGTAAACGTCACATTTTTTCCTTCACCTAAATGAGTAATTTGATAGACTGATAACAAATTGCAGGAAATTTTTGGAAAACACAGTACATCACTGAAATGACCATTTTCTACTGGAACTGTTCCATATCCTACAACACTTAGAGATCTATCATCACCAACAAATATTTTTTTGGTGTTACATTCATGCACAGTAGAAAAGATGGCTTGATCCTTAGCCATATGATAAGATGCTCCAGAATCAATGAGCCATTCAATTGAAGTAGAAGAAGAAGATGAGCCAAAAGCACAAAGTGCATGTCCATGAGAGGTAGATTCTGAATACGAATCTAGGATAATGTGGTGCTTCTTCATTGCCACTTCCAAGGCTGCCATCTTCTTGAAATACTTAGATTCATCATGCTTATCTTTCCCACAAAAATTACAATGACGCTTAGTCTTATTTCCTTTTGGCTTGGATCCTTTGTCATTTTTAAAGAAGGAGCTGACTGAGAGGGTTTGGGACCCTTGTTGTTTGGCTTATTATTGGAAAAATTTTGTTTCTTGGGAGGCTTGGACTTTTCTTTTTGTTGGGACAATAAGGGTTTTCCAGATGTATCTGCATTGTTAATTATTCCAAGATGAATGATCTTATCTTTCTCTCTAATTAAGGAATCACAAAAGGATTCAAGACTAGGCTCTTGATAGCTAGCTGTAGTC
>LPNX010679575.1:463933-500572 GCA_001517045.1 Pseudotsuga menziesii
TATAATATCACAACGGGTGGCCATACTATAAAATAATGACTGAAAGAACAGAAACTAACTGTCTGGATGCGAAGAGATCGAAAAAATATGCGGTTTAAAACAAAAGGCACTGAAAACTGATTTTGGATGATGAAGTTATGCTTGACCAAAGAAAATGTTGAAGATGTCCCCAATAGTGACGTGGAAAATATTAACTTGACCAACTAAAAAAAAGAACCCCCCTCTTCCTAAGATCAACATTTGACAATCACTTTACAATAAAGTTGCTTTTAAGTGAATCACTTTTGTAAAATAAGTGATGTTCACTTTTACAATAATGTTACTTTTAAATAGTGCGGCAATAAAAAAAAGACTTAAGTGACTCATTTTTTATTTTATTTTATTTATGTAAGATGCACTTTTACAATAAAGTAACTTGAAAATAGAAATTGCATGCACTAAAAGTAATAACTTAATAAGACTTGGACTCAAGACCTATTAACGAAGAAAGCAACTTTGAACCAAGTGAGCTAAGTTTAAAAGGTACATAAAAGAATGAAAAGAGGAAGAGAGCTTTGTTTTTTGTACTCTTCTCTCTCATTCTCTGTGCTTTCCTTCTTTTTTGCAAAACACAAAAGAAACGAAAAACAAAAAACAAAAAAAAACTTTTCCACTCTATGGGTGGGGTTAGATCTTGGTTAGCTTACCTAGAAAGTCTACATTTTCAATTTTTCTCGATGTTTCCAAATTCACTGTGATCACACAAGGTGCATGGAAAAGACCATACGTAGCCAAGAAGACAAGAAAAAAAAACTTCCTCTTTCTGTTTCTGATTAGCCACGATCGCACAAGGTGCATGGCAAAGAGCATACGCAGCTAGCGAAGGAAATAGTCTGAGACTAAAATAGTAAATATCTAATAATAAAACTGATAAAATATGAGAGATTTTAAAAAAAATTAAACAAATCCGTCACGGTAACATTATACCTTCAATTTTTTTGAAATGGGTGTTTCTGAATCAAATGGAAATGGTTTTCGGTGAAACGAAAAATATCTCCCAGTGGAAACAACACTCCAGACACAATGAAACAGCTTCCATAGGCCACAAATGCACAAAAAGACTAGAACTAGAAACCCTTTCAAAGTTTCGGCAACACTAGTTCCAGATCTTGATCAAAACCGAAAGCGGCTCTTCATAAACACTCTGATACCATGTTCGGGTACATAGGGTACTCCTAAAAGACTGAACATCTTAGGAAACCACTTCACACAAATAGATCATAGATCAACACACCGATGTTTATCATGTGGTTAAAACACTCAGAAGGGAAACAATCCACGGCCCCAGCCAAATAGCTACTTGGAGCAATTTATTATGCAAAAGAAATAAATTTACATGAGCTTCTCATAATCAATCAACTAGCCAAGGACCCTCCATGCTCTTTAAATAGAGATCATGGACCAGTCGGGTGTTAAGCCATAGATCAATGGTAGGTATGATCTAAAAGAAGTTGAACCGTCAGATCACTTTATGTCTAGAGCATATCGTGACAGACGAATTATAATATTTACAAATGCATACAAATGCATACTAAAGAAACACACTTTACCTAATGGATATATTACACAAGTTGATCTTCACTAACTCCTAAGTGTCTAAATATCATAACAGTATTGCTGTTGGAAATTGCATCTCTTCTTATGTTTCAATATGCATGCTATCTCCAATCTATTTACTTCAAGAGTGATGAAAAGGATTCCAAAGTTTTTGCACCAAGTATAAACACAATCCCAATGTTAGTACTGTAATTGCAAGGTAGTGATATGTAGTTCAGATTTGGTTTATGGGAAAGTTTCCAATACTAAAATTGCACTTGTGAAATTATGTTGATAATAGAAGCAATCAATTAATCAATATGTATGCCAAGTATCATTGTGGAACAGAGATAATACCCAGGTATGCCAAATGCCAACGAAAATAACAATAAAAATATTAACTTAAGAATGCAATTTTCACTATGAAAAATCATTGATATTATATGTTCATAATTTATTAGATCATTTTAGTATCACTATGACAATTTTTAAAAATCCTATATACAACAAGATACATCATACATTAACTCATGCTTACCTCTATCAAGTGAGTAATACTAGAGACACTCAAGTACTCTAGGTTTGGCATCTTTAGCTGCTTTTGATAGTTTGGAAGAAGTGAGTCTAATTTTCTCAACTGCACTTATCAACCTGTAAAAATTAACTATTGTGAATTAGGTTTTATTGCTACATAAACAGAATCTTGCAATCACGTATGTCAAGCCAAACAAAATGAATGTCTTACAAATCTTGCAATCAGGTGTAAATGTAAATAATGAATTTCACACAACTGCAATATGCCCCAAGTACTAAACTCAGTGATGCCAAACATAAATATGTTTCCAAATATTGATTTATAGTGCTTTCCAAAAGGAAGGAGAATTTACACTGTCAGTGATTCCTAGTTTTAAATCCATATGACCAAATGATTCAGATTTGTTGACTATACAGTAGTTATGTTCCAGAATGGTTCCAAAAATCATCAAATGCTTAAAATAACACGATTCTCTTGTAGATATCAAGGAAATAAAATTGTCAAGGTGACCAAAACAATTTCCAAAAATGAAGTATTAAATCAAGTGTAAATTCCAAAGTTGCAGAGTATGTATGCCCCAAGCAAACCCAATGACAAAACGGATACGACTGTCATAGCATGTACTACTATTGGAAATTGTATCTCTTCTTATGTTTCAATATGCATGTTTTATCCAATTTGTTTACTTCAAGAGTGATGAAAAGGATTCCAAATTTTTTTCACCAAGTATAAACACAATCCCAATGTCATTACTGTAATTGCAAGGTAGTTATATGTTGTTCAGATTTCATATATGGGAAAGTTTCCAATACTAAACTTGTACTTATGAAATTATACTGATAATAGAAGCAATCAATTAATCAATATGTATGCAAAGTATCACTGTGGGAAAAAGATAATACCCAGGTATGCCAAATGCCAATGAAAATCACAATAAAAATATTCAACTTAAGAATGCAATTTTCAGTATGACAGTACGCAAGATAAATACGATGACAAGTGCTATTCAGGATTCCCAGTCAAAGGATAAATACATATTTCATGCTTATGGGAAGACTATCAACAAGTTGCAGAGATTAATAATACTGATCTTTACCATTAAATAAGCATCGAAAATAGATCAGATGGTAAAGCTTTATGATCTTCTTGTGTTTATGTTTCAGGTGTCCAAGAGATGGTTGGCCGAGAAGACAATCAAAATAAAGTAGGTTCCTTGTGGTAGGATGGAATTATGGGAAGAAAAACAAGACAAATTTTAACCAATAGTGATCTTTGACACTATATTAGGGCCTAGGGTGTGTAACGTTTGAGAGTTGATAGCTTAGGTGTCAAAGGGATGTTGGTAGGTTGGTGTAGGGTCAAATGAGCTAAGGAAATATGCTGATGGTTTCCTCCTTTATGATTCTGCGGTTAAGAGTTTCTGGAGGGGCGAGAGGTATGAAGATGGCTGAATAAGGATCCGAGAGCCCTTACGTTGAAGGTTTATGGCCTTAGGATCATGGAGGAAAGCATCCAATCCAAGGTGAGTGTAACGCAGAAGCACTTAGGGGGTTCCCTATATGATTTACATTCCAAGGGATTTGGTAGGTTGTTAGGTTCTAAGGGCCAAATCGATGATGCAAATGTCCTGGCATTGAGGGATAAGTTGGATAGGGATGAAGGGGATGGTAGCTAGGCTAGTGTAGGATGATAGGGGTGTAACCTAGGGCTGCCTAACAATGTTTTGACAATTTTTTTATGCACATTTGAAGTGTATGATCACTGTGGTCAAACAAAGCAACAAGTGCATCTTCAAAAGCTAATGGTGTGTTAACCAGATCCTCCATCCTCTCATCAATGAGTGACTAGTACAGCTGGAACGGTTTGTTTCACAGGGTTGCAATTTATCCTTTTGCATTAAGAAAACAGGGTGGTATACAAGCATTTATATAATCAACAAGTCTTAGAGGCCCAATCAGACCTTCAAAACACAACATTGCACTCACAGTGGGAGAGTCTATTAGATGCTAGAAGTCTTCTACAACCATTGGAAGTGTTTCTCTTTGGGAGTGGAATTTCTACTTCAACTAGTTTGCAGTATGAATCATACAATGATTCACCTAGTTTTAACTTTTAGCTAAAAACAAATTCCCTAATTCTTGAAGACGTGACTTACAAGAAGAAAAAATGGCTACCTAATCTCCATCTCTGATTGCAAGATAGATAATATAAGTTCACACTCATGCAAGTATAGGGTAATTTCTTCTTATCATCATGGATAACCCCTATGATAAAACTATCCAGCATTGAAACAAGGAATAAAATGTATCCATTACCATAATTTCCTAGCAATAATCATTGAGATGAAACTAGTGGAACAGTGGCAATAACCAAAAAGATTAATTAGTCCATGTGTAAAAAATCCATGCATCACCTTGAGATTGGGGTACTTCAAATAGTATCCAAATCCTATGGTATAATTACTCATTGCAAAATTTTAATGAAAATGTTCTACAGAAGGTTGCAAAGTCTACATACATTGAATTTTCCAACAGTAAAATAATATATTATGAGGATGAAGATATATATGAGTTCCCTCCAAAGCCTAGTTATAGCATCCCCAGGTTTCTCATACAACAGGAAAGGGCTTACTCAAAATCACTTCTTGTAAGAGTAGGAAAATGGTGAGATCCCACTGCGTGTCCCTAAAGAGGTGGAAACCCCTACTGGTATGAGTTCCATCTCATTCCAATTAAAACTACTAGATTTGTCTAGACCGCTTCTCTTATAAATATGTTTTCTTGTCAATTTATTTTACTAGGGTACAAATAAACAAATAACGTGAAACAATCCTCTATATCCATATAGATATATTAAGGCATTGGAAACCAAAGAGTAACAAAGCTCTTTGACTTATCTTTGCCTTGTGTTGAAATAAATTTTCTTCTCTAAATAAGGTACATTACAAAACAACTATACAAGAAAAGTGCAAACCAAACTACTAATTCAAATAGTCTTTCCTTCTCAAGAGGGCATTCTATTTTTCCACAGGTAGCATATTTTTCTTGAGTTCCAGAGAACATCATGGACATTTTACTAAGAGATCTTGTCTATAAAAGAGCATTCAATGAATTAGAAATCAGCACTATATCTCCCAATTCTTGAGTTTATCATGACATTAACCCCCTTCCTTTAATAGATAATATTTTGACAAATATAGGAATGAACCAATTTTTATTGTTTTGGTATAACTAAAGTTTACATTTCTTATACTATGTTTTCCTTATTGAAGTTTGGGATACTTCAACTAGAATTTTTCTCAGATTTAATATATGTCAACTTAATCCATAATATTATTTTATATTCACAGGAAGTGCACTAAAATACATTGATAGTAAATTATTGGAAATTATTTCCTCATAAAAAATAGAAAATTATACCATTTCAGGTTGAAGACTATCAAGTACTTTGCTTGATTTTTCTTTCAAAATAGAGGGAAAAAGAAAATATTAATGAGAGAACTAAAAATAAGCTACAGTAAATTTATCTTGACGTTTATCAATGAAAATCAACAACATACACATTCTCCATCATAAGTCCTAGCATTCTCAATTTAGATCTCTTACGTAATAGAAATTTCTTGTTAAAGTTGCCACTCTCTCTAAAATGCTGGTCAAAGTGAGGCTTGCAATATAGCACTCCCTCCATTGATGAGTAATTACTCAGGTGCAAAAAAGGCCTATCAAAGCAAAGGAACAAATAAAGTTACAACCAAATAACCTCTAAAATTATAAGCAGTTTTCTCCAAACATCAAGATGCCAAAGAAAAGGTTCAACTAGAGTCCCCTGGTGGTTACCAGGTTATTGATACAAAGGGTTGTTTATCCTGTAGACCTTTGGGATGGACATTTGTAGTTATAGGTGTTACAGAGAGAAATTCCTATGGCTTGGGGTACCACAACAGACAGCTTGACTCCAGAAATCAATCCTTTCCAATATGCAATAGAAATCAAATATCTAACACTAAAGGATCAGACCTTGTACCTTATTCCAGATGGTTGAAGTAGATCCCCATTGAGCTTTCCAACTTCAGCTTGAATTGATCAATCTCTTCCTCAACAGCAAGTAAAAAATACAAGCATACTATATATATTGGTGTTAGATCTATTCTAGCATATATAATCAACAATGTATAAGCATTTGAAATCATCCATGGATAAAATATTCATTCAAACATACATTATTGGATAGGAAAAGATATTTCTATTAATATAAAATCAAATATTACAATGGATACAACCTCTATCGGCATGTCTGCGAATCAGAGAAACTGAATCCCCCACTTGGGCCTCCACCACCTCAATCCTCCATCTCTCGATAGCAAGCTCACAAGCAAAAGGCAAGCTTGGGAAGAACACAAAAGTGCTCCAAGGGACAAAGGGATGTAGACTCAAGCACAAGTTCTGGCAACAATGGACTATAGTTTCTTTTCTCTCAATTCTCTCAAATGCCTTCAAAGTACCAAAGAGTTCCTTATATAGCTTTTCAAAGGGGTAATGAAAGGTCGAATTTGAGCGATCTCAAGCATATGGAAGGCCAGGAGTCAAGTGAGTCGCATCCATGTCAAGGAAAACTCCAAAAGAAATTGGATTTTGCACACATCCCAATGTACATGGTTTTAGGGGTCAAACCCGCGTATGTACATGATTAGGGGTTTAAAAGTCGCATGTATTAATTTTCACATGTTTATAGGGATGGTCAAGGAAATACCAAAGGACAAAAAATTGTCCAAGGGGTCTAAGGAGTCTGCAGAGGGACAAGGGAAGGCCATACAAATGTGATTCACCTGGAGTGGTAAAATCATCTATAACATATGCCCCCTAATGTGTGAGGTTAGAGGGGTCATACGATGGCTGAAATACATTATAAGTCCATCCCAGAAGTGGAGTGATGAAGGATCCCAAATGGAAGACCATCCACCCAATCAACATAGTACAATGGTACAACTATGCACATAACTTCAAATACATATAGCGGTCCTAGATACATAAGAGTACAATGGCCATGAATATGCATGATACAAAATATCACATAAGTGGTCATCGCCACGTACAATATACATACATCAGAATCTCCATGATGAAGATATACAAAGGACCATGATCTCCATAATGGCTAAAGATATATAATGGATCAAGATCTCCATAATGTCTAGAAATGCTTGACATATACTGGAATCAAGTCACTAGAGATGAAATCTCATGAACACTGGCACGATCAAGGAGGTAGCACATAAGATATGGTACCAATATGGAAGGTCTTCTACACAAACTGCTATGAGTACATTTCCTACTATGTGAATAGAGGTGTCGATATCAAACATAGTAGTCCATCGTCTAATTACCAGTCATTGATGTATACCATTAACAGACCCGAGATCACCCACCGATAATGAAAATGGGAATCAAGGTACTAGAGTGCAAACTAACAAGTGTGAATAAATGTGTTGAGGTCGAACACTTGAGAGGATCGATCGATCAAGGGACATTGATGTATTCTCAAAGACTGTCGATGGTGAGAGAACCTGCCACTGATGACTGCAAGTCTCAAGGCACTCAAAAATGACTCTAGATTCTAATCCTAGAATAAATGATCTGAAGTCGATGGGATGAAATCCGCTCGAAGGAGGGAATTAGGGCATCCCCCATCATCCAACATGAGGTACTCAGCAAAGCTATATAATGTGGAAGGACTCGATCATAAGGTGCACAAACCAATAACTGTATGAGGAATGGCCAACATGCAAAGTCAAGATAACTGAGAAATGGCCGACTCAAGTTTCAACTTCCTTCAAACAAGAGCATAACGATGTATGGTGACTTAAATAAAGGCAGCATAGACTCGATATACAAAACTGGGACATCTCCGCGACACAGGAGGCATTGACAAAGGCTCCATGGGGATAGGAAGCTTAACCAGTTAGTGGAGATAAACTCACATAAACAAGTACAACTCCTAAAGTCAAACTATAAACCCAACCAGTGGATGTGATATACAGTGCTCTGTTCGAAGGAAACACAGCTCTACAGCTACCAAAAGATAACATCTTTCCTTTTCTGACTTTTTGGTTTTTTGATTTTTTTTTGGACTTTTTCAAATATTTAAAAAGCTTGAAAAAGAATAAAATTGCTTTATAGTTACAGACTAGGAGGAGGTGAATGTCATATAGGAAAACAAACTAGTTCCAAGCAGTGGAACATACCTATGCTCAATGCAAGGATACATGTGTAGGATAGCGACACTCAAGAGAAAATCCCCTCCTGGTAAAAATAGGGAATCAAGCTACAAAGGATATATAAAATGGCTCTGCATGGAAGACATGAGACAAGCTTGGGCTATATGGTTGAAACTCAAGGTTAGGGAAGTGGGCGTAAGGCTCAATAAGATAGGAAAAGCTCATGATAATGCAATTACAACTTGACATAAGGGAGTCCTGAGGGAAATAGGCCAAGAAAAGATCAAGAGGAGTATGAGGCTCTTGTGAAATGTCATGGCAATACTATACAATGGACTCCCACACCCTAAGGGATAAAATGTCAACATGGGCACCAAATGCAAATAAGGCACTAACTAGGGTACCCATGTAAGGTCAAGCTCTACCACCCATATCATGCCACTTCTAAAACAACAAGAAGGTTCTATGACATAATAGAGTGGGTTCATGCCTAATGCTATAATGAAACAATCATAAGGTCATGCAAAATGCAAACCGTGATGAAACCTAACCTATATGCCAGTTTAGACTTGATACCTAAAATCGGCACATGAATGGGTCAATCCAAGAGCTGAAACAACACTCAAAAAGGTCTCCTACATCATAAATTATTCCAAAAATGGTCCAAACTATAGGAAAGGGGGTAAAAATTTTCAAAAATTTGAAAAATTTCTATAAGTAGTAAAAAATTCAAAACATTATAAAACATTTGAATTTTTTACCCATTTGAGCTCATAACTTCAACAACGAATTCTAGGAAATCTAGCTGGCGAAATCCACTATCGTTTTCTCCAGGTACTTACCCATGATCTACTCTTCCATTTTGATACAATTTTTGTCAAATTCCATGGTGTTTTTGGATTTCAAGGCCATTTTAAAATAGGCGCTATGGCCCACACAGAAATCGAGGGTTTTTCCATGTATAGGGCTGGATATACACAAAAAATTCCCTCACAGTCACGTACATACGCGGCTGTTTGGAAAATAGTCGCATATGCAGCCGCGCTTAAGGTTTTTCAAGTGTTCTAATGGGAAAAATTCAAATATTTTGTGCAGGATGGTCCTAGAATGGAGATAACGTGAACATGGTGATGTAGAAGAGGCAGTAAGGGCCAATCTAATGCCTCAACAAGTGCTACGTGCATGTGGGCTCTACAAATTTTAGTGTCTTGGTGGCTCAAGGGCCAAACCACGACTATTGCAAATGTTGGTGGACTATTGGGATCCAGACTCAGAGTCGTTCCAGATAGATGGGATGTCCCTCACCATAGAGGTGGAGGACATATACTTTATTACTGGACTTTCTTAATGAGGGGAAGTAGTGAACCTACGTTCTCGCGGGCCTGGAGGTGGCCTGACTATAGATGAGTACATTGTCGTGTACTTCTCTTTGGACATGGAGAAGGTGGGGAGTCAGATCCCAAATAACTCCATATAGATGCTGGGCCTAAAGGCCATCCTACTGACATTGGGTAGGATATCAGGCTTGGCTTCCCTCCACCAGGCCTCGCGTCCTCTGATGTTCTATGCAGTGGAGTGCATGAGACCCATGGTATATGATTGGAGCACTGCACTAGTGGGCAACATGAAACGTCAGCTTAGTGAGTGTAAGATGGGCAAAGTGCGAAACTTCGGTTTCAGCAGCATACTGAGCACATTTTTCTTCAAGTGTGTTACAGGATTGAGCCCTAGAGTTGACATTCCTCTACACGGGGTTTGAGATCTGGCCCAACAACATTGGGTGGATGCGATGTGCAGACTTGGTGGAGGTAGGGTGTCCAACCCATATCCAGTTGATTTCTTTCCATGGTGGTGACAACAGATAGTTTCCATCAATGACTGCCCCTGTGCGGGGATATATTTCTAGGGGGACCCAGACATGCTGCTACCACCAAGATCGGTATACAGTGACATAGGTAACGAATCTCGACCCTCTCTTTAAAATTTTTGAGTTATTTAATTTTTTTTGTGTTTTCTTATTATATGGAATCGAAAGACATTTTTTTGGGTGACAATACAAAGTGACGTCTACCATATGCATGCAGATGTGGGACCACGGTGGCCTGAAGGCTTCCCTTGTCATAGACAGAGGGGAAGAGGAGACGATATCATGGGTGTGGATGCAGAGCGGATGCTCCAGAGCATTCATACCAACTTTGTGAGGCTGACACACAGAGTTCCCATGGCGCAAGTTGAGGACTTGCCTGAGGCCATGCAGCGCCAGGAGGTGGGTGTACCACGAGCATGGGTGCGGTTATTTTGATGGTTGGCTAGAGCCATAGTGACATTCCATGATCACAACCCCCCTCCTCCTCCATAGGCTTAGATATCTGGAAGTGATACATTTTGTATTACCATGTATTATATTTTGGTGGCTCAAGAGCCCCATTTTTGTATTATGACACTATGTATTACCACATTTTGGATGTTTATAAAAAAATTTATGATGATTGGTTTATTTATTTACATGTGTAAAAATTTGTGTTTGTGATGAATTTATTGTATATGAACCAAATTCCAATCTAACATGTAGTTAGCATATGATTCAGCAACTTGATTATTAATTCTTGGAATATGTATGTATGTTATATTGTCAAATTGTCATTCTAATAATCTCACATGTAAGAATCTTCTTAATAATGTCGGATCCCTAACATGGTACAAACCATTAAGCTGTGACACTACTAACTTCGAATCAAGACGTACCTCAAGAGAGAGAATGCCATGTAGAATGGCATCTTGTAGAAGCTCAATAACGGCACTATATTCAATAACATTGTTTGAAGACGGCCGTAAACATATGCCTCCTGAAGACAATACCTAACCCATAGGAGTATAAATCATCCAAGAAATAGAGGCTGAGTGTTGAGTGTGATGGCTCGCACCATCCGCAAATCCAATACCTGACCCATAGGAGTATAAATCACCCAAGAAACAAAGTCTGAGTGTTGAGTGTGACGGCTTGCACCATCCGTGAATCCTATGAATATGGAAGATTCCATTGACATCTGCCAAAAGAAACGGAAAGTAATCACAAACTCGATCCCTATAAGAAAAAGACCTACCTATGCAAAACTATACAATAATATACAATAACCAGCCTTGGCTGAAAATCATGCATAGTACTTTTTGAGATAGAGCCCATTTCTAGGCTCCGGCAAGGTTGTTCCTTCATAATCCACTAACTCATAAGCGCCCTTCTCTAACACACATTTGACGACATAAGGACCATGCCACATGGGGTTAAACATTCCTACCCCTAAGGGTTCTTTTGGTTGATCCCACAAAAGGACCAAGTCTCCCTCACTAAACCTCCTTAGACAGACAAACTTATCATACTGGACCTTTTATGCGACGCTTATTTATCTCTAGAGCAACCAAGGCATCTCGATGCTACTCATCAAGTTGCTCAAGGTGGACCAAACGCTCCTCCAACGGGGAAGTGTTTGGTAAGAGCTTTATGGCTAGCTTTAAATAAGGGATCTCACATTCAACCGGTAATACTGACTCCACTCCATGTACAAGTTGATATGGATAAAAACTCGTGGCAGTCTTAACAACAGTTCTATATGCCCACAAAATGGGATATAACATAATGTGCCAATTATTCTTGCTTTATGCGATGGTTCATTGGAGAATGTACTTGATTGATTTGTTCACTTCTTCTACCTGTCCATTCACTTAAGGGTAATAAGAGGAGGAATGCTCTTTTTTTTACCCTAACTTGGATGCCAACTCTTCCATCATATGATTTTGAAAGTGCGAGCCATGGTCAGTGACAAGCTCTTTAGGAATCCCGAACCGAGTAATAATTTGGTTGAAAATGAAGTGTGCAGCTATCTCACCTTTGTATTTAACTGTAGGCATAGCCTTAGCCCATTTTTTGAAGTAATCAATAGCCACTATGATATGATGATGCCCCACAGCTGAAGCTGGGTTGCAATCCATAAAATCAAGCCCCCACTTAGTGAACGGATCGACGATGATGATGGGATTTAATGGGGTAGGTTTCGAGCACATATTACATGCAAACACCTGGCAAGGGTGGCACCTCTTGACCGCATCTACACAATCCTTAAATATCGACGGCCAAAAATAACCTGCTCTTAAGTTTTTTTGTGCTGTAGAAAGCATTACAAAAATGGAAATCATTCAACACTAACTCAGCCTCTTTATGAGTTAAACAACATCGTAAAATGGAATCTACCCCACAGCAGTACAAAGTGTTATCCACTATGAGGTAATTCTTAGACACGTGGCGTAATCATCGTCGTTCATCCCGTGAGAGGTCAGTAGGGACCTTCAATGTTTGTAAATATATAATGATATCCCCATACCATGGGTCTAAAGTTGAGATTAAGAACATGTGCTCATCGACAAACATATCTTCACAAACCAACTCCTCAGCCTCGCTTGGAAAATCCGATATAAGCTCTGCAAAAATTAACAATTTCTTCGATTTTGACGAAACAAACGTGAGATCGAATTCTTGCAGGATGAAAATCCATTTATTATATTTTCCCCCAATCATCCTTCGAGTGAGGATGAATTGAAATGGATTGACATGGTCTACAACCAAGGTCTGGCGAAGGAGAATATAATGTCTCAACCGTTGAACCACATGTACGGTAGCTAAGGCAAGCTTTTCAACATGAGAATAACGGATTTCCGTGTCAATAAGATTGCAGCTCAGATAGTATATGACATGCTCTTGGAGCTCCTAATCCTCTTGAACCAAAACCATACCAATCATCTTCATGGATGCAGCAACATAAAGTATGAAATCATGGGTATAGTGTGGGGGACTAATCACCGGGGCCGATGCTAGGGCTCGCGTAAGCGCATCAAAGGACTCCTGAGCTCACTCATCCCAACAAAAGGTGGTGTCCTTCTTCAAAATATGCATGAATCCTCTAGTCAAATTGGCAACATTGACAATGAATCTCCGTAAGAAGTTTGCCATGCCTTGCAAACATTAAAGATGACAAATATTTTTTGGGGGATACAACTAAAGTATTGCCTCGACCTTCAAAGGGTCGACTCTTATACCCTCTTTAGAAATGATGAATCCTAACAAGCGACCAGACTTCAGACAAAAGATGCACTTGTGAGGGTTTAACCTAACCAAGTAATGGAAGCATCTTTCGAATACCAATCTCAAATGATAGGAATGACGCATTCTCATATGAGAATGAGTAGCAAGGTCATCCAAAAATACTTTGATAATCGATTTGAGATCATGGAATATCAAGGTCATGGCCCACTGAAAAGTAGCTCTGATGTTCTTAAGGGCAAAAGGAATTTTTCGATATGCAAAAGTTCCCCAAGGAAAAATAAATGCAGTCTTATGTTGGTCCTCAGGTTTAATTTGTATCTGATTATATGCAGAAAAGTAGTCCATAAAGGAAAAAAACCTCGCTACTCACACACTCATCCAAAATCTGATCAATAAATGGTATGGGGAAATTGTCCTTAGGACAGGCACGATTCAAATCATGGAAATCAGTACATACGCGGATTTCTCTTTGCTTCTTGTCAATTGGAACGGGGTTTGAAACCCACTCTGTTAAGGGAATGGGATAGTTAAAACTAGTTTTCAAACGTTTCTCTATCTCTGCCTTAATTGCGGGTGCTTTCCTAGGATTCACTACACGCAAGCATTGTCGAACAGGCTTAGCGTTGGGATAAGTCTTAATCTCGTGTTCAACAATGTGAGGGTCGATACCTGGCATTTCATCGTAAGACCAAGCAAAGATATCATGAAATTATTTAAACAGCTCATTGTATTCTTGAATCTCAGCATGGGAACATTCTGCCCCAATATAGACATTCTCTATCCTGCCATGATCATGAGAGATATTGATAGGAATCGTTGGAGATATATTTTCCATGTTTCCATCAGCCATCGGACTAAGAGAGCTTAATGGAACCATGGGACTACCAAATCTCTCACTAAGAACCTCCCTAAAGTCCTCATGCTCCAAGTGGTCAAGATCGGGAAGAAAGTAAGATCTATGATGGAGCTCTTCCCATGGTGGCTCAACTCCTTACATGGCTTTAATAATCACTTCGTCCGAAGGAAAAACACTATCAAGGAAATCGTGTGCATGAGAAGACTATATTTCCCATGCAGGTAGCACATAAGGGTCCTCCTCCTCCTTCCATGAAGAGGAAGGACTGGGCTCTGCAACACTCTCAAGATTAGCTTGATAAGCTACCATAGTTGCAGGAAACGGCACATCCATCACAATGGGCTCACTTGAAGTATTCGGTGTAGGAATAATCCAAGGATATTCCATATGACTCATGCAAAAAGACACTAATATCATAGATGTCAAATCCTCATCGAAACTAGACCCTATCATAAGGATAGGTGCAGGGAAACTAAAACTTCCCATGAGGGATGGATACATACCCACACCCGCACACCCGCACTCCCAAGCTCCCGAGGATGCGGTAATCGACGGATTCTTAAATGATGTTTGATCAATCGTAACTATCTTCCCATTAAATGGAAAGCATACAATGCGAAATAGGGAAGAAGCTACGGCTTGCATATTGTACATCCAATTCCTACCCAGCAAGAGATTGTATTCAAGGGGTGCATCAACCACCTCGACCTCTATCGCAATGGTCTTCCCTCCCAAACAGACCTTAAGGGAAGGAAGGATCCCATGCGGCCTAAATGATCTCCCATCAAACGCAGTTAACATGGTCATAGATTTAGACAACCAGGGGAACCTAAACCCTTCCAACACAATAAAGACATCACAGAAGTAGCAGCACCTTCGTCAATCATAGTGCGCTTGACATTCATGTTAAGACATTCTATGTGAATCAAAAGAGACACATAGTAAGGCAAGCGAGGCTGAAGTCCTATGGTTTCAAATTTAATCATGGAGGAAGAATTATCCTCATTCATACCAAGGGTAGAAAGCAAAGCCTTCCTTTGCTAAGGACAACTCTGAAGTACTTCTAGTGCAGACATCGCACAAGGAGTGTGGTCCAAATCCTCAACAACAGAATAGTTATGGGCGGCTTGGGCATTAGGATTGTGCCCCGAATGCTTAAGGACTCCCTTAGGAATGTGAGGTGTAGCTTCAGGTTTATCCATAGGTTTTTCAATATGAAAAGGAGTCCCTGGTGGATCAGGTTCCTTTCATGGGTTGGGTTGTGGTGAACCATAGTCTTTCGCATGGGTCACAACTTTCGCAGCATGTACCATGTTATTGCAACCATGACCACTACCCTCCGATGAATCTTGATCACCACCAGACTGATCATGGGTCCTCAAGTTCATATTTTGATTGTGAGGTAAAGGTTTAGTCAGTACATCTCGGCCCTATGCCAAGAATCTCGAGGCTTCATTGATACGATGGCACAAGTAAGTGAGGTGATCTTCCTTACACAAATTGCAAGGAAATTTAACCTTATTTTTTGCTTGCTTGTCACCCCAAGCATTATGGGCGTTCTTGTCATTATTATTAGCATTTTAATTCCTATTCCCACCCTTACAATTATTATTACCCTTGTTTTCATTCCATCTGGGCTGTTGGTTGTTAAATTTCCATATGCTTAGCTAAGACATCAGTATTTCATTTCATTTTCATAACAAAAGAATATAAACAGGATCACTGAAAGATAGACAAGCACAACCATACAAAAGGAACACAAATATTTATCCTGTGAAAACCCTAAAGGGAAAAAACCCAATAAAAGCTTCCTCAATATAGATGCCCCAAAAAGATAAAAGATAAAACCAGCAAGGAGATCAAAGCCTGATCCTCCTTCTTCTCCAGCTACTTCTCTTCTCCACTAATGCGCTACACAAGTGAGAGTGTGTGTGTGTCTCAAATGAGGAGCACTACACCTCTATTTATATTCATCTGTTCACTTAAGTTAACTCATTTGACATGTAGGATAGAGTTAAATCATCTAGGCTTGAGTTACACATGTAGGCTCAAGTAACCACACTGGGGTGCTAATGACCCACCTTTACAATTAGAGGGTACTACCTCATGACTCTTATTAGTTCTTCCGATTAGGAGCATCAGGGTACAATGTAATACAAGTGGTTCTCCCAGTAGGACCATCGGGGACCACAAAAATATACATATAGAATATTCTTCGAAGTTACAATATTTCAACACTCCCCCTTAACGAGAAGGGTATTCTACAGCAACATCAACAACAACAAAAGTAGAGATAGGGGAGATCATCAACATCAGCAGGGTAACACATCTATAAATCATTGGAATCTTTTCAACATCATGTAGTCTTCATCTTCAATATTTAGTCTTCATCATCAGCAACATCTTCAGTCTTTGATCAGCAACATCTTCAACATTTTGATCTTTCAATTAGTAACGACATCTTCAGCACTTGGACCTTTCGATCAGCAATATCTTCAGCACTTTGACTGTTCGATCAGCAACAACATCTTCATCATTTTGACCTTTCGATCAGCAACATCTTCAGCACTTTGACTTTTCAATCAGCAACAACATCTTCAGCACCTTGACCTTTTGATCAGCAGCAACATCTTCAGTACTTTGATCTCTCGATCAGCAATATCATCATCAACACTTTGCCCTTTTGATCAGCAGCAACATCATCATCATCATATTCTGATCTGTCGATCATAATCATCATCACATTCTGATCTTTTGATCAGAAACATCATCATCATACTCTGATCTTTCAATCAAAAACATCATCAACATAGAAACATCATCATCATACTCTGATCTTTCGATCAGAAACATCATCAACATACTCTGATCTTTCGATCAGAAACATCATCACCATACTCTAATATTTCGATCAGAAACATCATAATCATAGTGCGTCATCATCATACTCTGATCTTTAGATCAGTACGTCATCATCATCATACTTTGATCTTTCGATCAGTACGTCATCATCATACTCTGATCTTTTGATCAGTACGTCATCATACTCTAATTTTTCGATCAGTAATTCATCATCGTCATACTCTGATCTTTCGATCAGTACGGCATCATCATCATCAGCAACAACCTGCAATCCACAACTCAAATACAGAAAGTCTTTGGATCATTTTTGGACTTAAAGTCCAGGGATGATACAATCCCACCACATTCTCGACAACCAAAGTTACCGTATTGATTAGGGGTGAATCAGTCCCTATCACTTTAGGACTAAGTCCAAGGACAATACAATCCTATCACATTCTTGAGGACCGAAGCCACCAGATTGATTACGGGAGAATGAGTCCCTATCACTTTAGGACTATGTCCAAGGATGATGCAATCCTACCACATTCTTGAGGACCGAAGCCACCGGATTGATTACGAGAGAATCAGTCCCTATCACTTTAGGACTATGTCCAAGGATGATGCAATCCTACCACATTCTCGAGGACCGAAGCCACCGGATTGATTACAGGAGAATCATTCCCTATCACTTTAGGACTATGTCCAAGGATGATGCAATCCTACTACATTCTCGAGGACCGAAGCCACCAGATTGATTACGAGAGAATCAATCCCTATCACTTTAGGATGATGTCCAAGGATGATGCAATCCTACCAAATTCTTGAGGACCGAGGTCACCGGATCTATTATGGACAGATGTCCTAGGATGATATAATCCCTCTTCATTCTCGAAGACTGAGGTCTCCGGATCACTTTAGGGAAAGTGCCCAGGGATGATACAATCCCACCATGTTCTCGAGGACCAAGGTCATCAGATCTATTGTGGACAGATGTCCCAGGATGATACAATCCCTCTTCATTCTCGAAGACCGAGGTCTCTGGATCACTTTAGGGCAAGTGCCTAGGGATGATACAATCCCACTGCAACATCACTACTCCCCCTTTCGGGGAAGATCTTTTCGAACCACACCAAGCTTGTCTCGAAAGTGTTCGAACTCTGCTCGAGGCAGAGGCTTCGTCAGTACATCATCATCCAAACCATCATCATCTACATCTTCAGTATGTGAATACTGAACTATCACCATCTGTATCTCTAGTATGTGAATACTGAAAGCATCATCATCTATATCTTCAGTATAGAAATACTGAATCACCATCATCTGTATCTACAGTATGTAAATACTGAAATATCATCTATATCTTCAATATGGGAATATTGAAATCATCATCATCTATATATTAAATATGGGAATACTGAAATCATCATCATCTATATCTTCAATATGGGAATACTAAAACATCATCATCTCTATATTCAGTATAGAAATACTGAATCACCATCATCTGCATCTACAATATCATCATCTGCATCTTATCTTGTATGTAGAAATACCGGATTTCTACGTGTTATGTCGGAACTCAGGGTTCTTTGTCATCACAACTATGTTTATCACATAGAATCATTGTAGTGTCCATCTTCAGGTCAAAGAGACCTGATATCAACTTCTGAAGCCATATGGCTTCACAACTTAGTAGAGTAATCTACTATGTATTCTGCTTCAACCGTGCTAAGAGAAACATTGGACTGTTTCCTGCTAAACCATCAACTTATAGCAGACCTCAAACAAAAGCATCTACCTGATGTGCTTTTCCTATCTAAGATACTTCTAGCCCAATCTGCATCTGTGTATCCATACAATCTATACTCATGGCTACCATCATAGTATAGACCAAAGTCTATAGTCCCTTTAAGACATCTCATCACATGTTTTGTAGCTACTAGGTGAACCCATCTTGGTTGAACAAGATATTGACTTAAGGTGTTCATAGCAAAACAAATGTCTGGTCTGGTATTTGTTAAGTACATCAATGACTCAATGATCTATCTGTAGTGAGTCACATCCACTAACTCTAATGAGTCATCAGCTAACAGCTTCAGGTTGGATTCCATGGGTGTGTCCATGACTTTGCATTCCAACATATTGAATCTCTTCAATATCTCTACCACATACTTTCCCTGGTTGAGAAATATTCCTTCTGAACTTTGCCATACTTCCAAACCGAGGAAATAATGCATTAACCCAAGGTCTTTCATCTCAAATTCTTCTGCTAGTTTCTTCTTGCTTTCCATGATCTCTTTCTCATTCCCTGTCAAGAATAAGTCATCCACATATAGTAACAGAATGACAAGTACATATTCTACAACATTGTAGGAAATGTTAGGATCAACTTTACTCTTGGAAAAGCCCATGCTTATCAGGAAACTATCTATTCTTCCATACCAAGCTCTGGGAGCTTGCTTCAGGCCATAGAGGGCCTTCCTCAACTTGCATACTTGATTCCATCTGTCTTCAACTTCAAATCCTCATGACTATTCAATGTAAAACTCTTCCTCAATCATACCATTAAGGAAGGCTTGTCTTTAGTTCATCATGGAAGAAACTACCATGATAGTTTTGAAGGAAGTGTACCTTGCTTCCTGGAGTAAGTGTCTCTTAAGAATTAATTCCCTCTTTCTGATAGAAACCTCTAGCCACAACTCTTACCTTTCTTCTATCAGCAACATATCTTATCTTGCAAATCCATTTGGAAGATACCACATTCTTGATTTATGTTTTGAGTACTATATCCCAAACATCATTCTAGTATCATAACATATTCTATGAGTTTGTCTTCTCAAGCCATCAACATATCCTAGTCTTCGGCATTCAACCTTGAAGGTTGGAACCCACTTTACTCTTGGTAAAGTCTCGATCCATCACAAAGCTATCCATCATGTCGTACCATGTCAAACTCAGATATAATTTTCTTTAGTCACTCCCCCTGAAGTGGAGTATCATCTTCCCTCCTCATTCTGTACTGGTGGTTCTATACTTGATATATACTGGTCAATAGAGTATGTCATGTCATAGTCTATTCTTTATGGGGAGAATCATGAACCTTGCTTTGTACACTTGTTCCATCATGTCGTATACATCATTCCCCATGATCAACTGTTATTCTTTGATCATAGCTTCTTTCATAGCATTCTTTTCTTCATCTTGAGTTATATCTTGTACCCATGGTGGTCTTCATCCTTCAAGGTGGATCTACCACTCTCTGAAGCTCTTTCTTCCATCATGGTGACTCTGACCCTAGGAGCTTCAGATTCATGTTTATTGGAGTGAATCTTGAATTGTCATCACTTGTTCTTCGGAACAAGTCTCACCCTTCTTTTCTTGTAGGAGGTTGTACATGACCTTTCCTACAATTCAAATGCACCAGTTGCATGGTTAGAACTATTTCACAAAACATATGCATAATGACAAATTCTTATGCATCATGCAACTGTTTAGTCAATACAACATTCATCCATATCTCACATAAACTTTCTAGATGCCTTCCATCTCCACCATGACATTATTGAGATTGTGCACTAATCCAATATGTCAACAAAGAGGTTTGATAAGTAGCAATGGAGAGTTGTATAGCACCATGAGCTACTTACCCATCACATGCATATTAGTAGTATACAGTCATTAATGCAAACAATCTATCATGCATAACAATATCAACTGAATATAATCAAATGCATAACAAAACAATATCATTAAATGACAATTGAATACTTATCTTTTGTTTGTTTCATGGGTAGACTCCTTCTTGATCATTATGCTTCATCATCTTCTTCATTCATGAAATCATCATTTCTTATCCAAATGATAAGATGGATAAGAGGTTCTTTAAGAATTGATTTCTTCATATTCCTCATTGCTTGAGGGATCTTCTTTGAATGGTGAGAGCTTGATCTTCAACTGCTTCCGTATTTCTTCTTCACTTCTTATGAGACAAGCTTCTTCTTCTTCCCAAATTCTGTTGAAAGTAATTACTTCCTTCTGGCACACATTCTTTGCATGAATGAATCCCATGATCCTGGGAGGCCATTCAAGGTGGCTATCACCACTTCTGCATTCTCCACTTCTTATTCTACCACTTCAAGTTGTTCTGCATTCTGGGTCTTCACATTCTTCAACTGTTTTCTCAAAGCCATCTTCTGATTTAAGTTCTTATCTTCAAATATCTTGGTCAAGGAATCAAACATCTTCGGTGTCTTTGTGGAGACACTTGTGGTACAAGTTGATTCATGACTAAATCAGCAATGATCTTCTTTGCCTTGACCAAGTTCTTCTTGTGTAAGGCTTCTAGCCTCATCTCCCTCTGGAACTGGAACCTCTATACTCATGTAGGTGTCCAAACCATTTTCTTCAGAGAGATAATATACTTCTAGGATTGGAATTTGTCAACTTCACCAAGCTTATCATCAATCTGATGTGATAGATCACTTTGAAATGAGAACCTCAAATGAAAATAGCAAAGGATTAGATCTTACCGATTTGAGGTGTCCATCTTGATTCCGAAGCTCACTGATATAGGGTTTGTTACAGAAACCCTAATTTTCAAAAATTGGAATCTTTCAGATCTGATTGGATAGAAAGATAGATATCTTCAAATGGAGCTGTCCAATATACTCCTTTTCTGAAAACAGTGGAGGGAAGCTCCCGGAACAGGAAGCCCTAGATTTCCAATTTCTTCTGCAGAAATGCCTATTACTGTTTCTATGATATCTCCGAAATTATTGATCCTCTATGTCTGAAATTTAGTAAATATATAACCTCACATGTCCCTGATCCAAAACAATATTTTTCATCAGAATTTGTTTTACCATTTTTTATTTATTATCCGTTTCCCAAGGTGACCTGTTACAGGACTGTTCAGAACAGTGAAGTTGTACGGAATGCCACGTGTCACTGGTTCACCTTCTGAGTCTGATATTTGGACCACTAAAATTAAATTCCATGCCATTTCTAGGACATCTTTAGTAATTCCATTTGGACCTCTGTATCCCAATATATTGTAGTTCTCCCCACGTGTCCTGTTTAGGGATGAATTCTGGAAGAGGCTAGAACCCTAACTTGGAGGGATAATATCTCCCAGAATATAGCGAATCAGAGGCTGAAATTTGGATAAAGTGTACATAAGGATTTTATATTCATCCCTTACAATTTTAAGCCCCTGATAATTCTCCAATATCGGGATATAGCAAATGTACCAAAACTTATCCGTTTTAGTACTTAGGGTTTTTCTAGCTGAGGTCAAACTAGGGTTTGACTTTCCTAGAGTTTCACCCAACCAAATTTCTTGATCCAGGTCTCTAAAATTCGGTTTTGATGAGGAGAAAAATCCTATTCTGGTCTCACTCAAAAATTCCTCTTCTGTAGAAAGCCCTAATTTCTGCATCGAAAACTAAAAATGCTCGGAATCGAATTCCGCTTAGACAAAAAGATGTGCCCTTCAATGGAGAGTCAGCCTAGCATACTTTTGCTGATGGATTGTGGAGAGAGACCCAAAAATTAAGAATCCATAGCTTCTATAGCTCCACAATGTCTTCTTCTCAAGTTATCTCTGATACCATGTTAAATTTCCATATGCTTAGCTAAGACATCAGTATTTAATTTCATTTTCATAACAAAAGCATATAAACAGGATCACTAAAATATAGACAAGCACAACCATACAAAAGGAACACAAATATTTATCCTGGGAAAACCCTAAAGTGAAAAAACCCAGAAAAATATTCCTCAATATAGATGCCCCAAAAATATAAAAGATAAAACCAACAAGGAGATCAAAGCTTGATCCTCCTCCTTCTCCAGCTACTTCTCTTCTCCACTAATGCACTACACAAGTGAGAGTGTGTGTGTGTCTCAAATGATGAGCACTACACCTCTATTTATATTCATTTGTTCACTTAAGTTAACTCATTTGACATGTAGGCTCGATTTAAATCATGTAGGCTTGAGTTACACATGTAGGCTCAAGTAACCACACTGGGGTGCTGATGACCCACCTTTACAATTAGAGGGGACTACATCATGACTCTTATTAGTTCTCTTGATTAGGAGCATTGGGGTACAATGTAATACAAGTGGTTCTCCTGGTAGGACCATCTGGGACCACAAAAAGATACATATGGAATATTCTTCAAAGTTACAATATTTCAACACTGGTTACCCTTCTAGTCCGACAATTGCACTGAAAGCACACTCACCGTTTGGGCAGGTTGAGAGGAAGCTGTGGCTTTTTTTGAAGCAAATTGGTTGATTAACAATTGACTGACTTGTTTTGCAACCGAATATACAAGTTTAGCACTCGCACAACCAACAATTCCATCGGCATGTGGTCCAGGTTTAACTTTGGGGTCGAAACTAGATCGCAGAGCATTGGGAATGATCTCATATAACAAAACGAATTGAGGATAAATCAAATCCAGTTCTTGCACCTTAAAAATGGCTTGTTCCCCATTTTGGACTCCAGATGTAGAAACATCCTTCGCTATATACGGCAATAACGACTTAAGGAACCATTCAAGGAGGAATTTCGGCAGTATAAAGGCTTCAATTAACCTCTTCTATCTACGCCACTCTTGGATATGATCCGAGACATGTGTGGCTTTATCCTCCCTAAACATAGCCAAGAGTTCAGTACCAATGTCATAATGCACTGGTAGTTGGGAGTGGTTAAGAAAAGTCATCACTAGGTCATCGAACAAAGAAAATGCCCCCCTTGGTAGCTCTATATACCATTTCATGGCAAGCCCTGTGAGGGTCAGTTGAAACAGTCTTAAATGGATTGAGTCTTGATGTAAGGAATTCAAAGAGCACCATAGGTGAAAGGTAGTAACCTATTCACTCAGATCCTCTCCCGGTTTTCCCTCGAATTTGGGTATGTCTGCGGGAAGCTTAGTAGGGACAGCTGGCCAAGCCGGGTCATGAGCTACAGGATCATTTGTCAATATAGACAATTCAGGAAAATTTAGCATCGTGAGGAAAGGGAGCCTAGTATGATTAGGTCGATGGAACACTCCCTGATAGTTCTAATTCACATAAGTCTGATTACCATAACCACCATGGCCTTAGCCATAGTTCCCTCCTCCCATTTGACCCGTATAGGGTGGCATGGAAGCACCATAGTGTGGTGTACCTTGACTATTTGGAGCTACAAAGCCATAATTTGGAGGGTAAGTAGGTTGTTGATACCCGTGCCCATAAGGTGAAGAACCATGTCCATACTGCGTCCCATAATAGGGTCCATAATTCATCGCATGAGATGTCCCATGAGACACTCTGTAAGTAGGAATATACGCTCCAGAAGTAGGAATATATGTTCCGAAAGTAGGAATATGGCCTCTAGAAATATGAACATGACCTCCCGAAACAACGGGAGGTGCATGAACCTTAGACACAACTGGTTGAGTAACCGCAGTACAGACATGACTTGTAGCAATGTTCTGGCCTGAAGGACCACGTGAATGAGGTGGAGGGTGTACATTCGAAGAACAAGGGATAGAGGACAAGGGGACCTGTGTAATTATATATGTGTTATTCCCTATAGTCACTCATCTCGGATCTGGTATCCTAATAGGATCACTAACCCTGGACCTAGGAGGAATATGTGATGTAGCTTCCACTGCCGGGATGGAAGGTGCAATGTGACTTGTGCTCCGAAACCTCTCCGCATGCTAAGGAATGAGAGTGCCCCCGGGAATAGTGTTAGGCTCAAACTCGAACTCGACATGGAATTCCAAACCATGTGTGGGAAAACCAGACATACCATAACTACCATAACTAGTGCTTGTAGGTTCAAAATGAGTCTCATCATCCTCCGGAATTCCATACTGGCGATGCGTCAATGGGGGATCAACACTAGAGTAAGTAGGTCTATCATGAAAATTTCCTATGTCATAAATTACAAGACATAACTCAATCAAATCAGGTCAAGGATCATAGTTAGGAGTAAACTCCCCATCTTCTACTTGAATGGGAGAAGGTGGTTCAGGAATACCTTCTACATGGTCTCCCATCGTGTGTGAATCAATGTGCGAAGTAGTCCACCTGGACTGTCTATTTCTCTCTCCCAAAGGAGGAGGATATGTAGAAGGTAGAAGTCCTGCTAAATGATGAGAACGGCGAGGAGCCACACCCAAATCCACAATGACTCAAAAAATAAAAGGCTCTCTATCTACGCAAACCCTAGGCAAGCTAACGTGCACAGAGCAATCACCAAGAAAATCTAAAGCCAACTACAAGCAATCAAGGGTAGGATAAGTGAGCTCCCGAATGAAGCAGGTATGTCTCACCTAGGAGAGGCTTGAGACTCCCATACACAACAAGCGTAGGTACGTAACCAATTATTTTGGCCCTCAGCTTCAACGCGTAAAGTGACTGTGCTGTCTGACCCAAACCTGGCCGGGACACCCACAGAATAACCCCTGCAAAGTACCCCCTCGATATCCTAGGTAAGGCCACTAATGTTACCTCAATATAATCAATGCTCAGGCAGACAGTTGCAGGCAGGATTGACCATATGGGCAGGGTAGAAAATCCTGAAACTCTCGAAAGATCCCCCAGATACGAATACAATCCTAGAAATATATCCGGTGCTACTCAGTTATGACTAGGGGTCATCCCAATCAATAACTACTCACACTGCCTCGTGGTTAAGTCCCTTTTGAGAGGAGGATCCTGAGAAACACTGGTTATACCAAGGAATTTCACACACTCACCTGGACAGACACATACATGTTGTTGTTTTGGTGGTCTTGGAGAATTTACTCACAATGGAATATTTCAAGACCCTAAAACCTAATCTTGTTGGCGAACCCTATCAAATAAAATAGTGTAGTTCATTTTAATTAAGCGTTGATTTTAATTTGCTTTATTACTCAAAAGAGCGATATGGCCATGCAACTAATGGCATTATGAAACAACATGAAGCAAAATGCACACCTAACAATCAATGCAAATGCATTATGTCCATGAAAAATAGGGTATGCTACTACGTGAAATGCACAATTTTCTTCAAATGATAAATGCAAACTTTCCTATATGAAATCCTGACTAATACTCCAAAGCAAAACTAGTGCAAGTACTATGCAAAATGCAAGATGCAATGCATGATGATAAGCAAATATTTTGGATTTTTTGAAATAAAAATGAGATGTAAAAGCAAAAGAATGGCTCTACAACCCCCAGACTCTACAAGCACACTCAAGCAGCAATCAAGCAAAGTACTAAGGTAAAATACATCTAATGATCTAATCCCAAAATTAAAAATTGAAAATGAAATGACAACATTCTTCAGAAAAGAAATTTTACCCTAAAAAAAATGTCTCTGGTAAAAAATAGAGGTGTATACAGACTCTATCAGTATCAAAGGAGACTCAGCAACCATCAAAATTCACCCAGCAACCATCCATCTTCCTCTAGAATGCAAAACTAAAAGAATACGCAACTATTCGCAGTAAACCCACGTGTGTATGCAGAAATAGCAGTGAAACCCACGTATATATGTGACTATGAGTTAAAAACTCGCGTACATGAAGAAAGGTGCATAAAAATAAAGGAAAACAGACAAGCTGAGACAAACTTCACACCAATCAAACACTACCAGGCAAATATGCCCCTAGACTCAACACAAAAACAAGAGAAAAAGAGCAATTCAAAGTCATTGAATGCCAATAGAAAACCCCCAAAGGACAACTACTAGGAACTCCCCAGTGGAGTCTCCAATTTTTTTACGGAGAGAAATTCCTATGGCTTGGGGTACCACAACAAACAGCTTGACACCAGAAATCAATCCTTTCCAATATGCAATAGAAATCAAATATCTATCACTAAAGGATTAGACCTCGTACCTTATTCTAGATGGTTGAAGTAGATCCCCGTTGAGCTTTCCAACTTCAGCTTGAATTGATCAATCACTTCCTCAACAACAAGTAAACAAGACAAGCATACTATATATATTGGTGTTAGATCTATTCTAGCATATATAATCAACAATGTATAAGCATTTGAAATCATCCATGGATAAAATATTCATTCAAACATACATTATTGGACAAAAAAAGATATTTCTATTAATATAAAATTAGAGATTACAATGGATACAACCTCTGTCGGCACGTCTGTGAATCGAAGAAACTGAATGCCCCACTTGGGCCCCCACCACCTCAATCCTCCATCTCTCAATAGCAAGCAAGAAAAAGGCAAGCTTGGGAAGAACGCAAAAGTGCTCCAAGGGACAAAGGGATGCATACTCAAGAACAAGTTTTGGCAACAATGGACTATAGTTTCTTTGCTCTCAATTCTCTCTCATATGCCTTCAATGTACGGAAGAGTTCCTTATATAGCTTTTCAAAGGGGTAATGAAAGGTCAAATTGAAGCAATATCAAGGCATATGGAAGGCCAGGAGTCAAGTGAGTCAGATCCATGTCAAGGAAAACTCCAAAAGGATTTGGATTTTGCACACATCCTGATGTATGCGGTTTTAGGGGTCAAACCCACGTATGTATGCGATTAGGGGTTTAAAATTCGCGTGTATTAATTTTCACATGTTTATAGGGATGGTCAAGGAAACATCAAAGGACAAAAAATGGTCCAAGGGGTCTAAGGAGTCTGCAGAGGGATAGGGGAAGGCCATACAATTGTGATTCACCTAGAGTGGTAAAATCAACTATAACAACAGGTAAGTTGTCTTTTCTATGAAAGTAGACGTAAAACTTTACAACTGAAGGTCAATTGAAAATAAAATACATCTAATATTGTGTGAAATTTGTCTTTGTTGTTAGTTTCTTATCATTTTCCACAGAAAGGTTATCGCAAGATAGTAGTTCTATAGATTTGAGTTGGGAAAAATGTGTACATAGTACGTAGCACTATATATTTGTATATTTATCACCGAATCCTGTATCAATTACCAATAAATAGATATCAACCCAAGATGAGAATAGATAGTGTACAATTGGATGAATACTGACAACTAAAAAATGACCATGTCAGTTGGCTGAACCATGTTCTCCTCAAGGCTTGTCATGTTCCCAAGCCTGAGCCATGTTCTCCTCAATTCTTTCCATTTAAATTTAATGGTTGGGATGTGGTCCATAGACCTGTGGAAAATTACCACTACTGATCTAGGTTCAATTAACAATGCATTCTATATGGGTCTACCTAAGAATCCCAATAGCAACATGTCCCAGGAGATTGACCCCATTCCAGCTAAAAATGGAAAGTTTCTGTTAGGGAAAAACAGGGTTAAGTTCAAATAATGGTAAGTCATGAATATCTACCGAAGAATAAGTTCCATTATGGCCAAGGATAGACAAGTGATGTGCTCTCTGTATAAATAATTTTTTTCTCTTGAGTTATATTTTTTGTTGGAAATTAGGTTAGGATAAATGCATTGTGAGTTTAGAGTAGTTCCTAGAACTTATGATTTTATGTGTGTTGTAAAGGTGATTTTAGGTCTTTAGCATCCCTATTTGTCAGCCTCGTGTTTAGTGATTCCCCAAATTTGGTGAAGTTGCATATATTGGAGCACA
This sequence comes from Pseudotsuga menziesii, assembly GCA_001517045.1. NCBI lineage: Eukaryota > Viridiplantae > Streptophyta > Pinopsida > Pinales > Pinaceae > Pseudotsuga > Pseudotsuga menziesii. Next base: position 492,630 of record LPNX010679575.1, read on the forward strand.
TGAGATCAATGATATCTGACAAATGAAAATGACAAATGGGACTACCTTGAAATGAGAGGGTGATCAAGTGGCAGGTCTCTAGTTCAATGTTAATCTAGTGCTATGTTTGGGGGTCACATGTAACCATTCCCAACCATTTCTATTCATTGTGACACTTCCTTGGAAAAGGATTACAAGAAATTTCAATCATTCCTAGTGCATTTTTGCAAGGGCTGGATGTCATGCCCCTTTCTGTAGTGATGTGAAAGATGATAGTCCCTTTGTTGAGGGTTCTTGGTCCAAATGAGAACTTGTGAAACCATACCTAGACATGGATTTTATGTTTATCATGCTCTTTATTATTCTGTAAAATAAAAATTGCCTTCATCATGGGCCAAGTGGCTTGTGTTCACTAGCCAAACCTCTATGAGAATGTGGGTTCCTAATAAGCATAGATTTATGTTTGAGCCCTAAGATATATCAACTCAAAATCAAAATCAGGAGTGGAAAGAACGTTCTAAACTTACTAGAATTTAAGTGTGTTAAATTACAAGTTACTTCTATTTTGCAAAAGGTAGAATTCTTGTCGTATTGGACTGGCTTTAAGAATCAATATTAAAAAAATTAATACATTTAGAGGGTTGAATGAGTGGCATCAACAAGATCTAGAAATGATTGGAAAAAATAGATATTCATATTGCTATACTGAAGATAAAATTCACAAAACATAATTTATTAAAAGGTTTTCCAGTTCAATTGTCTCTGTTAAATATGAATTCTTGCAAGACGTTCAAAAATACTAATTACAGGGTATCAGGTCTATTAAAAAATTGCAGATGTCTTTACAAGAACACAATACTTCAACACTTGAATATATGATGTCTTCAGTCTGGCAATAATCATTTGTGCATACTTTCCATATCTAATTATGTGATTCATCTTACATCCCCACTACCAAACACATCCTATTTGCAATTTTTATTTGATATTTGCATACATACCATATCAGACTCTGGTGAGTGACCTTGACATCCCCAAAGATTTCCCAAGTTTCGTCAATTAGGTTACACCCTGAAACATTATTGAAGGCTCAAATAAGCTTATATTAAGAGATAAAAAATCTTCAACAAACAAATTGTTGCTATTAAAACACATCAAAAGATAAATAAGTCCCAAAAAACATAAGAATATGAAAATGTCCAACATATGACGTTTTATTCTTGGATCTAGATCTTGATTGTGCACATTTGTGAGTGGATCATATAGACAAAATGCTTTAAATATATAAACATAATTACAGTTCATGCAAATGATGTGACTTGCTTGCAGTGGGGAAACTTTAATGAGAACCTAAAGTGGGACACAAAGGAGATGTAGCAAAGTCATGGAAAACTTTTCTACACAATAGTCAGTTTCTCTCAGCAATAAGTCACCAAGGGAAATGGAGAGTTGATAGGTCTCAAATCTCTTTTTATTGATGTTAATGTGAAAAGAAGCTCTAGGAGAGTTCTAGACACTTTTGTTTAATTAGTATTTCTTTTACTTGGATAAAAATTTTGCATCAATGAGTGTTCTATACACTCCTACAGTCTTGTGGACAGTGTACACTGATTGTACTATCTGGTCCCATTGACCTATTCCTTGGTCATTTGTGGACATGAATTAACTTATCTTATCTAAGATAGAACTGGAATTTAAGCAAATGATTTTTCATATTATCTAGTCCAACCTATAAGATTCATAGTGAACTTAAACTGCATTCAAAGTGCTGAACGAAAGTACACAAGATAATATTTTGATTTTTCTTAATTGAAATGATAAACAACATAGAAATTTAGAATGAGAGTTCAAAGCTAGGAAAACTCTATTTCTACATTGACAATTGAAGTTAGGTCAAAAGTACTTATTTCTTAGTGTTTGATCTCGTGGGGGATGACTAGTTATGCTCATAGGGTAAGTATACATAGTCAATATAGAGGCTTCACTCTTGCAATTTGTTTCTGCAAGGAATGAGGAGAGATGGTACAAAATAAATCTAAAATTTTGTACCCAAAGCCTCGCACTCTTTCAATATACTAAGTAGAAACACCTTGAAGAAATTTCGTGCAAGCTCCCATAAATATGCCAACTCAATTAAGTAATTTCACTCACTCGAACACAAGCTTCTCAGTAGAGGAATATTTCCAAACACCCTTGCCTTCTATTGGTTGACTTTCCAATTCTTCCAATATCCTTTAATCCAACCCTCAGTTATCCCACCAAGCTTTTAGACACCATGGGCCCCTAAATATTGAAAATGGGAAATGAAAAGGACTAGATTTCAAGTAACTGCACTCCAGTAGTTTTCACCTATTCAGACTGAAAATTATTTACATAGTCAAGCAATGATCCTTGTTATGGGTTGAGTTCCCCAATCTCCAACTAACCTTCAAGCCAATCGACTGAGCTGTTAGAGACATTGTCCCCCAAGTAGGGAAAATAGGAAATGGGAGACCACAATTAATGAATTTTTAAGAACAGGAAAAGCAACAGCCTCATAAAGATAAGAAACTTGAAGTTCTTAGGATATCAAAAGAAACATGGAAAACTATGTGAAACAATTTTCAAAAGCAGGCAAAACATTTCCAAGTGAAATCTGTCATCTTTTCATAGCTGGTTTTCCTCTTCACCTCTCATGAAATGTGTTGTTGTTTTGTTTTTCAGGATTTCAGGCCTATGACAGGGTGATCAAGTGGCAAGTCTCTAGTTCCATGTTAATCTAGTGATGTGTTTGGGGGTCAGATGTAACTAGACCCAACCATTTATACTCATTGTGACACTTCCCTAGAAAAGGATTCCAAGAAATTTCAATCATTCCTAGTGCATTTTGTCAGGGGCTGGATGTCATGCCCCTTTCTATAGTGATGTGAAAGATGATAGTCCCTTGGCCTAGGGTTCTTGTTCCAAATGAGAACTCATGAAACAGTACCTAGACATGGATTTTATGTTTATCATGCTCCTTATTATTTTGCACAGTAAAAAATGGCTTCATCATGGGCCAAGTGGCTTATGTTGACCAGCCAAAGCTCTGTGAGAATGTGGGTGCCTAATAAGCACAGAGTTATATTTGAGCCCTAAGCTTTTTCAGCTCAAAATCAAAATTACTAGAATTCTTGCAGCATTGGATTGGCTTTAAGAATCAATATTAAAAAATTTAATCCATTTAGAGGGTTGAATGAGTGGCATCATTGAAGATCTAGAAATTATTGGACAAAATAGATATTCATATTTCTATACTGAAGATAAATTCACAAAACATAATTTATTAGAAGGTTTTTTAGTTCAATTGTCTTTGTTAAATCTGAATTCCTACTAGACGTTCAAAAATACTAATTACAGGGTATCAGGTCAATTAAAAAATATCAAATGTCTTTCTAAGAAAACAGTACTTCTACTCTTGAATATATACTCTCTTCAATATGGTAATAATCATTTGTGTAAACTTTCCATATCTAATTATGTGAGTCATCTTACATCCCCACTACCAAACACATCCTATTTGCAATTTTTATTTGATATTTGCATACATACCATATCAGACTCCTGTCAGTGACCTTGACATCCCCAAAGCTTTACCAAGTTTTGTCAATTAGGTTACACCCTGAAACATTATTGAAGGCTCAAATAAGCTTAAATGAGGAGATAAAAAATCTTAAACAAAAGCAAATTGTTGCTATTAAAACACGTCAAAAGATAAATAAGTCCCAAAAAATATAAGAATCTGAAAATGTCCAGCATATGACGTTTTATTCTTGGATCTTGATCTTGCTTGTGCACATTTATGAGTGGATCATATAGAGAAAATACTTTAAAAATATAAACATAAATACAGTTCATGTAAATTATGTGACTTGCATACAGGGGGGGAACTTTAACGAGAAACTAAAGTGTGACACAAAGGAGATGTAGCAAATTCATGGAAAAATGTTCTACACAATAGTCAGTTTCTCTTAGCAACAAGTCCCCAAGGGAAATGGAGAGTTGACAGGTCTCTAATCTCTTTTTATTGATGTTAACATGAAAAGAAGCTCTAGGAGAGTTCTAGACACTTTTTTTTAATTAGTATTACTTTTACTTGGATAACATTTGAGCATCAACGAGTGTTCTGTACACTCCTACAGTCTTGTGGGCAGTGTACACTAGTTTTACTATCTGGTCCCATTGACCTATTCCTTGGTCATTTGTGGACATGAATTAAGTTATCTTATCTAAGATAGAACTAGAATTTAAGCAGATGAATTTTCATATTATCTAGTCCAACCTATAATATTCATAGTGAACTTAAACTGACTTCAAAGTGCTGAAAGGAAGTACACAAGATGAGATTTTGATTTTGCTTAACTAAAACGATAGACAACATAGAAATTTAGAATGAGAGTTCAAAGCTAGGAAAAATCTTTTTCTACATTGACAATTGAAGTTCGGTCAAAAGTAATTATTTCTTAGTTTTTGATCTCCTGGAGGGGTGACTAGTTATGCTCATGGGGTAAGTATGCATAGTCCATCCAGAGGATTCACTCCTGCACTTTGTTTCTGCAAGAAATGAGGAGAGATTGCACAAAAAAAATCTCAAAGTTTGTAACCAAAGATTCACACTCTTTCAATATACTAAACAGAAACACCTTGAACAAATTTCATACAAGGTCCCATAAATATGCCAACTCAGTTAAGTAATTTCACTCACTGGAGCACATAGAGGAATATTTCCAAACACACCTTCCTTCTATTGGTTGATTTTCCAATTCTTCCAATAGCATTTAATCCAACCCTCATATAGCCCACCAAGCATTTAGACACCATGGGACCCTAAACATTTAACATGGGAAATGAAAAGGAATAGATTTCAAGAAACTGCACTCCAGAAGTTTTCACCTATTCAGAGCGAAACTTCTTTATAGAGTCAAGCAACCATCCTTGTTATGGGTTGAGTTCCGCAATCTCCAACTGACCTTCAAGCCAATCAATCGAGTTGTTAGAGACAATGTCCCCCCAAGTAGGGAAAAAAGGAAATGGGAGACATCAATTAATGGATTTCTAAGAATAGGAATAGCCACGGCCTCATAAAGATAAGAAACTTGAAGTTCCTAGGATGTCAAAAGAAACATGGAAAACTACGAGAAACTTTTTTCAAAAGCAGGAAGAAAATTTCCAAGTAAAATCTGTCATCTTTTCACAGTTGGTTTTCCTCTTCACCTCTCATGAAATATGTTGTTGTTTTTTTTTCAGGCTTTCAAGCCTATGATAGGGAGATCAAGTGTCAGGTCTCTAGTTCCATGTTAATCTAGTGCTGTGTTTGTGGGTTAGATGTAACTAGGTCCAACCATTGCTACTCATTGTGACACTTCCTTGGAAAAGGATTCCAAGAGATTTCAATCATTCCTAGTGCATTTTCGCAGGGACTGCATGTCATGCCCCTTTCTGTCGTGATGTGAAAGATGATAGTCCCTTTGCTGAGGGCTCTTGGTCCAAATGAGAACTCATGAAACAGTACCTAGACATGGATTTTATGTTTATCATGATCTTTATTATTTTACACAGTTAAAAATGGCTTCATCATGGACCAAGTGGCTTATGTTGACCATCCAAACCTCTGTCAGATTGTGGGTTCCTAATAAGCATCGAGTTATGTTTGATCCCTGAGCTCTGTCAGCTCAAAATCAAAATCAGGAGTGGGAAGAAGGTTCTAAACTTACTAGAATTTAAGTGTGTTAAATTTCAATTTACTTCTACTTTGCAAAACGTAGAATTCTTGTAGTATTGGACTGGCTTGAAGAATCAATAGTTAAAAAATTTAATCCATTTAGAGGGTTGAATGAGTGGGATCAACAAGATCTAGAAACGTTTGGACAAAATAGATATTCATATTTCTATACTGAAGATAAAATTCACAAAACATAATTTATTAGAAGGTTTTCCAGTTCAATTTGTTAGAATAATCAAACCCATAGTATTACCCACTTAGACATTAATTCATTTATTTTTGTCTTATTTTCCTAGTTCATGAGTCCCACCATGTTCAAGTTGCTAATTGCCTATTCATAGAGGTCAAACTTGCCATCTTTGACTCATGTAGCGCTTGGGAAAGCCTTAGCAATCAAATCTGCTTTATTCCTGGCCTCCTAGGTGCCCTTCTGCTTTTTCTGCTTTGTTGACTACTTTTTCAGTTTTTAAAGCACATAAGGAAAGCAAGACTAGGTGAGGTGAACTTGTTTTATTCCCCTTTAATCCTCCACTCTTTCCTCCATGAAAAAGCATGTATGAGCTTCCATTCCACCACTCATTAGCTTGCCCATGCGCCCTTGCCAATTCGTGAGCCTCATGACAGATTTGGGATCAGCTTTTTACACCTATGGGGGATTTGCCTATTTTAGGTAAGCCTGCTTTATGCTAGATTTGGATGCTTCCTCATGCATTCAATTTCTTCATGTATTCTATTTATTCAGCAGTCTATGATATTATAGGTTTGGCTATTGTACACTGAGTTAATATAATTTTGTGTTACATCTCCATTTTCAGTCTCCATTGTTGACAATTTTGCATGATCAATTGTAATTTGTTGTGAGTGAAATTAATCTATTGCTGGTCATAATTTCTACATGGTATCAAAGCCATTGTAGGTTGTTACTCTCCTTCAAAAATTGTTTTGCAGGTTCGACATCAAGACTGGGAGCCTTCTACTGACAGCCGGGAAAGATTTTCTAAAGCTATGGATTCACAGAAAACTATGCTCACTCCCTTCAACTTTTTTGAATGGAAAGCAGAGATGGAGATCTTGTTGAGAGAAAAAATCCTCTACAGGGTGACTATGGCTACAGAAGCAGAGCCCAATGCTGCTGCAGAGAAGATCAAATGGCAGAGTCGGAGAGATGAGGCCTATGGCCTCCTATGTCTCAGTATTTCCCGAGACCTCCTTTTCCATCTCGATGGATTAACTTCACCGGATCAAGTATGGGAGAAAATTTCCAAACTCTTCGGAAATATAGATGAGATGAGGGGACACCAGATCAAAAATGAGCTGATTTCCCTGAGTCCCAGTAATTTTGAATCCCTGCAGCTATATTTCTCCAAGTTCAAAGCACTAGTTTTGCAGCTGAAACAGTGTGGTATTGAAAAGAAAGATGATAAGCTCGTATTGGCCATCCTCTCGAAGCTAGGACATGACTATTCAGTCTTTGTTTCGACCTTCTATGCCACAAAACTCATAGCTCGAACCTAGAAGATGCCTAGACGTGCAGATTTCATGGAATCTCTCACACAAGAACAAGACAAGTTGGTGATGATGGGCACCATCAAACCATCCAAAGATCAAGCTTTGATTGCTGGAGATTCGAAGGTGGATTCAAAAAGCAAGAAGAAAGCTAAAAATCCACCTGAGAAAGGAAGAGATAAGAAGCAGTCTCCAAAGGATCAACAAGGTCCCAAGAAAAATACCCAGAAGAAGAAAAACAAAGGTGAAATGAACAAGTGCTCATACTGTTCGAAGGGCAATCATACTGAAAGCTCTTGTATGAAAAAGCAGATTGATATGTTGACCAATCTCCTGGAGAAGAATGGCATCTCCCTTCCAAAAAGCTCAAAGAAGAGAGAAGGAAGATCAAGTTCCGATGATAGAGAGAGAGTTCATGCTCTAGTTGCTAGCACATCAAGCTCACCCAATTTTATCATAGATTCTAGAGCTTCAAGACACATGGTTTCGACTAAGGAGGCCTTCTCCTCACTGGATATGTTGAAAGGACCATCTATTGTACTGGGAGATGACTCTCTCACTGAAAGCAAAGGCAAAGGAAGGATAGATATTGATCATGGTAACTTCAACAATGTGTTGTATGTCCCTGGTCTCACCTCCAACCTTCTATCAGTGTACCAGATGACCCACACTGGGTCTCCTAATAAAGTCACATTCTCACCAGATGAAGTTGAGATCA
>LPNX010679575.1:501122-547834 GCA_001517045.1 Pseudotsuga menziesii
AGGAGATCCAATATGTCAAGCTGCCATGAATGAGGAGTTCAACTCGCTACAGAAGAGCAACACATGGGAGCTAGTGGATCTTCCTCCAGGGAGAAAACTAGTACAGTGTAAGTGGGTCTATAAGACCAAATTTGCTGCTGATGGTTCACCACTAAAGTACAAGGATAGATTGTTATATAAATGCTACTCATAGGTTCATGGCATTGATTACAATGAGACTTTTTCCCTAGTGGCAAAGATGGATTTAATCAGGCTAGCTCTAGCCATTGCAACATCAAGGCAATGGGAGGTACATCATATGGATGTAAAATCTGCCTTTCTGAATGGTGATCTCACTGAGGAGATATATATGCAGCAGCCCCAAGGTTTTTCTACTGACCATTCTCTTGTGTGCAGGTTGAGAAAGTCATTGTATGGGCTAAAGAAAACCCCCAGGGCTTGGTATGCCAAGATAGATAGCTTCTTGCTATCTCTGAATTTTGTTCGGTGCAAATCAGATTCGAATGTCTATATGAAGGTAATTAATGGTTCATTAATGATCATTGTGTTATATGTTGATGACCTCCTCATTACAGGAAGCTCACAGGCTGAGATTGCTTCCCTAAAAGGAGCTATGAACCAAGCCTTCTCCATGACAGATTTGGGGCTCTTTAGTCAATTTCTGGGGCTTGAGATTGCTCAAACCAAAGATGGAATCAAGGTGTACCAGTCCAAATATGCCTTGGATTTTCTGATCAAATTCAGAATGCAAGATTGCAAAGAAAGCAAAACTCCTTTCCTTTCAGGAGTGAAGCTAGAGGAAGATGATTTTCCACCGATGGTAAACAACACTTTGTATAGACAGTTGATTGGATGTGTATTGTATTTGACACATACTCGACCTGATATTTGTTATGCAGTTAGTGTTGCTTCTAGATTCATGGATCAGCCCCATGAGATCCATTGGAAAGCAGCCAAGAGGATCCTTATCTTTGTTCAGGGAACAAGGACACATGGGATTTTCTATAAAGCCAATTCTGACCTTGAGTTAATTGGTTTTACTGACAGTGATTGGGCAGGTGATAGCACAAATAGGAAGTCCACTTCAGGTTATGTGTTCATGCTTACAGAAGGGCCAATCAGCTGGTCAAGCAAGAAACAGAGTGCCATTGCACTCTCATCTACAGAAGCTGAGTACAGAGGAGTTGTTAATGCAGCAACTCAGTGTTTATGGTTGCAAGGTTTACTTGGAGAGTGTGGTTTCGAACCTAAGTACTCAACTACCATCTACTGTGATAACCAGAGTACCATTCGAATCTGCAAAGATCCAGTTCAGAAGCAGAGAACCAAACATTGAGATTCACATGCACTACATTAGAGAGCTTGTGCATGATGGCACCATTCACCTACTCTTCTGTTCATCTTCAGAACTTGTAGCTGATATCTTCACCAAAGCATTTTGTGAGAAGACCTTCAGCAATCTCAAATCACTACTGGGGATTGCTGATCATGTTGTAAAGGCATGAGTGGAGACAAGATTCTACAATTTTGTTTTACAGTCCATGTTTAAGGGAGGATTTTCCCAAGTTGGTTTTGCCTCTTTCCTTGGTTCATATGGACTTGTAGTATGTAAAAAGGGTGACTAAGCCTTGTTGCTAGGTCCTATATTTTGATTTATTACTCATAAAGTCAGGCTTAAGGGGGGGTGTTAGAATAATCAAACCCATAGTATTACCCACTTGGACATTAATTCATTTATTTTTGTCTTATTTTCCTAGTTCATGAGTCCCACCATGTTCAAGTTGCTAATTGCCTATCCATAGAGGTCAAACTTGCCATCTTTGAATCATGTAGCGCTTGGGAAAGCCTTAGGAATCAAATCTTCTTTATTCCTGGCCTCCTAGGTGCCCTTCTGCTTTTTTTTCTTTGTTGACTGCTTTTTCAGTTTTTAAAGCACATAAGGAAAGCAAGACTAGGTGAGGTGAACTTGTTTTATTCCCCTTTCATCCTCCACTCTTTCCTCCATGCAAAAGCATGTATGAGCCGCCATTCCACCACTCATTAGCTTTCCCATGCGCCCTTGCCAATTCGTGAGCCTCATGACAGATATGGGATCATCTTTTTACACCTATGGGGGATTTGCCTATTTTGGGTAAGCCTGCTTTATGCTAGATTTGGATGCTTCCTCGTGCATTCAATTTATTCATGTATTCTATTTATTCAGCAGCCTATGATATTATAGGGTTGGCTATTGTACACTGATTTAATATAATTTTGTGTTACAGCTCCATTTTCAGTCTCCATTGTTGACAATTTTGCATGATCGATTGTAATTTGTTGTGAGTGAAATTAATCTATTGCTGGTCAGAATTTCTACACAATTGTCTCTATTAAATCTTAATTCCTGCAAGACATTCAAAAATACTAATTACAGGGTATCAGGTCAATTAAAAAATCTTAGATATCTTTCCAAGAACACAGTACTTCTACTCTTGAATATATGTTGTCTTCAGTCTGGTAATAATCATTTGTGCAGACTTTCCATATCTATTTTTGTGAGTCGTCTTACATTCCCACTGCCAAACACATCCTATTTGCAATTTTTATTTGATATTTGCATACATACCATATCAGACTCCTGTCAGTGACCTTGACATCCCCAAATATTTCCCAAGTTTTGTCAATTAGGTTACACCCTGAAACATTATTAAAGGCTCAAATTAGCTTAAATTAAGAGATAACAAATCTTCAACAAAAGGAAATTGTTTCGATTAAAACACATGAAAAGATAAATAAGTCCCAAAAAATATAAGAATCTAAAAATGTCCAGCATATGATGTTTTATTCTTGGATCTAGATCTTGATTGTGCACGTTTATGAGTGGATCATATAGACAAAATACTTTAAAAATATAAACATAAATACAGTTCATACAAATGATGTGACTTGCATGCAGGGTGGGAAACTTTAACGAGAACCTGAAGTGGGACACAAAGGAGATGTAGCAAATTCGTGGAAAAATGTTCTACACAATAGTCAGTTTCTCTCAACAACAAGTCACCAAGGGAAATGGAGAGTTGGCAGGTCTCAAATCTCTTTTTAATGATTTTAACATGAAAAGAAGCTCTAGGAGTGTTCTAGACACTTTTGTTTAATAAATATTTCTTCTACTTGGATAACATTTTAGCATCAATGAGTGTTCTATGCACTCCTACAGTCTTGTGGATAGTGTACACTGATTTTATTGTTTGGTCCCATTGACCTATTCCTTGGTCATTTCTGAACATGAATTAAGTTATCTTATCTAGGATAGAACTAGAATTTAAGCAAATGAATTTTCATATTATCTAGTCCAACCTATATGATTCATAGTGAACTTAAACTAACTTCAAAGTGTTGAAAGGTAATACACAAGATGATATTTTGATTTTGCTTAACTAAAATGATAGACAACATAGAAATTTAGAATGAGAGTTCAAAGCTAGGCCCAAACTCTATTTCTACATTGACAATTGAAATTAGGTCAAAAGTACTTATTTCTTAGTGTTTTATCTCCTTGGGGATGACTAGTTATGCTCATAGGGTAAGTATACATTGTCCATCCAGAGGCTTCACTCTTGCACTTTGTTTATGCAAGAAATGAGGAGAGATGGTACAAAATAAATCTCAAAGTTTGTACCCATAGCCTCACACTCTTTCAATATACTAAGCAGAAACACCTTGAAGAAATTTTGTGCAAGGTCCCATTAATATGCCAACTCAGTTAAGTAATTTCACTCACCATAACACAAGATTCTCTGTAGAGGAATATTTCCAAAAACCCCTACCTTCTATTGGTTGATTTTCCAATTCTTCCAATAGCCTTTAATCCAACCCTCAGATAGCCCACCAAGATTTTAGACACCATGGGCCCCTAAACATTGACAATGGGAAATGAAAAGTAACATATTTCAAGAAACTACAATCCAATAGTTTTCACATATTCAGACAAAAAATTCTTTACAGAGTCAAGGAATGATCCTTGTCATGGTTTGAGTTCCCCAATCTCCAACTAACCTTCAAGCCAATCGACTGAGCTATTAGAGACAATGTCCCCCAAAGTAGGGAAAATAGGAAATAGGAAAAAAACAATTAACGGATTTCTAAGAATAGGAATAGCGATGGCCTCATAAATATAAGAAACTTGAAGTTCTTAGGATATCAAAAGAAACATGGAAAACTCTGAGAAACAATTTTCAAAAGTAGGCAGAAAAATCCCGAGTAAAATTTGTCATCATTTCATAGTTGGTTTTCCTCTTCACCTCTCATGAAATGTGTTTTGTTTTGTTTTACAAGTTTCCAGGCCTGTGTTGTTGTGAGTGGGGAGCGGGAAGTGAGAGTGGGGAGAAAAGAGAAATTTTCAAAAGCTCATGTTTTGTGAGCGTTTTAGGAGCATTTTTTGTATAGTATATATTTTAATATATTTTGATGGATTTATATCTAAAAAACATGTAGGATGTTGAATTAGCTATAGAATACATGGATTAAACCATATAACATCAATCATCTAATAGTTATAACTTATAACATTATCATCAAATGATCAACCATAAAAGATTTTGTAGGAGCTTGGCAAAGAAGGGAGGTACCATAACATTGTCATTAAATGATCAACCTAACATAGGAGTGTTTAGTATAGGAAAGGAACGAAGTTGCTTGGGAGCGTGCTCCCAAAACTGGGAGCGTTAAATATAACTTAGTTAAATATATGGACTACCACCAAAAGGAATCTTTAAATATATAACTTAGTTTGTCTCTCCAAATCTTTGTGCCTACACTTTAAATATCATAACATGCATTCCACATTAATTCTACATGGTCTCATGATAATAATTATGTATGGAAGCCGAGCAAGTTAGCTCAAACAGACTGTTTCAAGGTGGAGTTCATTGTGAGGTCTCGAATTCTAGTCCAGCTAAGTTTTGAGTCCCACTGGGTTGCCAACCACTACTGCAGTTGGTATTCGACCCACCCTGCATCTAGATATTCCAGGAAAGTGGGGGGATCTTGTGAGGTTTCCTTCAAAATAAAAATGGTAATTCAATATGGTATCAGAGCATCCAATGAGCTTAGAAACAACAGTGAGCTGTAAGGAGATCCACAAGATATAACAAGGTTCCATTCCCATGGAGATTACCCAGAAGCTTAAGATATCCATGAGGGAAACAAGAGGTAGGTATCAAAATTATGGCAACACATGGAATGACCAAACATCTTAACATGACCATTTTAGAAAGTTAATACTAATTTTTCTTCACAGAGATCTAGGATCACCCCCCTGAGAATAAGCCATTATGTTAATGCGACCTAGTATACACTATCATGTGATATCTCATTGTTAACTGAGCCTACACAATGTATGCCAATGGATGATTCCAGTTTCAAAACCTTTGTAATTATAACATAACAGATGCCCCACATCCACCATATCTAAACCAAGAGTAAAACCCACTTTGTTAAGAAAGGTCCATTTACCAACCAAGTCTATTTGTGGTGGAAGGAAGGAATGTCCAATACCTTGGCATCCTATGTGCCATCCCTCCAAATTTGGGGTCTCTCAAGCTTTATCCTGGAATTTTGGGGATCGTTCGAGCTGTTCCCGGCACTTGTCCCCCAATCTCCCTATCCCATATAACCAAGTACAAGGTAAAATTGAAATTTTTCTTCCAAGAGATAAATAAACACAAAGGGTACATTCTACTTCATTCAAATTTCTATTACAAAAAATCATATTGCAGTATCCATCTAGGACAATAACTACACAACAATATAGTAGCAAAATTCAGCCAAATCAGGCCCTTGTGTACAGAATTTCAGCCAAGAATTTGATTTGGTAGAATTTCCTTCAAAATCAGATCCAATTCAAGCAAACACCATAGCGTGCCAAAATAAATTGTCACTTCAACTAAAATTTTACATTATGCTTACAAATAGTCAGAGACATTTGCAAATATAAACTGCAATAGATGGACGTCTACTCCCCTTTGCTCCCACCTATTTAATATCCATTCATCAGTCCCTTTTATTTCCATCCGTTTAATATCCATCTGCACATACTTTGTATTTTCATTTGTATAGTATCCATCCATCTAATATTCATTCAATGTATAAGCACCTGATGTGCTAGTTTTCCATGCTTTGTGCATTAATATATTAGTTAAATTAATAAAGTAATTTTTAACACTCAGTTTGTTTCTTAGAAAGGAATAAAGTACTATCCAGTAAGCAAAAGAAACTAGATAATAATGATACATCCTGTGTACAAAGGCTGACTAGATGTTTTACAAAAAATTAATCACTTACTAACACACAGTTGGGGAACCTGCTCCTACCATTTTCCAAGTTCCCAAAGATTTGTAACTTGTAGAAAACATTCCAAAAGCAGGGGAAACACTTCCTAAAACTTTGGGAGATTTGCAGGAGTATGCCTCTCCCAATATCAATGTCATAACATTATGTGGGTTCTTGGTTGTTTGAAGCCCAAATTACCCCTATTTTTGTGCATTTTTATACAACATCAACCTAATTGGACAACAAACTACCAACTAAGATGGATGTACCCTTACAAATCTGTGTATTTTCCTGGGTTCCACTCATAGAGTCCTAATTGATTTGTAGGTTTAATGGTTGTTCTTTTATTTTCCAGAGTTTTATGAAGTCCTTCAGTTTAATGGATGTCATGTCCTAAGTCTAATGAATACCTTTGTTATTCATCTTTTCTTTTTTATTTATTGTCAATATGGATCAATGAGTCCACGGTGGTTTGATATTTGTCAAAGTACTAAGTAAAATTAGGCCATTCAATGTCGATCTCGTCAATTTTCAAACCTTTCTATAATTATTAATAAATAACATTTATAGTGATTACAAGTACATGAAAACTTTAAAAAAGAAAGTTATAATTTATGAACCTTTCTGACAATATAAAAAGCACTACTTGAATCATCTCATTTGCCATGGATGATGTAATATGCACTACTCTCAATGAAAATAGGTGAAATGTGACATCACTAACTGTAGGAAAGTATAACTTCAGCTCAAGAAAGCTATATTATCATAAATAGTGGTTTAGTAAAACACATGTGGTTCACAGGAAATACAAATCCATATTTTTTGTTTCTAATGGAAAATACCTGAAGTTTTCAATATCACCTTTAAGGTATCCCTTTTCTAATTTGGTTCGATCTTGTTCCAAGTAAGCATCTCTCCACCTAAGAAAGAAAAAACCGTAACTAATTTTAATGGATTTCTATAAAAGGAAACATTGTCAATTGAACACATTAATAAAAAAATGAGAGTGGACTTCAATCACACCTACATAGTACCTGTATATGCACCCTATACATCTATGAAGCAGGTAGTTCATGCCAAAATATGAAATGCTTCAGAAAACAACACAGAATTTGGGTAAACGAAGAACTAAATTTTGACACTTTGGCAAGAGATTTATGGACAAAAATTCATTAGAGGAAGTTTGGGGTCTAAAATGGGCCTTATAAGAAAACACACCAATAATAAATTTTGTGAGTTGGAATTCAAGAACCAATATAATTTCAATAAAATTAGTCAACCATAATGGTTGAATTGACATATTTGTCATAAAAGAAAACAATTTTGTTGTTCGTATTTTCGACATATCTCCTTGTGTTTTTATTCAAATTCCAAGTAAGAGAGCCTTTTTGATGCGGAATTTAATTTTGCATCCAACGAGTACCCACATTGCATACTTTTGATAGACCTTTCTACCCCAAAAGCAAGAAATACCTGAAAAAATGTGATGATGACATCATCATCACGTTTTTTCAGGTATTTCTTGTTTTTTGGGGTAGCGGGGTTTGTCAAAAGTATGCAGTCTGGGTACTCGTTGGATGCGGAATTAAATTCCGTATCAAATGAACTCTCCCGCTTGGAATTTGAGTAAAAACATAGGGAGATATGTCCAAAATATGAACAAAAAAAGTAGTTGTTTTCATTCTTCCTCCAAAATTAATAACTATTATTTTATTATTTCCTTAGGAGGCCCATTTTAGACCTCAAATTTCCTCTAATGAATTCCCCAATATGATCTCATAGAAAAGATTAAAAAATAGCCTAATAAGGAACAAAAACATCCAAAAAATCTTCACCTAGGAGGCATGGATGTGTATTTGATACTAGATGGATTTCCTGGTAAAGGAAGCCATGCAAACTTGGCACTGATTTTTCATAATTGGAAATTGAGAAAAATAATAATATTTCACTGCATGATGATCTTGTAAAACAAGATTAACAGATGGAAATTGAAACTATTGTGGGAAACCAAAAAATGTTGGTCATGTTTTCTAGAGGTTTCATTATATCACTGGAATCTTGTCCTCAAAATTCATTGGTTCTACTTCATATATGTCTGAAGTGTCATGCAGATGATCAAGGTGATCGCTCTCCACTTCCTGAAGAAATTTTAAAATTTTCCTGAAGAAGGGGTAACTAAATAGATGAATTCTTAATGTGGTACTTTATAACTCTTAAATTTTCAGCTCATTTTACTGAAAAGTTAAAAGTAGGGGCTACATTTTATACAATTCCCTTAGTTGCATGTTCACTAATCAAAAGGAAGGAGAAACATCCATCCCTTGCCAACAGGTCTATTCAATTAGAAACTTTTACCTCTGCTCTTATACATGGCTTATAATTGTTGAGTTCAGTTTTTCCTTAGGTCCATTAAGGCACAAATCTAGAATGTCATACTTGAAACAAATTCAAAGTTCCAACAAATGCCACATATAAGAAAAGGAATACTAACCGTCCAACTGAAGTATTGGATAGCTATCAAATAAGGTCTATGTATGAAGGGCCAAACAAGTTAATATATGAAGGGTCAGTCTACCTTATAACCCAAAGATTTCATGCACCATAACTTGGTTCAAACCTTTAGGTTACTTCAGCAGAGACTGTATAGTTACTACAACTCTTAAATAAAGGCTTTGTACAAATTGTCGATTGTATACATTGTGCCAATGCTTGTTATGTTAGATACAACTAAATAGGTTAATCGAAGCCCAAAATAATAGAGAACATTTTTGTATTTCATAGGTGTTTCTTACCCTGTTTGAGAGACAGCTAGAACAATTTAAATTTCACATCTAGCATACAAATAGTTTCTTTCTTATTTTCCTAAGTTTAGTGATGTGTAATCATTATTCATAGAAAGGGATTTTTTCAAGAGAAGGTATTAGAAACTATGCATGGGGACTGGAACCATTATTGTCTAATATAAATCTACTAACATTTTCACTCATCAACTTGAATAAAGAAGATTTGTTTGGAACACAAAATGACCTTTCAAACATCATACTTCTAGTTGGTTGCTTGTTCATAGTGCAAGTCTATCATCACAATTCTATAGTTTGAACTTTGATTTGATGATTTGCTTTCTTTTTTTCTTAGAAAAGGTATTTATTTTTGTCTTGTATATATCACAAACCTAATTTCTACCTTGATTTGGGTATTCAAGCCACTGATGACCTTACCAAATACTATAACTCAAAACTTCTAGTAAATGTATAATATTGACTGAGTTGGTATCACTACAAAAGTCATCTTAGTCAAAATACAAAATTGTAAGGATGCAACTCACCATTAGACAAATCTAAACCAAACTCAAACAATCTGTACTACAACCCACAACCACTTCCCACCAGTTCATGGTTGTGTAATTGTACCAAAGTTTCAAAAGGCCATGCATTTTGGCCCTCTATTTCTCTTTGGGATCTTTAAATATTTAAAGGTGCACAAACCAACCCCTTTACATTGACCTCCACTTCTAGCATCTTTTTGAAAAGTCGGCAAACTTTTCTGAACATGAACTCTACTCCTTATACTGGTTGTGACATGTAGTGTTGATGTCGTCTAAGCAACACTGCTCCTCTGCCTGATTTTTAATTTCTTCTCCCATCCTCCTTGGATTCTTCAACATATCAACATTGTCAATCTTCTTATATTTCTAAGGGTTCTTTTTTTTCTTCCACGTTGATTAAAAATGGTTAAAAATAAGTTGTTGATACCTCCCTCTCAATTTTCCTTTGATATCCTTTTCCATTGTCGAAAAATAGAAATTCAAGGATTTTAGTGAGAGAAACTCTGTTTGAGAGGGAAAATGTTGTAGATAATGTAGATCAAGAAATTTAAACCAATGTCTATACATGTTTATTTGTATCGTCATTGTTTTGCATGGAAATGAGTTAAATTTTGTAAGAATCAATGTGATTTTCTAGTCATTGACTAGGTTTAGCATAGCCTAAAAGCAGAGAAACTAGGGGGATAGTATTAAGTACTTCATTAGTTATCTTGTGGTGATTGGGATGCCATGTATCTCTAGGATTTGAACATGGGTCTCCACAATGAGAACCCAAAACTAGATAAATATATCATTAGGCAAGCCTTCATGAGAAAAGGGAGTGGGATTTGATCCATTTATGTGTGGACATACCTGCCTCTAAAATTTCCCTTTTTATGCCTTTCCACTGCAAAATAGTGGGAAATCAAGGATTTCAATGAGAGAAACTATGGATGAGAAAATAATATTATGCATGTTTATTTTGTATATTGATTTCTAGCATTGAGTCACTACTAGTACTATTTCTATTACAATTAGAAATAGCATATTACCTTGACGTTGTAGTTTATATCAAGTTTAAAGTTGTATAATTTTGGCTATGAAAAGGCTATAGTAAACTTTTTCAACTAATGGAAATTGCTCACCTTCAATATTACTGTAGTTAAATTCCATTAATTCATTTAGTAACTGTTATCTCCCAAAATAAATTTATTTTCATTAAGTTCACTCATACAATTTATTTTTTGAGAGGATGAAGATTTTAAGTCATATTATGAAAGATACTGGGGTGACTAACAAATTTGGGATATCTAATGTTCTTTTCTTTAATAAATTTGAAAGTTTTATCTTTCGGTGGCTTAGGTGAGCTTTTCAACATCTCATTAGCCACCGAAAATCCTTGGTTTCGGTAGCTTAGCGAGTGTTTCCAGGAAGGCATTAACCATCGAAAGCGAATGAAATACAGTGGGGGGAAATCCTACTCAAAAAAATCAAAACATAGGTTTCTGTGGCTAAGCGTGGTTTCAAGGTGGTCACTAATCCACTGAAAGCATACTTTCGGCAGCTAAGACCGAAATTTCAGGACACTCTAAGCCACCAAAAGGGGCGTTTTCCTGTGAAAGGGAATCATTCTAAAATGATGATTATATGTGACTGGAGAATCATTTTGTAAAACGCTCAGAGGTTTTTGTTCCTAATAGGTTGAAGAACATTAACCTATATCAGTTTTATTACAGGTGTTGCATATTGGGAGAATCAAATAAATCTTTGAGACCTAATTTTTGGATCTCAGAATTTCCTGTTTGATACATATTTTTGAAATCCAGATCCCGGGAAAATTAAAACGAATTAAAAAAATATGAGAGAAGTTTTTTTTTAGAACAAATCAATATACAAAAAATAATTTTAGTTTATAAACAGGTATCACATTTTTGAAGGAACAAACCCATCTCAGAGCCCCATTTTTCAACATTTTGGCCAAAGTTTTAGGGCAAAAGATGACCTGTCAATCCTCCAGGTGGCATTTTCGACCTCATCTATCAGTGCATGAATAATTGTTGTAGATATTGAAGAGTTCAAATATCAAACCTAGGTCCCAAAGAATCAACCAGTTATTAGGGAAAATACATGAACTAGAGGTCTTAGAAGGAAAATCCAAACCCTAACCCTAAAACACAATGATGTGGTTATACAGGTTGAAGAAATCTGAGATTGATGAAGGATAACTCAAGGCTCTGCATGATGATAAGAATTTCAAGGCTGTAGAAGAAATATTCAAGCCCTACAACGCACCTTGCACTGGAAACCCTAGCAGAGGCAGCAATTAGCCTTTAGAATCTGGAGGTAGCCCATGATATTGCTGATATTCCAAATCTTATGCAGGTTGAGAAAGTACCAGAAGGATAGGAGTAAAGTGTTAAAGTATGATTTAAAGGATAAATAAAATTCTGCAGAAAATAGAGCTTTCGGTGGCTTAAGCGAACACAACAACAGTTCATTAGCCACCGAAAGCATCGCTTGCAGCAGCTAATGGTTCTAATATTTTAGCCTCTTAACCACCGAAAGCAGACAGAGGTAGAATATTAAGTTTTGACACGCAGTAACAGTTTTTTGCAAACATGGATGGCTCAGGGACAAAATATAAACCTAAAAAATGCTGAAGAAATAAATAGGGAAGGTGTGCTTCAGTTTTGCTAAGCCACTGAAAGGGTCATTTTACTATGAAAAGGAATCATTTTAAAATGGGGATTATGAGTGACTGGAGAATCAGTTTGCAAAATTTTCACAGTTTTTTTTTCTCAACATGTCAGAGAAAAATAACCTCTCTCAAGTTTCCTACAGGTATTGCATATTGGGAGAATCGAATCCATCTCTGAGCCCTAATTTTTGGATCTCAAAATTTCTCTATTTTACACATGTTTTTGAAATACAGATCTCGGGAAGATGAAAATGAATTTCCAAAAACTAAGATATTTTTGCTCACAATAAGCTAATCTACAAAAACCTCTTTCAGTTTATACACAGATGTCACAGATTTGAAGAACCAAATGCATCTCTGAGCCCCAGTTTTCAGCAGTTTGGCCAAATTTTTAGGGCAAAAGTTGACGTAACAGGGTAGGTTAGAGTAGAAAAATGAAGATTTTACTTCACCAACACCTGGGAAAGAGTAGAGGATCAGTGGCAGTTAGTTCTAGTGCTTACTTCATCAATTTTAATGTTCATTTAGTGAACTAAATCTTCATTATAGTTAGACAAGTAGTTAGGTAGGGTTTCAAACCCTAATTTGTAAAAATTGTTCCTTTTGATTATTTTTGTAAAAAACAAATCCAAGTTTTAGGATCTGTCCATTTGGTAAAAGGCTATAAAGCCTAAGACCAATTTTATAAAAAATGTTCAACTTTGGGGATTTATAAGCCTATTATGCTTTCAGCTTCTCATTTTACTCTTTATGAATATAAGCTCTTTTGTTATTATTTGTTCATCCATCATCCATTTCTTTACTATACTTATGCCTGAATGTGTATTTAGGTCACTTTTAGATTGATTAATAGATGATGGCTCTCATCCTATTGGTTTGTTAGTGCAATTTGATTTATAAGTGTCATCCTTATCATGATTTAGCCATTTATATGCATGTGTTTTGTATGTAAATCTGTCAGCCTGATGAGTTATTCATCCCTGCACCTTATTGTCAACTTCTAAGCAATTGTAACTAAAAGCCTTGTAATTGAGTGAGTTTTATGCATGCCTTGAGAGTGGAAAGGTTATATAGGTTAACTTACTAGATCCATATCAGAAAACCCTAAAAACATTATAAGTTACCAGGCATCCTCGAGCTACAACCTAGAGGAGTTTCCTGGAGTGATAACAAATTGGCGTCATTGCCAGGGAGAGGAGACTAAAGCTCATCTTCCCTTGGAGACGACATAGATCCTTGCTTTGATTATAGACAAAGCTTGGACACTATTTTGGTTGTAATCATCTATCTAGCGACTCCATTGAAAGAAGGTTGCTTCTAGAATACCAAGTACCAGAGCAAACCCTAAGGGGCCATTAGCAACACTAGTTTTAGATCCAGAAGAAATTTTGAGAAGAGCTAGGGCTTCACTAAGGCAGACCAGTAGTGCTGCACAGGAAGCTACATCAGGGTTTGGGCATCTTCAAGCATTATTTCTTGTGAAGATCTCATCCCTAGCGACTCTATGAAGGATGAATTCAGTGGCGAATCCACAGTATAAAGATGTCAAAAACATTTGCTGTTCTTTTGGATCAAAGGTTTACACCTCTTAACTTCTCTTCTATTCCTGGTTTCCCACATCCAGTACCTGATATGTTTGAATGGGGAGATTTTCTACCTGTCTTCAAAGAGGAGGAAGAAGAGAGTCCTGTAGAACACCTCCTCAAGTTTCACGAATGCATGGATCTATTAGATCAGTAGCATGAATATGTTCGTATGAAGATGTTCATTTATTCATTATATGGTGATGCACGTCAGTGGTATTTTTCTTTCCTCCTTCCAGTATTTCATCAATGAAGGATTTTCACAAAGCATTCACTGAGCATTGTAAAAGGTACTATTCAGATGATTTTTCAATTGATAAGTGTTGCAAAGAATATAAGTTGCATGCTGATGATGAAATGGTAAATAGAGAAGAATATTTTAGGTTTTGTGAGGATTTGCTCACTCTCAGAATTTATTTTAGTTCTATTTTTCAGCAAAGAGATGATCAGAGACATATGCATGTTGTGGTTAATGATATCTATGAAGAGTATGCTACAATAGGGGACACTTCTCATTGTGATCGAGATATTAATGATATTCATAATGTTTACCATAATATATATGCTTTTGACCTTGCACCAAATGCATCTACTGACTTAGGGTGTCAAGAAGATCAGACTGTCCCCTTTGGAAACACGAAAGATAATGACCAGATTGAAGGAACAGCATGTAGCAAATTTGGACCTGCAACAAACACTAAAGGAAGCCCTCAGTTTTCTGACTTGCAGACAAAGGAAGAATGCAACAGATATGAAGAGGAAGATGATGATCTAAAAAGTATAGAACAGCAGGGCATAACTCATCCTTCCTACTCAGAGGTTGAGCAATCTACAGTTAACATGGAGATCACTGAAAGCAGCTAGCAGCAGCATTTCATTACATTGGAATAGCAGCATAAAAAGGTATTTCTTGTTGGTTTTTATGACCCTATTGCTGACTATATGGAACTTATGAACAGCATAGATATCAAGATATTTTTGTCAAATGATAACTGGTTCTGTCACCCTTCAAAACTACATTGCTGCATGCTAGGGTTTCTTTTATTTTTCGGGTCAAGATCAAGGATAAGTTTAGAAGATCAGTTTCTGAAATGGCTTCATTGGAAGCATGATGTCATTTGATAAGAAGACTCAACTGATTAGAATTAGGAGTAGGAGTAGATAGGAAAATAAGCTCTTAATATGAGCAGCTAGGTCATTTTTAGTTGTTTTCATGAATAAGCAAAGCGGGCTACAGGAATATTGCAGCAGATCAGTTATAAAAGAAAAATGACTCCATGCCCAATGGAACAGTAGAAGATAAATTCAATTATTCTTTTTCAGGAAATCCATTTTGGTATAGGGTTCTTGGGACCTCACAGGGAGGTTCCCATCCCCAAGTAGGAGCCAGATGTTATCTCCCAAAATAAATTTATTTTCATTAAGTTCACTCATACAATTTATTTTTTGATAAGATGAAGATTTCAAGTCATATTATGAAAGATACTGTGGTGACTAACAAATTTGGGATATCTAATGTTCTGTTATTTAATAAATTTGAAATTTTTAGCTTTTGGTGGCTTAGGCAATATTTTTAACAACTCATTAGCCACCGAAAAGCCTATCTTTCAGTAGCTAATAGTTTAACGCATGACAATGTTATCCACTAAAATCCTGCTGATCACATTCTTTATAAATTTTTTGGTAAAGGACTTTCGATGGCTTAGGCGAGCTTTCCAACAACTCATTTGGTTTCGGTAGCTTAGCGAGTGTTTCCAAGAAGGAATTAACCACCGAACGCGAATGAAATATGTTGGGGGGAAATCCCGCTCAAAAAACTCAAAACATAGGTTTTGGTGGCTAAGCATGCTTTCAAGGTGGTCACTAAGCCACCAAAAGCATACTTTCAACAGCTAAGACTAAAATTTCAGGACGCTCTAAGCCACCGAAAGGGGCGTTTTCCTATGAAAAGGAATCATTCTAAAACGATGATTATGAGCGACTCGAGAATCATTTTGCAAAACTATCAGAGTTTTTGTTCCTAACAATTCAAATGACATTAACCTATCTCATTTTTGCTATAGGTGTTTCCTATTGGGAGAATCAAATCAATCTCTGGGACCTAATTTTTGGATCTCAGAATTTCGTGTTTGCCACATGTTTTTGAAATCTGGATCCCGGGAAAATTAAAACGAATTAAAAAAAATTGAGAGAGGTGTTTTCTTAGAACAAAACAATATACAAAAACCTCATTCACTTTATAAACAGGTATCACATATTTTAAGGAACAAACCCATCTCTGATCCCCATTTTTTAGCATTTTGGCCAAAGTTTTAGGGCAAAAGATGACCTGTCAGTCCTCCAGATGGCATTTTTGACCTCATCTATCAGTGCATCAAGATTTTCTGTAGATGTTGAAGACTTCAAATATCAAACCTAGGTCCCAGAGAATCAACCGGCTATTAGGGAAAATACATAAAGTAGAGATCTTAGAAGGAAAATCCAAACCCTAACCCTAAAACACGATGATGTGGTTATACAGGTTGAAGAAATCTAAGATTGATGAAGGATAAATCTAGGCTCTATAGGATGATAATAATTTCAAGGCTGCAGAAGAAATATTCAAGCCCTGGAACACACCTTGCACTGGAAACCCTAGCAGAGGCAGCTATTAGCCTTCAAAATCCGAAGGTAGCCCATGATATTGTTGATATTCCAAATCTTATGCAAGTTGAGAAAGTACCAAAAGGATAGGAGTAAAGTGTTAAAGTATGATTTAAATGCTAAATAAAATTCTACAGAAAATAGATCTTTCAGTGGCTTAGGCGAACGCAGCAGCAGTTCATTAGCCAGTGAAAACCTTGCTTTTGGCAGCTAATGGTTCTAATGTTTTAGCCTCTTAACCACCGAAAGTAGAAAAAGGAAAAATATGAAGTTTTGACATGCAGTACCAGTTTTTGGTGAACATGGATGGCTCAGGGACAAAATATAAACCTAAAAGACATTGAAGAAATAAACACAGAAGGTGTGCTTCAGTTTTGCTAAGCCATCGAAAGGGGCGTTTTACTATGAAAAGGCATCATTTTAAAATGGGGATTATGAGTGACTGGGGAATCAATTTGCAAAATGATCGAAGTTTTTTGTTATAAACATGTCAGCGAAAAATAACCTCTCTCAAGTTTCCTACAGGTATTGCATATTGGGAGAATCAAATCCATCTCCGAGCCCTAATTTTTGGATCTCGGAATTTCTTTGTTTTACACATGTTTTTGAAATACAGATCTCAAGAAGATGAAAACAAATTTCCAAAAACTAAGAGATTTTTGCTCACAACAAGATAATCTACAAAACCCTCTTTCAGTTTATACACATGTGTCATAGAGTTGAAGAACCGAATGCATCTTTGAGCCCCAGTTTTCAGCAATTTGGACAAATGTTTAGGGAAAAAGTTGACTTAACAGGGTAGGTTACAGCAGAAAAATGAAGAGTTTACTTCACCAACACCTGGGCAAGAGCAGAGGATCAATGCAAGTTAGTTCCAGTGCTTACTTTAGTTATTTTAATGTTCATTCAGTGAACTAAATCTTCATTATAGTTAGACAAGTAGTTAGGTAGGGTTTCAAACCGTAATTTGCAAAAACTGTTCCTTTTGATTATTTTTGTAAAACATATATCCAAGTTTTAGGAGTCCATTTCGTAAAAGGCTATAAATACTAAGACTATTTTTATAAAAAACGTTCAACTTCGGGGATTTATAAGCCTATTATGCTTTCAGCTTCTCATTTTACGCTTTATGAATATAAGCTCTTTTGTTATGATTTGTTCAGCCATCATCCATTTCTTTACTGTACTTATGCCTAAATGTGTATTTAGGTCATTTTCAGATTGATTATCATCTGATAGCTCTCATCCTATTGGTTTGTTAGTGTAATTTGATTTATAAGTGTCATCCTTATCATGATTTAGCCATTTATATGCATGTGTTTTGTATGTAAATTTGGCAGCCTGATCAATTCTTCATCCCTGCACCTTATTGTCAACTTTTGAGCAACTGTAACTAAAAGCCTTGTAATTGAGTGAGTTTTATGCATGCCTTAAGAGTGGAAAGGTTGCATAGGTCAACTGACTTGATCCATATCAGAAAACCCTAAAAGCATTATAAGTTACCAGGCATCCTCGATCTACAACCTAGAGGAGTTTCCTAGAGTGATAACAAATTGGCGTCATTGTCGAAGAGAGGATACTGAAG
Source organism: Pseudotsuga menziesii (assembly GCA_001517045.1). NCBI lineage: Eukaryota > Viridiplantae > Streptophyta > Pinopsida > Pinales > Pinaceae > Pseudotsuga > Pseudotsuga menziesii. Next base: position 519,245 of record LPNX010679575.1, read on the forward strand.
CTCATCTTCCCTAGCAGATGACATAGATCCATGCTTTGATTATAGTCAAAGCTTGGACAATATTCTAGTTGTAATCATCTATCTGGCGACTCAATTGAAATAAGGTGGCTTCAAGAAGACCAAGTACCTGAGCAAACCCTAAGGGGCCATCAGCAACACCGGTTTCAGATCCAGAAGAAATTTTGAGAAGAGCTAGGGCTTCACCAAGGGATACCAGTAGTGCTACATAGGAAGCTACATCAGGGTTTGGGCATGTTCAAGCACTATTGCTTGTGAATATCTCATCCCTGGTGACTCCATGAAGGACGAATTCAGTGGCGACTCTACAGTATAAATATGTCAAAAACATTTGCTGCTCTTTTGACTCAAAGGATTGCACCTCTTGACTTCTCTTCCATTCCTGGTTTCTCACATCCAGTACCTGATATATCTGAATGGGGAGATTTTCTACCTATCTTCAAAGAGGAGGAAGAAGACAGTCCTACAGAATACCTCCTCAAGTTTCACGAATGCATGGATCTATTAGATCATCATCATGAATATGTTCATGTATTCGTTATATGGTGATGCACATCAGTGGTATTTTTCTTTACCCCCTTCCAATATTTCATCATTAAAGGATTTTCACAAAGCATTCACTGAGCATTGTAAAAGGTACTATTCAGATGAGTTTGCATTTGATAATTGTTGTGAAGAATATAAGTTGCATGCTGATGGTGAAAAGGTAAATAGAGAATAATATTTTAAGTTTTGTGAGGATTTGTCCACTTCCGGATTTTATTTTAGTTCTATTTTTCAGCAAAGAGATGATGAGAGACATATGCATGTTTTGGTTAATGATGTCTATGAATAGTATACTACAATAGGGGACATTTCTCATTGTGATCGATATGTTAATGATCTTTAGAATGTTAACCATAATATAGATGCTTTTGACCTTGTACCAAATGCATCTGCCGACTTAGGGTGTCAAGAGGATCAGATTGTCCCCTTTGGAAACCCGAAAGATAATGAGCAGATTGAAGGAACAACATGTAACAAATTTCGATCTGCAGCAAATACTAAAGGCATCCCTCAGTTTTATGACTTGCAGACAAAGGAAGAATGCAATAGATATGAAGAGGAAGATGATGATCTGAAAATTCTAGAACAACAGGGCATAACTCATCCTTCCTAGTCATAGGTTGAGCAATCTAGAGTTAACGTGGAGATCACTGAAAGCAGCCAGCAACAACATTTCATTACGTTGGAATAGCAGCATAAAAAGGTATTTCTTGTTGGATTTTATGACCCTGTTGCTGACTATCTGGAACTTATGAGCAGCATAGATATCAAGATATTTTTTTAAGATGATAGTTGGTTCTGTAAACCTTCGAAACTACATTGCTGCATGCTAGGGTTTCATTTATTTTTCGGGTCAAGATCAAGGATAAGTTCAGCAGATCAGTTTCTGACATGGCTTCATTGGAAGAATGATGTCACGTGATCAGAAGAATCTACTGATTAGAATTAGGATTAGGAGTAGATAGGAAAATAAGCTCTTAATATGAGAAGCTAGGTCATTTTAGTTGTTTTCATGAATAAGCAAAGCGGGCTATAGGAGGATTGCAGTAGATCAGTTATAGAAGAAAAATGACTCCATGCCCAATGGAACACTAGAAGATAACTTCAATTATTCTTTTTCATGAAAGGAATTTTGTTCTGGGGTTCTTGGAACCTCACAGCGAGGTTCCCATCCTCGAGTAGGAGCCAGATGTTATCTCCCAAAATAAATTTATTTTCTTTAAGTTCACTCATACAATTTATTTTTTTATAGGATGAAGATTTCAAGTCATATTATGAAATATACTGGGGTGACTAACAAATTTGGGATATCTAATGTTCTATTATTTAATAAATTTGAAATTTTTAGCTTTCAGTGGCTTAGGCAAGATTTTTCACAACTCATTAGCCACCAAAAAGACTAGCTTTTGGCAGCTAATAGTTTAACGTAGGACCATGTTATCCACCAAAAGCCTGTTGATCACGTTCTTTATAAATTTTTGGGAAAAGGACTTTCGGTGGCTTAGGAGAGGTTTTCAATAGCTCATTAGCCACCGAAAATCCTTGGTTTCGGCAACTTAGCGAGTGTTTCAAGGAAGGCATTAACCACCGAAAGCGAATGAAATACGTTGGGGGGAAATCCCACTCAAAAAACTCAAAACACATGTTTCGATGGCTAAGCGTGGTTTCAAGGCGGTCACTAATCCACCGAAAGCATACTTTCGGTAGCTAAGACTAAAATTTCAGGATGCTCTAAGCCACCGAAAGGGGCGTTTTCCTGTGAAAAGTCCTCATTTTAAAATGGTGGTTATGAGATAATGGAGAATCATTTTGCAAAATGCTCAGAGGTTTTTTGTTCCTAATAGGTCAGAGAACAATAACCTATCTCAAGTTTCCTACAAGTGTTGCATATTGGGAGAATCAAATCAATCTCTGAGACCTAATTTTTGGATCTCAGAATTTCCTGTTTGACACATGTTTTTGAAATCTAGATCTCGGGCAAATTAAAATGAATTAAAAAATACTAAGAGAGATTTTTTCTAAGAACAAACTAATATACAAAAATATCTTTCAGTTTATAAACAGGTATCACAGTTTGAAGGAACAAACCCATCTCTGAGCCCCATTTTTCAGCATTTTGGCCAAAGTTTTAGGGAAAAAGATGACCTTTCAGTCCTCCAGGTGGCATTTTCAACCTCATCTATCAGTGCATGAAGATTTGCTGCAGACATTGAAGAGTTCAGAGATCAAACCTAGGTCCCAGAGAATCAACCAGCTATTAGCGAAAATACATGAACTAAAGGTCTTAGAAGGAAAATCCAAACCCTAACCCTAAAACATGATGATGTGGTTATACAGGTTGAAGAAATCTGAGATTGATGAAGGATAACTCTAGGATCTATAGAATGATAAGAAGGTCAAGAATACAGAATAAATATTCAATCCCTAGAACACACCTTGCACTGGAAACCCTAGCAGAGGCAGCTATTAGCCTTCAAAATCCGGAGGTAGCCCATGATATTGCTGATATTCCAAATCTTATGCAGGTTGAGAAAGTACCAGAAGGAAAGGAGTAAAGTGTTAAAGTATAATTCAAAGGATAAATAAAATTTTGTAGAAAATAGAGCTTTTGGTGGCTTAGGTGAATGCAGCAGCAGTTCATTATCCACCGAAAGCCCTGCTTTCGACAGCTAACGGTTCTAATGTTTTAGCCTCTTAACCACCAAAAGCATACAAAGGCAGAATATTAAGTTTTGACACGCAGTGCCAATTTTTGGCGAACATGGATGGATCAGGGACAAAATATAAACCTAAAAGATGCTGAAGAAAAAAACAAGGAAGGTGTGCTTCAGTTTTGCTAAGCCACCGAAAGGGGCATTTTAGTATGAAAATGCATCATTTTAAAATGGGGATTATGAGTGACTGGAGAATCAGTTTGCAAAACGATCAGAGGTTTTTTTTCTGAATATGTCAAAGAACAATAAACTCTCACAAGTTTCCTATAGGTATTGCATATTGGGAGAATTGAATCCATCTCTAAGCCCTAATTTTTGGATCTCTGAATTTCTTTGTTTTACACATGTTTTTGAAATACAGATCTTGGGAATATGAAAACGAATTTCCAAAAAATGAGAGAGGTTTTTTCTCAAAAGATTCTAATCTACAAAAACATCTTTCATTTTATACACAAGTGTCATGAAGTTGAAGAACCAAATGCATATTTGAGCCCTAGTTTTCAGTAGTTTGGCCAATTTTTTAGGGCAAAAGTTGACCTAACAGGGTAGGTTACAACAGAAAAATGAAGAGTTTACTTCACCAACACCCGGGAAAGAGAAGATTATCAGTGTCAGTTAGTTCCATTGCGTAATTTAGTTATTTTAATGTTCATTCAGTGAACTAAATCTTTGTTATAGTTAGACAAGTAGTTAGGTAGGGTTTCAAACCATAATTTGCAAAAACTGTTACTTTTTATTATTTTTGTAAAAAACAGATCCAAGTTTTAGGATCTATCCATTTTGTAAAAGGCTATAAATCCTAAGACTGGTTTTATAAAAAACGTTCAACTTCGGGGATTTATAAGCCTATTATGCTTTCAGCTTCTCATTTTACTCTTTATGAATATAAGCTCTTTTGTTATGATTTGTTCAGCCATCATCCCTTTCTTTACTGTACTTATGCCTAAATGTGTATTTAGGTCATTTTGAGATTGATTAATAGTTGATAGCTATCATCCTATTGGTTTGATAGTGCTATTTGATTTATATGTGGCATCCTTATCATGATTTAGCCATTTATATGCATGTGTTTTGTATGTAAATCTGCCAGCCTGATGAGTTCTTCATCCTTGCACCTTATTGTCAAATTCTGAGCAATTGTAACTAAAAGCCTTGTAATTGAGTTAGTTTTATGCATGCCTTGAGAGTGGAAAGGTTATATATTTCAACTGACTTGATCCATATCAGAAAACCCTAAAAATATTGTAATTTACCAGGCATCCTCGAGCTACAACCTAGAGGAGTTTCCTGGAGTGATAACAGTAACCATCTTTTCTAGATGGAAATTTTCATTTTGCTTTCTCTTGTTTGTGTGGGTCATTGTCTTTGGAGCCAATGACCATAAATTTTCAAGGTACTTTGTTATGAAAGAAAAAGGATTCATGGAATGTTTATAAATTCATATTTGTGCCTAGTATGTATAGATACATGCCTTGCTGGGAATAAAAAAAATTGATTGTAGTTAGCACAACAATACAAGACTCACTAACATGCAGTAAATTTTGAGTCCTTTACTAAAGGTCGGGACTAACTAAATATCAAATGCACAAACTTGTTACAAGTAGTAATATAATTTTCCAATTTTTGTTAGTAACATAGTTATAATTTTAATTGTAGGTATTACAACAAAATTAATGAAGCAAGGGGAAATGTTAAGAATACTAATAACACTTGTGGATTCCTTGGCTTGGCCTTTTCCATTACTTTTTGCAACAAATTTTATAGATAGAAAATGGTCAATAGTTGTGGACAAGTTTGTATATTCCCAAATACATCCCCCATTTCCCAAGTTGGATGAATGAACCTAATGTGTGTGGGGAATGCATTCGAGGCCCAAGTCTCACCCTTTCAATCCCAACTAAAACCTTCATATCTATTGAGCTAAGAATGGATAATAAGAATCCCCCATTAGGATAAGAGAAATTGAAGTTTCTTCTTAAAGTGAATTTCACACATAAGTAAACATTTATACATATTACATTTTGGATTAAATGTTGACAAATATTCATATCTTTGCACAATAAGTAAAAAAATATACCTTTGTATTGTTTCAGATCAAATAAAGTAGGAGTACTTCTTTCTCAAATCTTGTTTAAGGGATTCCAATGAAACGGGTCTTCAACTCTCAACACACTAGTTTCATGGGAATTAAGAGTCCTCACTTTCTAAAGGTTGTTGTCAATTCTGAATTTCATAATTGTTGGTTTGTTTGACATGCAACAGGATTGTGATCCTGACTGTCTTTTGATTGGGACCATGCGTATGTTTGGAGGAGTTGTCCAAAAAAGAGGGAAGTGGAGTTAATTTTTTAGGGTTAGGTTAGGGTCTAAAATATGGAATCAAAATTTTATACTTTAATACATAAACAGAATTAACAAAATGTTAGATCCATAAAAGTACCGCTACAAATAACTGCAAACATAATTTTCATCTCTTTCAACTTTAACACTCCATTGGTCATTGTGTTAAGGTTGGTCCCTGAGATGATTTATCAAATTCCATGTACAGTAACAATATTAACTAATAAAACAATAATGTACATGAAATATCAACATTAAAGAATCATAACAATTATTTTGAAACAACCATATACTCAATTACTTTTAGGTTTGATCTTGTCCTCGAAGGGACAAGTCAACTAGGTGAACAAATGACGTACCTTGAGAAAGAGAGAGAGATTAAGAGGGTTATAAAAGTAAGGATACAAACCTTAGATGGAAACCAATAGAGGGACACAGTCATGCACAGTACAGTCACAGTAGTAGAGAAGAACAAATACACACAGGTAATGGTGGGTACACAGTCACGCTAGAAGGGACACAGTCATGCACAGTATAGTCATGTAGGGTAAGAGACACACAGTCCATAGTTTAATAACATCCCAACAATAAATCCATAGTTCAGGTAAATTCCAACAAACAATCGTAGTTAGGGTAACAACCAACAACCAGCCCAAAAAAATAACTCATGACTTAATTAAGACATGTCACAACATCCTCAACTGGTCTCACGATATGCACAACAAATCCCACGACACTCTACAGGAAGATCCAATCTGGATGATGCAATCCTATGGTCCTCAATGCTGCTCCTAAGGGTTAGGTGTTAGGGACATCATCAAGAGGTGCTCAATCCCTCAAGAAAAAACCTAGAAATAACTGATTAGGAGAGAGGACATCACACATCATCATCTTGGTCAACTTGATCTAGATTCACCTAGTTAACTGACAAGGGGTTCTCTTGTAGGAACTACTAGGTCCCAGACCAAGAACATACCTTGTACCAGACCAGGAAGACTCTATCTCAACCTGCAGAATCTGCTTGGACCTCATGTCCAAGAAATTGTTAGATCCCATACTAGAATACCCTAGAGACATATAAGGGCCCTAACCACATGTTAGGGACTTTTCCATGGCATTAACCTTCTTGGTCCCATACCAAAAACCCCAAGAGACTACTAGTGCACCTAGGGTACCTTTTAGGGTCTTACTCTGCCCTAGTTAACTGACTAGGGTACCATCATCCCTGATAGTGGGTCTCGCGGTTGCACTAACTTTAAAAAGTGGTAGGTCACATTATCGTAGATATATATTGTGGGTACAAGATAACATATCCAAGAACCCAGGAGACTAATGGGGTCCCTAGGGTACCTTTTAGCATCTTACATTGCCCTAGTTAACTGACTAGGGTACTATCCTCCCTGAGAATGGGTCTCACGGTTGAACTAAATTTAACAAGTGGTAGGTCATATGATCGTAGTTATATATTGCAGGTACAAGATAACATCTGCAATTCCATGCCCCAATTATTTTCAATAATATGATAATTAAGTTTCTTAATTTCAATGTTTTTCTAACAACAAGCAGTGTATGAAGGGTAGTTTTACTTGGATCTCCAATTCCCCTTGATACTGAAAAATGGAAAACTACTCACAAGGTCTCTCTCTCTCTCTCTCTCTGTCACACACACACACGCGCGCGCACGCGTGCTCACACACACACACATAGAAGCTTCCACATATATATTTCCTTGTTTGGGTTTGTTTTCTAGGAGGCATTGGGGCATAAATGATGAATGTGTCACATTAAATGAACTAACACCATTCACACAATATATACAGGCTCGTAGAAAATATTAAGAATAATTTCTTTCTGAAAATAGATTACTCTTGAGAACCACATAATTTTAAAACTAATGGATGCAATAGAAGTGTAATTTTTTGAATGGGTATTAAATTTGGGAATCTTTGACCTTAAAAGACCACAAATTTCTACCCCTAGAACTCAACAATATCCTAAAGAGCACGAGTAGGATGGAGCTTGAAAGTGACTAGGAATTGAAATCTAGTAAGAGTTGATATATATTAGGATTTTATGATTTCCCACTGTCTTTAATTGTTTCTACAATATGATTTACTTTGAGTCCATCTCAAGCCTTCATTTATTCTCTTGTATTTCCACTCAAAATGAAAAAGTGTAAGAATAAGAAGCCTAGAAAAGGTTTCAAGGAAATTCTAAAATGAAATTCTAAATACTACAAAACATACTCGCCTACCTATGACAAGTGTGCAATATCAAGTTGAACAACTACCCTGCTTCTCTTTGTTGAATCTATAAATTAGTATGATAATATGTAAAAGTCACAGTTCATAGTGCTGAAGCTCTAGGTTACTGACTAGGAACATAATCATTTTTTTAATCTCAAGAGAATATATCAATATTAAACTTCCAAAAGCAGTATCTTCCTTCATTGAGAAGTGAAGGAATGGAATAAATAATTTTAGATTTTATCTTAGAAGACATTCCTTTCGAATATGCCCTGATGGAAGGCCTGGTTAAAGAGAGTTGGTTCCGAATCTGGTCAATTTTGTCTCAAGCTATAAACATTGGCTCAATTAAAGATACAATCATTTATTTTGGGACAATATGTGTGCTACAATATTGTTGTGCTATCTAAGGGAACCAGTGGAAAAACTTATGGGGAGCCAGAGAAACCCTGTAATAACAGTTGTACTCCATAATATGGACCGTTATTATTTTTTCATAAGAAAAAACTAAACCAGAGAAACCTTGTATTTAAAGTTTATTAAAAAGAATAGAATTTACTAACCTGTGAATGGGATTTTGACTTCAAATTCAACTCCAATGCTCCAGAATTCTATGCATGCCTCTTCAAATCCTCCAAGTTTGCTCCAATGCCCTTTTATCCATGGCAACAATTGAAATTATATACCCAATTTTTCAAACCCTCAATTGGTGTCACAATTTCAATCTGCATGGACTAATAGATGCCCAAATATGTCTCTTAGCCCTAATTCATCCTCTCACAACCAACCAACCACTTGCTCCTTCCAAAGGTAAATATTTGGGACCAAATATAGATTTGGCAGGGTGCTACTTAAAATGGTGCAGGGTTGCAAAATCTACCCATCATTAGTCATTGGCGCTACCTGGACTGGTTCAGGGTATGCAAGGCCCATTGTTATTTTTTTTATTTTTTTATTTTCTTAATTTATTTTGTATGTATTTATAGGTTTTTAATACAAAAATGTTATATGGTAAATTAGTTTATATATTAACTATGATGAGTTTATATATTCATATTATTTTAATATATATTTTAATAAACAATACATATATGGGTACAAAATGTCTATGGGGTCGATGGTTGACATAGCATGGTCGACATGTTTTTGTTATCCACAAATGTCTTGTAGGTTATATTAATGCTAGGATTGAGTTCATTATGTGAATTGAATCCATTTTGAGTGCATAATATGATGAAGACAATGTTTATCACTCCCATATTATATGAGTTGATCTTCTAAGGTCTAGATTATATAAGTTATTCTATAATGACTAGGTGGTCCAAATAAAAAAATACCCTTTAACTGACGTGGATCCCACCGATTTAATTAGCCAAGGTGCCAAGGTCGTGTCCAAATTATCCTATAAAAACTATAATTATATGCTAAGGTCATGAAAATTAGCTTTATGATTAACATTATATCTCAAGGTTTAGTGGGTTTAAAGGTTTAGTGGGTTTTATTATACGCCAAGGTCATGTCCAAATTAACATATAGTTGGGTTGCATTAATTTAGTTTTGTTAATATAAGGACGTGTAAATATATATTATATATATGTTAGAATTTAGTAAAATGTACAGATTGATTGTCAAATTTGTAATTTTTTTCTTTGCCATAGTGACAACTAAAAATGACCAAACAAATGACCAATCATTATGTGGTCATTTTTAGTCTAGATATCCTGTGACCAAATTTGGTCATTTATCTTGGTCGTTTTTAGTTGGTTTTTATCCCATGACCAAAAGTGGTCATTTATCTTGGTCTTTTTTAGTTGGCTCACTTAAATTTATCAATTTTGGTCATTTATCCCTTGAAAAAAACTGTGGTGACCAGACATTTTGGTCTCGTCGTCACTAATCTCTCATTTTCCACTGGTGCATGTTTGAACTTTGAACAGTTAGGTCCAAGATGCCAAATGGTATACTATTTTGTTTTATTTTAATATAATGTATACGTTTATAGTGGTTTTTTACTCCTGCATGAATTTGAGTTTGTGTCAAACAAATGTGGGGCTCTAGCTGTTAAGGAATCTAGGAAAAGAATTTTAAATTTTTGCCCTGCATTTCATTTTCTAGGAAAGAGTGTAATATTTGAAGATTGGATGGAAGAACAAAATACAACTAGTTTACAAAATAGAGTTGGGCCTCGAATCTTAGCATATAAGGTAGTCATTTTGAAATTCTTGCTTCATGGGTGAAAAAATTAAAAGATTCAAAATAATTTCGCTCTTACAATAAGAAATAACATAAAACTAGTAGAACTATACCTATGTTCCAAAACCAAACACATTACAAAATATATGATCCAAACATTTAACAACCATACGATGATCAAATTCAACCAAACGGGAAAATTGGCTCCACTAGCTTGATCGAGTCGTGCATTCTTGCATGCTTCTCTTCCCCGGTAGTATTGATTCCATTCACCATTGCCATAGTTCAAAGTTCAAACTCCAACTTCATCACGAAACCTGGAACAATCATCATACCATAATTTGTTTGTGTATTTTGGGTCTAGTATGGATTGCACTTGATGTTATCTTAATTATATGTTCCCTTACTTGCTATATACATGAGAAAATTTGCATGTTGTGGATAATGGTTTGGATTCATATGGATGCGCATGAATATAAATGTTTTTTTTGTCAAAAATTGTATATTTTATGTATTTTTTAGTTGACTATTTTTTTTGTCTTGTTTTTTTCTAGTTTCGGTCTGGTTCAAATTTTTGGGCTTTAATTGTTCGATGACTGGTCCGTTTCTGATAACTATGAATCCCACAACGAATCAGGATAGAACCAATTGACAAGAGGGCTTCTCTTTATACATATATACACATATAGGTATAGTGTTTTTTTTACGTTTTTCAATTTATTGAGTCATCTCCCTAGTTTTTCCCAAGTTTGTACTGAGTCTAACAAATTTGGTTAAAATCCAAGATAAATTGTGCAAGCCTAAATAAGTTTAAGAATATCAAGTTATGGGATTTGAGAATTCTGTGTATGACATTATTTATCAATATTTTAGGGACGTGCAATCTATTTGGAGGCTGTCACATGTTTGAACGGCTAGGTCCAAGATGCCAAATGGTATAATATATATATATATATATTTTTAAGATAATTTATATGTTTAGAGTGCTTTTTTACTCTCGCATGAAGTTGAAGTTGTGTCAAACAAAAATGGGGCCCTAACTGTTAAGGCATTTAGGAAAATAATTTTAAACTTTTTCCATGCATTTCATTTTCTAGGAAAGAGTGTAATATTAGAAGATTGGGTGGAAGAACCAAATACAACCAATTTAAAAAATAGAGCTAGACCTTGAATCTTATAATACAGGGTAGTCATTTTGAAATTCTTGCTTCATGGGTGACAAAATTAAAAGCTTCAAAATAATTTCACTCTTACAATAGGAAACAACATAAAACTAGTAGAACTATACCTATGTTCCAAACATTTAACAACCAGAAGATGATCAAATTCAACCAAACAAGAAAATTGGTTCCACCAGCTTGATGGATTCATGCATTCTTCCATGCAGCTCTTCCTAGGTAATCTTAATTTGATACCCCATTTCCATAGTTCAAAGTTCAAACTCCAACTTCATCTTGAAACCTGGAACAATCATCACACCAGAATTTGTAACAACCAATGTTGGAATTAGAAATAGTTGTGTTGTACTAGAAGAATGATGTAACATCACACCTAAATCCAGAATAGCCTACCATAATTAGGAGTAACCATGTCATATTGCAATTTAGAAGAAGCATGTCATACTAGAAACTCAGCAAAAGAATTGAGACTTGAAAGTACATGACTTGGATAATTTATCAATCAAAGTATTTTCATTATGTAAAAACACTCTTAAGTACACACATGCTTCTATTTCCTTAGCATAATTGGATGTTCGGATAGAATCCAAAATTAACTATGATAAGAAAGCAGGTAAGAAATATTTTTGAATTGTGAGAATGACCTCATTCCTATCCTGGATCTGCACCTGTTGCTTTTTATGGCCACAAGTATGACAATCATTTCCATTTCTTTTCACATGCTGAAATTCAAAGAGACTGCATCATCTCAAAAATGTCTTGGACTCTTCCTATTTCAGTTAGTTCAATTGTTTTCTTTCCATCTATCTTGTTTTAACTTAATTATATTTATTATTAAGTTCCAAGTCTCCTTAAATAAACCTGTTGATACTGGCATTGAATACTAAGGCTCAAAGTCATTACTCAAATTTCTATCATGTCTTCCCTCGATCAACTTCCTCCCCCGACTTTTACTATATTGCCCCTTGAGATTTCATCCAAGTTCAACCTTTAAAACCCTATGGTGGAGGGGTCCAATCTATATTTTTTGAAAATTTTTAGATCCTCCTGTTCTTTAACAGAATCCAAAACTTTTGAGTTCTCTAAATCTGAGTTTCTGAATATGTATTTAATTTTGAATGAAATGTCTATTCAATTTCCTTCTTTTTACAAGGAAGGTTTCCTCAGCATCACCTTTGTTCATGTCCGAACAACTGTCATTTTCTCTGATAGAAGAAAGATTTGCTTCCAAATATGTCACCAATAAAAAATGGCATGACCTATTTGTCTTATTTCCTTTGAACTTCAGGCTTATTAACTTCATTCATTAGACCATGGTTGTCTTTATTTTTGGTTTGGAGTCAGCTTATTATACCATTCCAAAGTTGAGGGAACGATTTTCCATAATTATGTGAAGTATTTGCAATGATCAAACTGGTTAGATGCTGACTCTTCATGACACTATAATATCTACCTAATCCTTGATAGCCCCTCTTCTTCTGGTTTAGATTTACTTTTGAGTGATTACGAACCAAATGAAAACTGCAACCTTTGGCCAAACTTCAAGTAAAGGATATGTTTATCGAAAATCTAATCGAAACCTGGAAACCATAGAATAGCCATTCCAATGTGCAACACCCCCTTTGACCAATTTAGGTGACCTTCTTTTTCATGTTTGAGAGGGTTTTCTATATTATAAGATGTGAGTTCTTGCTATCATGCTATTATAGTTTGGATATGCTTCTAGTTTAAATTGAAACAACCCAATCCTTTAAAATGTCTCATTATCAAAACAACACTTCTCTTGAAGGTAGATTGTTGTTAGAAGGTAGGTTGTTGTTTTCTGTTCGTTTAGATTGATTTTCATTCACTGATCACATAGATATGCTTGGGAAAAAATTACTACATTGCTCCCTTGGCTGTTTATTTTTCATTCCCTACAATAATGAAACTCTTCCCTAATAATCCACTACTACACATACATTGTGTAGTTCTGCATTACATATCAAGTAATTGGGTGTGAACATGTGTTTCAATTATCCTTGACACTCCAATTTCTACACATTTACTGACATGAAATGTTAAAAAACATTCTTTAGAGTTACAACACTTACATGAATACCTCTTTCTAGATGGCAACCAAGAAAATCCTAGACTATAGACAATAAATCACTTGACAAAAGCACTAAAATCTTAAGATTATTGCTGAATTTTGAAATTTGATAAAAACATTGAGACAGTGTTGTCTGAATCGAAAGGTGCTATCAATTCATTTCATTGGGAACAGTAGAGTTGGTTCTCCTCACCCTAGGAAATCTATGCTCAAAGAATCCAAGTCCAACCAAAGATATAACTAGTGTCATACCAAGTGGACTAAAAAACCTGAAATAGATCCCTAAGAGATTCAAATTAGAAACCATGGTGGATATCTCCTACATCACAAATGAAAATACCTACAATGTGTTTTAAAGTGGGTAATGCAGTGACATATCAAGAAAAGATACCCAAAAGTTGGTTGTTACCAAGGATGATGTGTAAGCTTGATGAGGCAATCAATGCTCCTTGGATATGGCTAATCTGTTATAACGAAATCTTTGGAAGAACAAATATGGGATGTAATGGCCCTAGTAATGTTCATATTAGTCCTTGTGGGAACATACTTTCAAGTGTTTACAATCAATTTGCAGCTTGAACATCAATAGCATATGCACTGGAACAACTTTTATCGATATGTACACAAGCTCACCTCATTTTCGTCTGGAATATTATGGAGAGATGAATCATTTATAATGGATGGTATGTGTATGATAATTGCAAATGAACCACAACAAGTGTACTCCTTTTTATTTAAAAGAAGACTTGATAATTGGGTGTTGATTTTGCAGCTATTTGCGATGAGCAGTGTAGCCTAAATGTTGGGGTTTGTGATAATGATGTTTGTGAGTTCTGGTGCTCATATTTTACAGGATATACATGCCAAAACAACAATGTTCTCTTTTCAATTCTGTCAATGTGTGGAGGTGTTCTCCTACGTGACTCAAAATGTCAACACTGTGCTCAAAGTGATGCAAGCATTTTGCAGCAATTAGAAGCAGGTGTTGTAATTTAATGCCAAACTGCAACAGATTGCTCCCAACTAGTTGGACATTGTTTGCTATTTTGGATATTGGTTATTGTGAAGCAACAGCAAAGAGCCTTAGCGTGTTGGGTGATTTCTTCATTTTTTGTGTTTCCCATTCTTCTTGGTATCTTCTCCTTATTGGTGCTAAACATTTCTCAGGAGCTATAGATATGTGTGCTCAATCCTAAGGATGTTTGTAAAACACCCTAGCCTAGAATTTATAGTTGAACTGGAATCAACAAAATATATACCAAATGCATGATATCAATTTTAAGACTATTCACAATGTATTGTCCAACCTTGTGATGGAGAGTATAATATTCCCATATTCCAAAAAAATATTTATGATACTATTCTTTCCTTCCTTGGAAATTGATTTGTATATTACCATTTTCATCGCCATCCAGTCTTAAGAAAGGATATCTGAATATTTTAACAAATGATACTCTTAGAAGGTCCTTCATCAATTGTGTGTTGTTTGTCCTTAAAATTTTCCCTAAATTACATATCAGAAAATTATCTTCTCTCATGGAAACCTAGTCTTAGTTCACTTGCTTGATTCAGTCTTTCTATCAAGAGAGTTTGTATGAATTCTAGTAAAATATTGAAGGTAACAGATTGCTTTGTTCTGGTAAATCCATTTGACTATTTGATTAAGCATTACTCTGTGTCATTTCACTTTGAAAGGAAGTAAAAAGGTGCAATTGAAAACAATCAAGGGTTTCACTTTGAAAGGATAAACAAGTACAAAGGTGAAATTGAAAACAATCAAGGGTTACAATCTTGATCATACTCATTTTTCTTATCATTTCCACAGGTAAATCATAATTCGTTTTTAGTGTATTGCGAATTTCTTTTTTGGTTGCAGTGGTATAATGCAATGTTTTCTATGGTTTTGCTTCTTCCCATTATTCAGAACACTAAACATATTTGACTAACATGATATTGATTTCTGAACAGTTCAACAAAATGAACGATCTTCTCACAAGGTCTTTCACTAATTAT
Organism: Pseudotsuga menziesii; assembly: GCA_001517045.1. Taxonomy (NCBI): domain Eukaryota; kingdom Viridiplantae; phylum Streptophyta; class Pinopsida; order Pinales; family Pinaceae; genus Pseudotsuga; species Pseudotsuga menziesii. The sequence goes on from LPNX010679575.1 coordinate 534,584, forward strand.
GTGGATCTCAAATGTGTAGCCTTGAAGGAGAACCTTGAGGCTGGTTCTGAGATGGAGATGGTAGATCTGGAGACTGAACAAAATCTTGGGAAGTTCTTTGAAGAAGTCGGTGGTATAAAAGCACACATGGAAACTATCAAGGAACTTCTTGTGAAGCTTCAAAAGTTTAATAAAGAGACAAAATCCATTCACAAATACCCATCCATGAAATATTTAAGAGACTGGATGGATAGAGATGTTGTTTATGTCCTTAAAACAACATGAGATATTAAAGGAAAGCTTGAAATACTTGACAAAGCTAATATGGATAACAGAAAAGTGACAGGATGTGAAGAAGGAATTCCTATAGATTGGACAAGAAAATCAATTACAAATGGTCTACGGAAAAAAATGAAAGATTTTAAGGGGGAATTTCAGAGCCTAAGAAAAAATGTTATTGGGGAGTATCGAGAAACCATTGAGAGAATATATGTCACCATTACTAGTGAAAATGCAAGTGAAGAGACAATAGAAAATATCATTTCTACAAGGGAGAGTAAAACTTTTCTTCAAAAGGGAATTCAAGATCAGGGCCGAGCCCAAATATTGGATACCATTGATGAAATACAGGAGCGGCATGATGCTTCCAAGGAGATCGAAAAAAGTTTACTTGAGCTTCACCAGATCTTTCTTGATATGGTTGTTCTTGTAGAGGCCATAGGAGAGCAGCTTAATGACATTGAACATCATGTTATACATGCTTCTAAATATGTTGGCCATGGTACAAAGCAACTCAAAGGTGCAAAAAAATACCAGAGAAACACCAGAAAATGGATGTGCATTGGTATTATATTGCTTTTGATTTTGATTCTCATTATTGTTTGGGTGTATAAAACAAAATTTGAATAAGGTATTGATTTATTCCACTTTCTTAATCCAAGATTATGGAATGTGGATTGTTCGATCTATTTAGTTTGATTAATTATTTTCATTATAAATGATGTGCATTGCAAGATCTCAATTGTTTAATGGTTGCAGTTTTCTCTTCGATATCTGAGAAAAAAAATAGTTTTTTTGAAGAAGCTAAGTTGTCAATATGCAAAATAAAAGGAAACCGTTGTTGCAGGAACCCCTCTTCCAGAAAATCAATTAGCATATAAAGCAAGACTTGAGGCAAGGACCAACAATCTTCAGCAAAATTTCAATGGGTTCCTTGAGCCATTCTTTGATTTGTGTGTTTTTTGTCATAACCTTTTTTTGCTATTAATTTATTGTTTTATGTGTTTTTTGGAATTCTCTGATTTGTGTGTTTTTCAATTGTTTTTCTACTTTACAAGTGATATTTTTTTATTGGATTTTGCAGGAGTGAACTTAACTACACTGGGCCATTGAGTATGAAGAACGTTTTGTTGAGGCTTTACCATTGAGTATGAAGAGCCTCCTAATGAGGATTTCAAGCTGCTAAGTATGGGTTAAATGAAGATGTTTCAGGATCTAAGTATGGCTTAGTAGCCAAGTATAAGTGGGATGGTTTAGCCATTGTAATATTTTGAAAAGTCATCGTTGTACAAGATGATTTTCATGTAAAGTTATCTAGACATAGTATTTGAGAAAACTCATATTTATTGTAATAACTGGTATTTCATATAATATAATTTTGTGGTTTAAAACTTATATGGTTGTACTTTATATTATTTATAAGTGTTGTAATTAACTAATTAATGTGACATTGCATAATTCACATGTGTTAGATGATGATAAATAATGTATGATTATTTTTTTAATTTAAATATAATATCATTATAATTATTTATATTGATTAATAATGGACACCATTAAAACTACTAAAATATAATAACCACACATAAAACGACTAAAAATGACTAAATTAGTGACCAATAAATGGGATTAATGACCAAAATTTGCATATAAAATGACCAAAAATTGAGAGATGTGTGACCAAACAATGAGATATAAATGACCAAAATTCATATATTAATGACCAACAAACAGTTTTGGTGGCTAATTTATGGTCTTTTATTACGCAAAAAAATTTGGTCATATTCTAGTTTGTCATGTGGTCATTAATTTGGTCATATATGTAGTCATATATTTGGTCATTGATTCAAATATATGACCGAATTAATGACCAAATATATGACCAAATTAATGACCAACTGACAAGCTATAAATGACCAATTTTGGTCACATAATAAAAGACCGTAAATTAGCCACTAATGATCACCAAACCAAAAGTGGTCATTGATATGTGGATTTTTGTCATTTTTTGGTCACTAATCTCTCATTTCCACTAGTTTTAGGAGATAAGAGGGGCTGATAAAAGTTGATTCCTCACTAGGATTTTCAAGTCTTTGCAACTCGCGATATACTGCAAGGTCCAATAGTAAAATGTGATAAGGAGGATTGGGACCGTACCCTTGCCTGAATACTCGACTACCTGGAAGGAATGTGTGTAGTAGCTCCCCAAGTGTTGTTCATGGTGTATTGCGCCAACAATACGGCCAAAAGGATTTTCTCAGTTTGTTTTAAGGAATCCTAGAGGGTTCTCCTGAACTACCCAAGGTACGTGGGAGTTCAAATCCATGTTAGTGGTGTCTAATGCACAATCATTCAAAAGGAGCCTTCCGATATACAATTGAGTACGTGAAGTACCTTTTTATATACCTCGAGGGTATCTGAAAGGTTGTTCGATATACCGATGGTACATGGAAGAACCACACAGTTCCTAAGATCAGTGCAGGCAATAGAACGATAGCTCCTACATTTTAAGACAACGAAAAATGTCCCTACCCTATCACTCAAGTTACTAAAAATTTTAACCTATAACTAACATTAATTTTATCTTGAACGATTAGGTCAATGCATGATGTGTGGATAGAAAAGTAAAACCATGCAGTATGAATGTGCATTTTTTTCACTTTATCATTCGAAGTATGCCCTACTTAGAGGAGGGAGAGAGTGATTCAATTCTGTTTCATAAGTAAATAAATCCCAAACAATCACATTGAACTCTCTTTCGAATGAAAACAAGTAATGAACTTCCAAAATTGATCTTGAAATAAATAATGAAGTAAGATCTCTTTCCCAAAAATCCTAGACACTACAACTAATTGTCACACTAAGCACTTTTTACAATTCTTCAAATACGAAAAGATCTAACTCAGAACTATGATATATTTTTAACGATATAAGAGCATATAAAGAAAAAAGGAGAATATGAATGCTTGAAATTTTGTGAAACTAATCAAGGATCCAAGTTCATACTCAAATACAACTATGATAAAATCTCAAATTTTATTCTAATCAAAAGCAAAAAGCCATCTTTCATGAACTTATGAAGAACAAAAAATGAAGAAACCAAAACGTAAAACTTTCTTTTCAGCTAATCTAACAGTAAAGGAGATCTGACTATATTGACTTCCAAGCACTCTTTCGAAAACCAAAACCAAGCATAAAAGAAATTGAACAGATGAAAACAACCTAGATCTTTGAACCAAAATGAAATAATCCTTTAGTACCACTTTCAGATTTTGAATTTAGTAGTCCATAACTCAATGGTGAAGCCAAAAACACACACAGAAAAGAAAGAAATTATAACTGAGCTTTGAAATTACAGGGGTATCAAAAAACTACCTGGCACCACTTGTATAAGGTTGGTGACAAGGCGTTATTGTTGAAAGCTACGCTTTCACATCACATTCAAGCATACATCAATGCTCATATACAACCATCAAAGAAAAGTGTTTGGGAAGGGAAGTCGAATCTGCCTTAGTACCCTCTCCAACTACTCATTTGTTAATATCTCTTTAAAATATATAATTATACAAATATGATGATATTTAAGAGGTCAAGTGGCCCCCTCTACATCTCCCCCACAAACAAAACGTTTCTTCATCACGAAGAGAACAAATAAATATGCATCAACATCCTAGGTCTCTACTACTACTGAGTAGTCCTCACTATTCATCAACCATGCATACCGGCCTACATAGGTAACTCAGTCGCAACAACTGCCAGCTTGATAGGAAAACAAACATGTACAAACCTCTACTGTGACTAGTTACTCTTCATCCTCCATCTTCAATCTGGCAGTAGTCCATCGAACTCTCACCCTCTCACAACGGTGGTCAACCATCTTCTTCTGCAATGAGGTATTTTAGTTTAAATCCTCACCCTGGCTCATCTAACTGACATCTCCATTAGTTGAGGCATGCAGGGTCTTTTGGCTCTTCAATTTTCTATGCCATTTCTGTGTCTTCTGGCTTTCTGAGGTCACAAACCAGGAATAGTTTCAACATTTTGATACTGAGGGATTTAAGCACATTGTCATCATATCTCATTGGAGCACATTGCTGTGTAGGTGTATGATATCTTCTTGAATTTAATTGTCATATTTTGAAGTACCTGCAAGATTGTGTGATGCCTGCTCATGACTGACTACTTTGGAGTGACTCAGACTCATCTTATAATAGTTGACTAGATACTAAATTCATTACATAAGTGAGGAGATCACATGCCTTTAAGAAAGACCCACATTTAATATCCTCGACTCAGTCAACACAAAACATTTAATGAATGGACATTAAACTCAACTTACAATGGTTGGAAAGAGGCCAACTTAATTTACATAAAGTGGAGGGGATCACCTGCCTCTATTGAGACTCACGTTTAACCCCCTCTTGAATTCAAAAATTTAGAGCAGAGTCACTTTTTAGAAGTCGGCACCGACTAACTTTAAAGAACACTACCAACCGAAAAATAATATTTAAATCTATCGACTGAATTTAAACAAGCAATATTAACCAACCGAAAAATATTAAAAATTCGGCTGAATCGACCAACTTAGGCTTCCACTAGAAGTCGGTTATATCGACCAAAATAAAATATTAACTTTTCAAAGGGCATGAATAATAAATTATATTAAGATAATCAATAGGAGAACAAGTAGTCGACGAATTCATATTGGCTGCTCGACGACTTCATATGGAAAGCAGTCGATGGTCTCTAGACCTCCACATCTGAATAGCTGCTTAAGAATGTGAGAAGCAACCACAGACCTTTATTTTCATTGATGTGATTCTTTAGGCGGAAATTTTGTATTTTCACAAGTGGGAAATATTGTGTCCTTCCTTGGAATGGGGACTAAGGAATTTGGTAACATTTCATCAGTGTTCGGTGAAATTAGTTTCTCTAGAGACTCATCACTCACCTTCCGTGCACCGACTGATGATGAAGGAATTCCACATCCGTCAAAAAACAACCTCTGGCTCTCACCCGTTTGCGCTGCGACGTCTAATTTCGGGCCAATTGACGGCGATGTTATGGATTTTTATACCCTAATGTCCTCGTCTGAATGCTTCAGAGGTTTCAACAATTTGTTGCTGCCGAATAACATTCACCTCTTTGCATTTGTCATAATTCCAAAGGCCTTTCAATGGCAGAAGTTCTTTGTATGGCTCTTGCACAAAATAATTCTGTAAATCCTCGTAAACTTTATGGTGTAGAGGAAAATCTAATTCTAACATCAGAGCTGAGCCTTCTGGTTGCTCATCGATGCTTTGGAGTTCTTCCAGCTACAAGTTTTTCGGTTCCATAGTTTGGCGGTCACATGAACAACTCTGCGCATCTATTCGATTCAGTAAGATCTATGAGCCTTTGACAACATATTCATTATCACTAATAGGCATGATAAGATCGTCATCGTGCAAGTCTTTCCAAACAAAATTGATTTTGTATTTATGTTTGTATGACCAGGAGAATGAATCCGGCATGTCTTCCCCTTGCACTTTCGACAGCCATCTCTTTACATCTCTAAGTAGCAAGTCATTTAAAGCCACTAGTTAAACTTTAATCAAATAGGGATGCTCAACCTGACCTTCCTAGCTCATGAAATATACAACATAAACCTTCCTAAATTCTCCGATTCTGGATTCCATAGGCGGCTTAGCAACAATTTCAAGGCATGTTGTTGAATTTGGCTCGAGGTCTAGAGTAGTGATGCTCTAAGCCCCACTTCTTCTCAATTGCTTTACCAAAAATAAGAACTCACTAGGTTTCCTTCACATCTTACAACTTCCTTAAGGTTCAAGCCACCCCACTCGCTGCTGGTGTCACCTAGCCAAGTGAAGGAGGCAATGGCACTAGATGTTGAAATCTAGGATTTCACATCACATTCAAGCATACATTAATGCTCATACACAACCATCAAAGACAAGTAATTGGGAAGGGATGTCCAATCTACCTTAGTATTCATCTTTGATTACATTTTATACATTATGAGAGAGGTTGGAGCAGTTGTACCTGCTCCAACTACTCATTTGTTAACATCTCTTTAAACTATATAATAATTATACAAATATGATGACATTTAAGAGGTCAAGTGGCCCCCTCTATAGTTACTTCCTAGGCACCTCCTGTTGATGTAATTGTAACTTCGGAATGTATTCACTTGTATATCTTATGTATTGTACCCCGATGTTTATTTCGAGAAGTGTCTGTAATGTATTTGAGTCATGGCATGCCCTGATGTTCCTATCGGGAGATTCAATAATGTAAATAAGTCATGTAAATTCATTGTGGGTAACCCTCGTATTGATCAAGGGTTAAGCTCCCTGCAGTTGTGGGGCCCTAGGGTTATTAGACTCTCCTAGAGAAGTCGGGTGTAGCGAGTTATTTTCAAGTCGGGAATTAGTATAAATAGAGAGTGAGCCTCTCTATTTATTATACATTCACTCACACTCAGTTGTAGCGCATAACTAAGAGAGAAGAAGTTGTTGGGACAAGAGAGAGAGAGAGACTACTGCTGTCAGGAGATCATCTTACTGTTTTTGGGGTTTCACTTTTGGTGCTGATTCTATCTCAGTGGAAGTTGTGGGGTTTTCTCCTTTATGGTTTCCCCAAGGAAAAACTTTGTGTTCATTGTCTCTTATGTTTGATTGATGTGCTTGTTATTCTCTCAGTTAAAGATCCTAAGATAATGCTAGATTGAATGATAAAAATCTAACATTGTATCAGAGCTAACCTGAGAAGAAGACATTGTGCAGCTGCGGAAACTAGGGCTTCCTAATTTTTGGATCTCTATCCACATATTTTCAGCAAAATAGGGTTGGACTGACTCTCCTCTCTAGGGCGCATCTTTCTGTCGAAGCAGAATCTGATTCTAAGTATTTTTAGTTTTTGACCCGACACTACTACCGAAAATTAGGGATTTCCACAGAAGAGGAATTTTCTAGTGAGCTGAGGCCTGGATTGATATCCTCCTCAAAATTCAAGTTTAGATATCAAGATAGGATTTTTTGGTTGGACAAAACTCCAGGAAAGTCAAACCGTAATCTACTCCTGAACCAGCTCTATAGAAATCCAACTCTAGATCGAGTTCTGACATCTTAACCTGGTAAGATCTAAATATTTTGTATTTCCATTTGAGGTTCTCAGTTAAAGATGTCTCATCATACCAAGATTGATGAAAATATTGAGGGAGTTGATAACTTCCGAGCCCAAAAGTATAGGATCTCCCTGGTCCTGGAAGAAAATGAGTTGGACTCTTACATCAATGAAGAGGTTCCAGTTCCAGAGGGAGATAAGGCTAAGGCCTTACACAAAAAGAAGTTGGTGATGGCTAAGAGGATTATTATTGATTCAATGAAGGATCACCTCATACCACAGGTGTCCTACCTAAAGATACCTAAAGCTATGTTTGATGCCCTGACCAAACTGTTTGAAGGAAAGAACATAAATCAGAAGATGACTCTAAGAAACCAATTGAAGAATGTGAAGATACAGAATGTGGAAACCATCTAGTATTTATTTACAAGGGTCTCTTATATCAAGGAACAGCTAGAAGTGGTAGATGAAGAAGTAGAGAATGCAGAAATTGTGATGACTACCTTGAATGGTCTCCCTAGATCATGGGACTCCTTTATTCAAGAGATCTGTGACAAAAAGAAGCTAGTCAATTTCAGTAGACTATGGGACGAATGCTCACAAGAAGAAGCTCGAATAGTAGCTTGAGAAGAAAATATGGGAAGTGAAGATCAAGCTCTCACAGTAATACACTCCAAGAAAAGCAAAAGAAGTTTTCATCACCCCAAAGGTAAGCACTTCCACCAGAAAGATAACACTAGAAGAGATTTGTCTAAAATCAGATGTTATACATGTGATGACAAAGGACACTATGCTAGAGAATGTACTAGAAACAAAAATTCCTCTCGAAAGAATGATGCATCAGGCTCATGCTGCAAAGGATGATGAACCTTCCACAAAGAGAATTAGACAAGAAAGTGATGATTCTTCAAGTGATGAAGAATATGTTTTGATTTCCTCTCTCTTGGGAAACATCACACATGGAAGAAATGATTGGCTTATAGACAGTGGGACTTCCAAACATATGATAGGATTCAAAGAATCATTTATGAAACTATCAGAACATGAATCACCCCACAAGGTGAAACTTGGAGATGACTACTAGTATCCAATAAAAGGTAGTGGGGAATCCTCCTATAAGCTAGATTCTGGAAAGTCTATAAAAATGAAGGATGTATTGTTTGTACCAGGACTAAAGAAGAACCTCCTCTCCATATCTGCATTATATGCAAAAGGCATGAGGGTTGCATTTGTAGATGGCCAAGTTCTCATGTGGCCAAAGGGAAAGACTATGGATGATGCAGTAGTGATTTGGGAATAAGAAGAAGGACTATACAAATTGAAGGGCCAACCAAAACAAGATTTGGTACATGAATTAGTAGAGCCAAATGAACTTTGGCATAGAAGGCTTGCATATGTGCATTACAGAACACTACCTCTTGCAAGAAAAATTGTTGAAGGTCTTCCAGAAATTTAGGAAAAACATGATGGTGTCTGTAGAGGATGTGTGAAAGGAAAGAACACAAAGAAGAAATTTCCAAGTAGCAAGAGCAAGGAAAAAGGAATCTTAGAAATCATCCACTCCAATGTATGTAGTCCGATGTCATCTATTTCATTAAGCGGGTATGTATACTATGTTTCTTTTATTGATGATTTTTCTAGGAAGACATGGATATACTTCTTGAATAAAAAATATGAAGTATTCAGCAAGTTCAAGGAATTCAAAACCTTGATCAAGAACCATATAGAAAACAAGATAAAAACCTTTCGATCAGATAATGGTGGAGAATTCACATCAAATGAATTCAAAGCATTATGCAAAGATTCAAGGATTAATAGGGAGTTAACTACTCCATATAATCCACAACAGAATGGGGTTGTAGAGAGGAAGAATAGAACGATCATGGAAGTTGCAAGGGCCATGCTTCATGATCAAGATCTTCCCATGCATCTATGGGAAAAAGCTGCTAGAAAAATGGTGTATGTATAGAACCTTACTCCACACAAAGTACTCGAGAACAAGACACTTGAAGAAGCCTTTTCCAGCAAGAAACTAGAAGTCTTCCATCTCAGAATATTCAGCTGTCTAGTGTACATACATATTATGAAAGAAAAGAGGACAAAGTCATATCCTTCAGGAAGGAAGGGTATATTTGTGGGATACTCTGAAAACTTGAAGGTTTACAGAATATACTTCCCAGGATTCAAGAAGATAGTAACATTTGACGAAGACTTAGCTTACAACAAATCTAGAAAGAGACTTGCTGAAGAAACAAAAGTACCTAGAATTCATGACACAACCATGAATGAAGAAATTTAGGAAGAGGATCAAGAATTAAGAACCTGTAGATCCACCTCAGGAGAATAATCCTCACAAGAGGAAACCTAAATGGGTATGAGAAGCTATCCAAGGTGCAGAAAGTTATGGGGCTCCAAAAGAAAATCACATAGAAAGGAAAAGAACCAGGTCCTACTCTGGTTATGTAGCCTTACTATGTGACTTAATCGATAAAGAACCTTCCAACTATGAAGAAGTGGCAGAAAGGAAAGAATGGAAGGATGCTATGATCGAAGAGTATCAATCGATCATGAAGAATGATGTCTGGGATATTTTCCCAAGACCAGAAGGGAAGTCTGTTGTAACTTCGAAATGGATATACAAGATCAAGCATGCTGTAGATGGCATCATAGAAAAATATAAAGAAATATTTTTGGCTCGTGGCTTCTCCCAGAAAGAAGGAATAGATTATGAAGAAACTTTTGCACCTGTAGCCAGATACAATTCCATCAGATCAGTACTTGTTGTAGTCATAGTAATGAAATGGAAGATACACTAGATGGATGTCAAGGCTACTTTCTTGAATGGTGTAGTATAAGAGGAAGTGTATGTGGAGCAGCCACTCAGTTTTGAGAGACATGATAGGGAGAATTATGTGTGTAAATTAAAGAAATCCATGTATGGTTTGAAATAGGCACCTAGGACATGGTACGACAGAATTGACAGCTTTCTATCTAATTCGTTCTTTACCAAGAGTAAAGCAGATTCCAACCTTTACTACAAGGTTGAAGATGGTAACCCAGTGATACTCCTACTATATGTAGATGATCTATTTGTAATAGGTATGGATGGGTTGATTGCTGATATGAAGAGGAAGCTTGCTGCTGTGTTAGAAATGAAGGACTTGGACATGATGCACTATTTTCTAGGCATGGAGGTGTGGCAGAATGCAGATGGAATTTCCCTGGGACAAGGGAAGTATGCGGTAGAAATCCTGAAGAGATTCAGGATGATGGATTGCAAGGCCATGACCACACCTATGGCATCAAACCTGAAGCTATTGAGTGATGCTTCATCAAAAGTGGTTGATGCTATGATGTATCGTCAGATGATTAGGTCCTTGATGTACCTGATGAATACAAGACCAGATATTTGCTTTGCTGTGAACATTTTGAGCCAGTTGCTAACAGATTCGAGACATGTTCACTTGATTGATGCAAAGCATATTCTAAGGTACATAAGGGGTACAGTTGATTATGGGCTCAAGTATGAGGCAGATCAGAAGATTAACTTGGAAAGTTATGTTGATTCATATTGGGAAGGAAGTGCCCTCGATAGGAAGAGAACTTTAGGGTGTTGCTTAACTATGGGATCAAGTGTGATCTCTTGGTTTAGCAGGAAACAGTCTTGTGTGGCACTGAGTACAGCTGAAGCAGAGTAGGTTGCAGTTTGTTCAGGTAGTTGTGAGGAAGTATGGTTGAGGAAGCTACTCTCTGATTTATTTGATCTCCAGTTGGATGCTACTTGTATATATTGTGACAACCAAAGTCGTGTGAAGTTGTTAGAGAACCTAGTGTTCCATGACAATTCAAAGCATATCGAGATCAAATATCACTATATCAGGGATATGGTGCAAAGAGGAGCAGTGAAGCTCTAGTATGTTGCGATGAATGAACAAATAGTTGATGCATTAGCTAAGCCATTGGATAGAGTAAAGTTTGAGTACTTCAGGGAGAAGCTTGGTGTTTTCCAGATTGAGGTTCCCTCTAAGGGGAAGTGATGAGTCCGTGAGCCATTCTGACATGGTGAGAGGATTGGTTCCTTCCATGTTCCGATGTAAGGGCTGATCCATTCTGTCATGGTGAGAGAATTGGTTCCTTCCATGGTAGAATGTGAGTGCTGAGCCATTATGAGGTGACTGTGAGATGTGTTCTCACATGATCAGATATAAGCATTGAATTCCATTCTCTGAATGGAGGCACCTAGTCAATTACTAGAAATACTTAGTCTAGAGATGAGAGCCATTCTAATGTGATTGAGTGATTTGTTCCCGCATGATCAGATATAAGCGTTGAATTCCATTCTCTGAATGGAGGCACCTGGTCAGTTACCAGGAATACTCATCCTAGAGCTGAGGGCCATTCTGATGTGATTGAGGGATATGTTCCCACATGATAAGATATAAGTGTTGAAGGCCATTCTCTGGGAGAATGGAGGCACCTGGTCAGTTACCAGGAATCCTTAGCCTAGGACTAAGATCCATTCTAATTTAACTGTGGGATTGGTTCCCACATGATCAGATGTAAGTGAAGAGACTTTTCACAGATGACAGTAGGTGTGTCCTATCATGTTGGTGATTGTAAGTGCTGAGACTTTTCATAGATGGTAGTAAGTGTGTCCTACCATGCTGGTGATTATAAGTGCTATGCCTTTCCACAGATGATATTAGGTGTATCCTATCATGCTGGTGGTTGTAAGTGTTGATCCTTTCCACATATGATAGTAGGTGTGTCCTATCATGCTGGTGGTTGTGGGTGTTGTGCCTTTTCATAGATGGTAGTAGGTGTGTCCCACCATGTTGGTGATTATAAGTGCAGTTCCTTTTTACAGATGATAGTAGTTGTGTCCTATCATACCAGTGAATGTAAGTGTTGGGTCTTTCTGACATGGTTCTTGGATGTGTTCCTTCCATGGTCAGATGTGAGTGCTGGGCATGCCTTTGTGTTGGATGTGTTCCTCTCATTGTCAGATGTAGCTGTTGGGCGGGCCATTGTGACTTAGGGTTAGATACAAGTGTTGAAGAAGACCTACATGGAGGCTAGGCATACAACTAGCATGAAAAAGGGATGGCTCTGTAGAACTTCCTATGACGAGAAGAATCAAGAGATAGCACCAGTGATGATGACCGATGATCCAGATCCAGTGATGATCCAATATTGATGATCCAAATCCAATGATGATCCAGATCAAGTGATGATGATCCAGATCAAGTGATGATCTAGATCCAGTGGTGATGATCCAGATCCAGATGAAGATGACGAGAACTCGATGATGATCCAGATGATAAAGAGAAGAAGACTTGTGCTGATAAATTGTGTTGAGAGAACACCTTCCTAGTTAAGAGGGAGTGTTGATGTAATTGTAACTTTGGAATGTATTCACTTGTATATCTTATGTATTATACCTCGATGTTTATTTTGGGAAGTGTCTGTAATGTATTTGAGTCATGTCATGCCCCAATGTTCCTAATGGGAGATTCAATAATGTAAACAAGTCATGTAAAGTCTTTGTGGGTAACCCTCCTATTGATCAAGGGTTAAAGTCCCCACACTTGTGGGGCCCTAGGGTTATTAGACTCTCCTAGAGAAGTCATCCCTAGTGAGTTATTGTCAAGTTGGGAATTAGTATAAATAGAGAGTCAGCCTCTCTATTTATCATACATTCACTCGCACTCAGTTGTAGCTCATAACTGAGAGAGAAGAAGTTGTTGGGACAAGAGAGAGAGAGACTGTGTAGAAATTCAGGCTTGCAGTAGATTAATTTCACTCACAGCAATTAACAATTGATCATGCAAATTATCAACAATGGAGACTGAATATGGAGCTGTAACA
>LPNX010679575.1:549181-571850 GCA_001517045.1 Pseudotsuga menziesii
GCTGCTATCGGGAGATCATTTTACTGTTTTTGGGGTTTTACTTTTGGTGTTTATTCTATCTCTGAGGAAGTTGCAGGGTTTTCTCCATTATGGTTTCCTTGGGGAAAAACTTTGTGTTCATTGTCTCTTATGTTTGATTGTTGTGCTTTTTATTCTCTCAGTTAAAGATCCTAAGATAATGCTAGCTTGAATGATAAAAATATAGCACTGCCTTTTGTCCATTATGACAGAGCGGTGGCATCGCCAGTGGTCTACTCAACATGCGCATTGGCACTGCTTAATGTCCTTGTTGAATGTGCGGTGTCTCTTGTAGGTTTCAAAACAAAAATGTAGCGAAAAAGAGAAAGTTAAGTGTTAAACAACTGGCATCAAATCATGAAAATTAAGCATAGAATGAGGATTTGTTTCATATCTAAGCATACTTGGTTAAATTGAACCAAAATCTCACTAGAAAACTAGTATATCTGATCACTAAAAATTTGAAGTTTGGATTACAGACAAGAGTTTGAAAACCAAGAAATATCAGATGTGTTGAATTTCTTCCCCAATGGAGTTGCCATATTTGTTGTTGGAAATTCTCACCTTTTGCTAACAAGAGTTGTTTCCATAGGTCCGAAAGGTCCATATCTACAACAAATGAGTGATAACAAGGATGGGAAACTTCCCCTAGAGTTTGTAGATATTTAGAATGAGTCCTTTAACTATCCTTTAGTATGATGTAGAAGTTTTCTATGGTGTTAGATCTCCACAAATGTCCCTACAATGAACACATCAACTAACAAGTAAGATCAAAAGTACCAAAAAATGATCTATAACTCTATATCAGTGACTAAGGAATCCAATAATAAAATGAATGATTATAACACAATACATTTTATGGGAAAGGAACCAGCTTTGCATTAAAATGAAGAAGAGAGTTTACAACCATTTTCCTTAGTGTTGTGATGCCCCTTCACATGCCATGTCTTGTGCTTAAAGCTCCAACTTGTCTCTTTTATGCTCACCCTATATTTGGCCAGAACTTAGGTGTAGCAACATAATTTTTCTCCCGTTCCCATGGAGGATGAGTCAGGCTTTACAGGCCTTGGGAGGATAGGGATGGTTGATGAAAAGGTGGATGAGGTGGAAGGGAGATCCTACTAGGGTGGATCTCAAGTCCAGGTGGTCCATAAGAGTAGGGATTAGGGTGCCACAAATCCTACCTTCGATAAGCTTCGTGAATCTGAACTCTTTTTCCCTTTAAAACTTGAGCACCACTCTTTTACTATAGAGATAGAGCGTTACCAAGGTCGAACCACTTATTCATTAAAGGGTAAAGGCGGTGGAACCACTCATTGTCAAGAGACAAAAGGAATTAATAAAGAGGGTAAGCTTATTGCATAAAAGGAAGAGGCAGTGGTGGGCTCATATATGAAATTATGAGTCTTGGACAAAGTCCAACTTCATCGCTTGAGGCAATTTCTGGTGTTTGAGTTCTCAGTACATGATGATAACGAGAATTATGTGTAATACTACTAATAACACTTCACAAGCCATCATTACATACTCCAACACTCCACATTAATGATGCGTAGGGAGAACGAATACAAGTGGAGGAATATGGCATTATATCAACCTCCCCCTCAATGACAACTTCCACAGTTCCCAAGAAGATTTGAACAAGACACTTCATGTCACGGTTTTGATGAAGATAACAACCACATCCAAGTGATCATGAAATGCACCTGAAAAATTTTGTATAATGCACTCTTGCATAACACCAAAATATTGTACAAAAACATCATATGGCCAATATAACAGAAATGTGGCTAGTAGACAATCATCATAATTGATCTAATAGATACAAGAACTATGCATTATACCACATATCGAATACAAGAACCCCAACTGATAGAAACACTCTAGATTCAATGCCACGCCTCTCTTATCCCAGAAATGCACTGAAATATCAGAAACCAAAAACCCTTTGACATATTCAAGAACTCTAGTTCAATATGTTTATCATCAATGGAACCAAAACTTCATGGAAAGAGCTCTGATACCATGTTCGGCTAACACATGATATTTCCAAAAGATTGAACACCTTAAGAAGTTGCTCACACAAATATAACACATATCACCACGTCATGTTTTACATGATCAAAACCCTCTAAGAGAGAACTAGTTCATGACCCCAACCAAATAGCCACTTGATGTAAGATTATTATGCAAAGGAAAATTAATGTTACAATGAGTTTCTCACAATCGATCATTGGGAAAACTACCTTCCATCTTCTTTAGAAAGATAACATGGACTAATCATGTGTTAAGTCGTGGATCAATGACCATTAAGATTGAGGTGAGATCGAACCATCAAATCACTCTATGTCTAGAACATCTCGTGAATGTGAAAGAAACATATTTTACCTAAAGATACATTATACAAAGTTGATCCTAACTAACTATTGAGTGTATTAACATACATACATACATATGTGTGTGTATAACCTTTAGTAACTATATAATTTTGTGCACCACATTTTCTTGTATATGTGAACTTGGCATATGATGCATATAGTCATTGGTTTTGGTTTTGGTTTTGGTGGTCTAAATCCATCCACCTTTGACACCAACCTTTCTTGTAATTGGAAATCCACTCCTATAGTTTTAATGTCATGGATTGCAAAAGATGAAACATGGTTTCCACAACCAACTCTTGATTTTCTACAAACCACATATGAACATTCAATATTTCCACATCTAGTTTCCTAGACCACACCCCTTAAGGTTTTGAAATACCACCATAGCTCTTATTGATACCTTACCACATCGATTTTTCCGTTGTTACATGGTTTCCACTTAAACTCTCTTTCCCATGTGGCTTCTCCATGTCATCCATCCAAGGGACATTAAATTTTGAGGTCCACATTGTAATTCCATGATATATCTTAAAAAAAACTAAAATAGTTAACTAATAAAAAAACATCTTTGAAAAATAAAATCTTTATATATATATATATATAACTGGATTTATAAATTTATATATGATTATTATTATTTTAATTAATAAAAAATTTAAAAGAACTTGTAAATATTTGTTAATAATTTTTTTTTTAAATTGTTGTTCATTTTATTTCACCAAAAATACTAATATCTATCAAGGTATAGCTATCTTACATCATCATCATGTCACTTACTAGATTTGATATTTGAAGCTTACTAAGAAAGTAACAATCATCACTGCCAATCACCCAATCAGTCAAGCTATATCCAATAGATTACTGACATAAAACCCACCTACCAAATAGGCTAAGGCACCCAATAAAAAAACATTTGTAAATCATACTCAACGATTGACATTTCATTAATATATATGAAGACTTTTTAAAAGAAGTAATTAAAATAACCTCTTACAAGGAAAATGATAGAAACCCATAATTACAGGGTCGCTGTGGTTGTGTATTGAGTAGTTGAGTGACTATTCAGTTCATTTATACCGAGTTGGAAGAGGTCACCAGTTTAATAGCTGGACTGACAAAAGAAAGAGATGGCCAATATTATTTTGGGAATAGAGTAGATAATGCTATGTTATTATGGGAATTGAGTAGAGAATGTTGTGGGAATCTTCGACTAGACTTGGTCTTAGAAAATCGCACGCCATTTTTCCATGGTTGATATTATGATCACTAATAGATATAATAAAATTGCATCTCTGTGTCGTATTGCTTTATATTATGATCTCTAATAGATATTGTCCCTGTTGAGTGTTCCACTTCCACTGCGTTGATTTTCAAATCTCATTATGAAACTTTGTACCGTGCATTGATATCGCTAATAAACGAAGTCCCTGTTGAGTGTTGTGCTGCGCTTGATTTTCAAATCTGACCATGAAACTTTGAATAGCGCCGTCAACACAATAGTGTTTACTCAAGATTCCCACGATATCGTTTTGTCTTTATCTAGATTGTCCTTGAGGATTCTGCAGAGATGTGATATTTGGTCCTTTTTTTTATGAGTTTCTTGGTAAAGAGGACTAGGAGCAAAAATTCCAGTCAAATCTCAAAATTGGACTTTGTTTTATTACTGGCAAAAATCCATTTCTGTGGGAACGTGGATACGGTTCTATAAAATTCAGGATGAAAAAAGAAAGGTTAAAAGTGCGATGACTTGCAGAAGACTCGGTAGGAGGACGGGTGCTGTGAACGTGGGTAGGGTATGGTACAATTCGGTGTCATGCGCGACGACTTGCAAACGACTTAGGAGAACGACAAATGCTTTTAATTCTAGTTGACTCTAGAAGCTATACTATTGTGAATAGAGAAAAGTATGTGTACTGGGCTCTGTTAATTAAAATGTCATGGAAATTATTCATTTACATGATGGATGCAATGGATTTTGTCCAAATGGAAATGGAAGCGAATTCTTTATATTTCTATCCAGCGACCTGCTTGCTCATGGAATTCAATCAGTCTGAATCTGACCCTTACAATATTGCAGGAGAGATGAATACTAGCATGAATATGTTGGAGTTCATTAGGCATCACTTGCTAGAAGTAGAGGATGAAAACCCATCGTTCTCCTTCTTCCCTACCGCTAGCGGCAGTGAGAGTAATTTGCTCACCACCACCATGGGTTCTTGCCAAAATAGCAGTAGCAGATCAATGTCAGAAGGTAAGGAGATTGAATTTGCACAACAACGCTACTTTTCTGAATCTTGTAATTCTTATTGTGTCGAGGTCAAGGCGCATCAGCATGAGAATATTGGAGAGATGAAGCAGATTAGACGCAGGCGTTACAGAGGAGTGAAGGAGCGGCCGTGGGGAAAATTTGGAGCAGAAATTAGAGACCCCGCCAAGAAAGGCGTCAGAGTTTGGCTGGGCACCTTCGACACTGCGGAAGAGGCCGCTCTCGCATATGACCGCGCTGCATACAAAATCCGAGGAGCCAAGGCCATGCTTAACTTCCCTCTCGCCATCGGGTCCAATTCAGAAAATGGATCGGCCATTGATCACATGGTGCAGAAAAGGAAGAGAGGGCCAGGAAGCGGTGGGGGGGAATTGGATTGGAGTCGAAGCAAGGAGCAGCGATCCAACTTCCCCAACAAAAAGATATAGCAGCAAAGCAACTTGCCTTGCACAAAAAAAAAAAGCAGCGAAGCAACTTTCCCTACACAAAAAATAACGTGAAACAGGGTAGTATAAGTGACAGATCTGTATGGACTGGCTCGATCTTTCCATATTTTTGCTCACTTTCCATTACATTATTATACTGAAATCTGTATACGTTCTTATGTTTCGAGCATATTAGCCATGATTTCACTACAATGAACTCTCACTTGGTTGTAGTGTTCTGTTGAGCATAATTATAGAAAATATGTATTGAAATCGATCATCAGAGTCATAGAAAAGGTAAGAAAAATAACTTACTTGGTTGTAGTGTTTTGTAGAGCAGGAATATCACATATATGTATTGAAATCATCAGAGTCATAGAAAAGATAAGAAAAAGAATTTACTTGGTTGTAGTGTTTTGTAGAGCAGAATTATCACAAATATGAATTGAAATCGATCATCAGAGTCATAGAAAAGGTAAGAAAAAGAACTTACTTGGTTGTAGTGTTTTATAGAACAGAATGATCACAAATATGTATTGAAATCGATCATCAGAGTCATAGAAAATGTAAGAAAAAGAAACTGTGGTGATGTATATATATTATGTAGCGGCCACTTTGGTCTAAATCCTTGTGAACGTCGTAATTTGACCGTTGAATGTTATGATAAATTATCCATAAATTTTGTCAATCTTAATTAAATTATGTATATTCATAATATAATTGTTAAACTAATCAATTTGAAAGACCGTTTAGTATTGAAATCTCAAGTATGTTTCTGAGTATCCTTGCTTGCATTAGAGCTAAATAATTTATATTTCTGCCCGCGACCTGCCTGTGACCTGCCTGCTTATGGAAATTTGATGATATGCTTTTAATTTATGGAAATTTGATGATATGCTATGGAAATTCGATGATATGCTTTTAATTTAATTGCACATAAAGTGTATATCACATAACAAACAACCAATAACTTTCAAGGTAAAAAAAACGCAAATGGCGTTTTTCAAATAATTGATGCTTTTCAAAAAACAGGTAATAATTTTCAAATCTAAATCAATGAAGATTTCCAAGCTGTTTGAAGCTTGATGCCATATGAAGTTTTTGAGATTCTTGAAACTTGATCATATTTTTTAATTTGGATTTGAAAAATAACAATTCTAAATATGAGGTTGAAGTTTGTTCAAATTTAACTTGAATATGTTGTTTTCCGTTTTACATTCTAGTTATATTTATTGTTCAAATTTAATTTCTGGCCACCTAAACCCATGCAACCATATGAACAATTTATGGCACTTATGGCACATGTAAACCTTATTTACTAATTAAAGTATTCTTTTGTTGATGTGAGATAGCGTGCTCTGCATTTATCTTTGCCAGATGACAGACTGTTATAGCCAAATTCGACACTTCTCCATCCGTGACGACACTTACATGTTTGGTCGCATGACTAGACTTGCATGATGACACTTCATGAGGTTATTGCCGCTCAACCAAAGGACATTTTATAGATGTAAGAGTCGTATTTGGGACCCCTGTAGGATGGCCTTACCTCTTTCTTGGTTCATTGCATAGTTACAAAGTTGATGAGCAAGTTTACAAACCAAATCACTTCTTGAAAACCCATAGAAAATCCCTAAAAAATGGTATTTTTTCCTAAAAATGCCCATTGCATATGGTCTACTAGTATTTTTTACTTTTCACACACTTGTCGCTAGCATTCCACTAGTGTGTACCTCAAAAAATGATCAAAATATCAAACCTATAGAAAATTGGGTGGTTTGGGTGGTTTTGGAATTGCCTCCTCAGTCACAGTTGCTTACTCCTTGACCCTATCTTCTGCATTTACTATATAAGAGAGGGAGAGGGGACCATGAAGGAGACTCAACCTATATTAATGTTATGCTGGAAAAATTTGGACTCTCATCCCCCTTACTTAAATGCCCTATTTTCATATATCAGTGTTGCATTGTTTGGAGGTTGGAATTCTTGGAGGAGAGGAGAAGGAGATCGAGATTGAAGGTTTCTAAAGGTGCCTTGATTGAGGTAAGGTAATATGTACTTGCTTCGTTCTTTAATAAAAGACTAGAAATTATTCCCTTTCCAAATCACTATGTATGTATGTATCTCAATTTTTTATTATATGTTGATGTTTATGAGATCAGTATTTCATGTTCTTTTGAATATCAATCTTTTATATGTAGTCAACTTGGTTTGAGGAAGGGATTGAAGTGGTTTTGCAAGTTCCTTGATTGGAGAGCAAGAGGAGGATGAATGCAGAGGCTTGGATCAACCTTCTGTTTGTAAGGTACACACCCTTCGAACACTTAACGTTTTGCGTATTTATTGTATGTGCATAACTTTATATGTCTATTTGTAACCCTACTACGTTGGTGGTCTCACCCCGGCCATAGGAACAGTTTCCCTAACAATAGAAATGACGACTCCATTTGGGAGAATCCTATCTACTTTGGGATATCCAAGGTGTATTTGTCCATTATATTTGAAGGCCTGAGTCTTTCTTTCGGGTTAGGAGAAGTCTGAGTTTTATCATACACTTTCCTTGTGAATTCGGGAGTTGGATTCCCATTTTATACAACTTTCAATACCAACACGCTGGTGCTATGCCACGTAGTGGCATTATTTGAAGATAGACATTGGTGTAGAGTGCTTCCACATGCTTGTTACATGCCATTGTGCATGTGTTTCACTAGTCTATCCCTCCTGTAGGTGACGTTTTCACTTTCAGGTATGTTTGGCAAGGTGTTTGTTGCATTCTCTTGAGTCCCTATTGTTCCCAGGTTTGTATGGGACCCATTGGAGTAGTGTCTTCTCTTGGGATTTATCCTACTTGATGTTTGAGATATTTTATAAGAATTTGTGCTTGTGATGAACTTTGTGCTTGATCTCCATGCTTGGGATGTCTTTGGTTTCCATGGTACTTTGATCAGCCTCCATTAGTATATAAAGACTCATTGTGAGTCATCTGAACTCTTGATAGGTCTTTTCTTGATCTTTTTTCATTCTTGTTGATCAAGATCCTTGCACTAAGGAGGTTTAACTTGCTTCTTGTTTCAAGTCTGCTCTCTAAGCAGGATGCCATTAGTCCTTTAGCTAGTCTATGGTACTGATCTTGTAGGTTTAGTACAGAGAGTTAAATCACTTTTTTTTTCAATTAGACTAATCTTATGTGTTTGCAATTAGGATTTTATTTTCTTTCTTAAAAGAAAAAGTAAAAAAAAACTTGTTTATTTTGTATGCATCTTGCACTACTAACTTAGTCATAGTTGCACATGTACATTTTCATTTTTGAAGAGAAAAAAAAATCTTGCATTTCTGGTCTTCATTATCGACTTTGAAAAGAAAAAGAGAATCAAAATATTTGCATGTTTGAGTCTATTTTCACATTTTTCATCTTGTTTATATTTTCAAGTAAAAAACATCACTAGTTTCTCTAATATTTCCTTTTGAGTAATCACAACCCTTTAAAAAGAACATTTAATATTAAAATATATTAGTAACATTTTTTATAAAGATGACAACTACTAGTCTAGGCTAGTGTTTTGGACTAAGGATGAACTTTAAATTGTTCGAAATAATTAAACTCAAAACATACTAGGCCATTCTTCAGGAAACCCAAACTTGTAAAAGGGTGAACTGGAATTTTTTTCTAACACATGAATTAAGCATGAGGTCTTGTGAGATTTAGTTGAGGAGATATCACCCCAACACATAATAAAGAATACACCAAAATTGGTGTGTGTTTTAGGATTCACTCAGTACCACCTTTTTTCCCCTTATGGTGCTAGTGTTGTTTGAATTTTGGGCTTAACTACCCTTCCCATGTGTACTAACTAGGCTGACAACTATTCCACTAGACCCTCTTTACAGTCTTGGTTACAGCCTTAGTATCTTGATCTCTAGGGATCTATACAGGTGACGGTGGAAGGTTATTGCCACTATACCTGGGACATACTTGGGAGGAAAACCCATGCAACTATTTGGAAAAGTGGTTGTTTATTAAATCATTGTTGGGTCTCAAGACGCCAAAATTCATGTTGAATTCTTCCTAAGTATGGAGAAGAGTGTAAAGGAGAAGAGGAAGGAGCTACGAATGAGGAAGCAACATCAAGGAAAGGGGAAGGATGTTGTGATAGAAGAAGGAAAGAGAAGGCATGGGACGAGGAAGCTACACCAAATAAGTAATCCATGAAAGAAGGACAAAACAAGATACGAGATGACATGGTAGAATATCGATAAAAGTAGGCATGTCGATAATGTAATGGTCAGAAAATGAAAGTAAGGCATAACGCTAAGAAAGCGACACTCCTTAACGATCATGGGTACAAGGTTGGTTAGAGTCGACAGAAGCCACACATGTGAAGGCATCTTTGTCAGTCGGGCCGATAGTGCCTTTCGGTATGTGTTACTAGAATAGGAAAGGAAGCCTGACAGATGAATATAGTAATTCAGCTCAGAAAGTGACTGAAAAAGATTCTATAATGAGTCTGTTAGAGTCTATATCGAGTCAATATTGAGTCTGTAACAAGCATGTAGTGGATCAGTATCGAGTCTATAATGGGGCTATAAAAGAAGAAACCCAAGTCGTAAATGAGTTAGTTGGATTTAGTTGTTTTAGTCTGTTAGTTGATTAGTATATATAACATCTGAGTAATCTCTAGACTCTAGGGAAGGATCTTGAGCTATATTTGAGATAGGAATTTTGGTTAAAGAATCTAGATTGCTGAGTGCATCAGAGTAAGAGGCTCTGCAGATGAGTGCGCAAACATGTAGAGAAGGTTGAGTCTATCCAGTCTGTGTGCGGATCGCAAGTAGGAGTAGAAGAGGAAGAGAAAGAGAGAAGATCAAAGAGCATGAGAGGGAGGAAAATCCTATAAATATAGAGGATAAGGTCTTGAACAGAGTCTGTCACTTTGTGCATAGACAAAAGGTGCATCTATTTCCTCATGCCAGATGAAGAGCACCTTGGGGTTTTTTCCCAGATGGGTTTCCATGTTACATTCCATGTATATGTGTGAATGTTGAAGTAGCTTACATATATGTCTGAATGTTGTGATGAATGGTTGGTTTATTATTATGTTGCAATTGGATAAATGTATGACTGCCACATTATATTAATGAATATGCTTATGTTGTATGTTCATTGTTGTTTGTTTACATAAATCACATAAAGAAGGGTTGGATCATAACTTGGTGATTGAAAGTAATATGCAGACAAGTAACCCACTTCCAAGGTCTTCCTTGGAAACCTTGGCACAAAGATGAGGTGCTAAAGCACCCTCCCACACAAAATATGGAAACATGGTTTTGGAAGTTACCCATAAAATTGAGATATATCGGGTGGGATGACATCTGTGTCGCAGGTGCTTCTGACTGAGCTCCACTCTGCCAGGCCAAAATATTGGGTTTTGTTGTGCTGACCAAGAAGGGACTAAACCTGGGTCCAGCACAAGAGAGGGACAAAAGCCAACAAATGGTTCCATTTCCAACAAAGAGTTAGATTTTGCACCAAAAGAAAGTGAAGGATCTTTGTGGACACCGATAAAGTGGTTATACTGGTACATTTATTGAGACATTCATGGAATTGTGTTTGTTGATTTTCCCATCATATTGCATGAGTGATTTTCTAAGTTGGCAACCCAACAAAGGAATTTTCAAGGAGTAGAACCAAAAGAGTGGAGTCCATACTTGGTTGAGCGGATGAAAAGAGTAAACAACCCTATATCAAGGCCTGTGGATTTTTGGGTAGACAATATCCTAGAAGTATATATTACAGATTTTGTTGTTGACACAATAACCTCATAGAGTGAGGCAGAGTGAAAAATGTTTCAAGGACCATGTAGTAGATACCCGTCATCTTTAACGACGTGGATAAAAATTATTTTATGCAAAAAAGGAATTATACGTATGCAAGACTAAATAGAAAAAGTTGGCTATGTCTCAGCAGAACCCTATAGTGATATTTTCCCATGAGATAGCGGAATTGAACTAGAGCCATTATTTTTAAGAAGCAAACAAAGATTCAGGTTTGGAAAAAGATGAAAAACTATGTTTGGACGAGGGAGTTGCAACAAATATCGAGAAGAAGAGGGATATGAGTTTGCATCATACTTAAACGGAGGTTCTTGTGACAAGAAAGTGGAATATTATCCGATCACAGAAGGAGAAAAAGAATCTGAAGCGTCAATTGAGGCCCCATAACAAGAACGTGTATACAAATCACCTATAGTACCAAAGGTAAGATCACGAGACCTGTCTCCAAGTATTTATGTAAATAGTACTAGTACTAACGTTGTAAATACTAGACAAGGAATTATAACTAGTCCACGTTTTTTTTTGACTGTACCAGCAGTCAATACAACACCAATCCATACAATGGATGGAGTTGACATTAAGCTCCCAATATTCAATGGAAATGGATTGGAAGACCCAAAACAACATTGGTTTCATTGCAACTCTCTCTGGACTGTACGATATATCCAAGATGAGAATATCAAGAAAGCACAGATGATCACGACTCTACGAGGTCATGCACTAGACTGGTATACAAAATTTTCCATAGTATCGATAGGAGCTGTCCCAAAAACACTCAACCATATTCGAATGGGGTTGATAGATGAATTCAAGTAGCCGAACTCTGAATTACAATGCATCAATGAGATCAAGGAGATTAAGCAGCTACCGACATAATCTATTTGGGACTTTAACCAAAGATTTAAGACATTGATGGCCAAAGTGAGTTTCCAAATGTCAGATGTGAAACATAAGGAATGGTTTATTGTCGCATTTCTACCACATATACAAACCCTGTTGATGAAACCAAAACTCGTTTCGCAGACAGAGGCTCTTGAAATAACAATGAAGTTAGAAGCCTCGCCGGTTGGAGACATTGGCTCGAGAATGATGCAAATTCAATCGCAGCTGGTCAGTCTTATGGTGCAGCTCCAAGGAATTAAAAGAGGAAATGAAGTTCAAGAGGAACTATGGTGTACAAAATCCAGAATAGATGGACACCATACAGATAGTTT
Source organism: Pseudotsuga menziesii (assembly GCA_001517045.1). Classification (NCBI taxonomy): domain Eukaryota; kingdom Viridiplantae; phylum Streptophyta; class Pinopsida; order Pinales; family Pinaceae; genus Pseudotsuga; species Pseudotsuga menziesii. The sequence goes on from LPNX010679575.1 coordinate 561,318, forward strand.
CCCGGCATTGATGAACTATATCGTTGCAGGTGCGTCGAACCCATTGAACACCCAAGTAATGCCTTGGTGTAGAATATGCCAGACTAGAGGTCACAAGTCTAAGGAATGTTTGTACTTACAAAAGATTGTAAGTGCACCCACTAATCTATATTGTAAATTTTGTAAATCAGTAGGTCATGATGAGAAATACTGCAGAGCACTTCAACTACTGCAAGAGAAAACAATGGATACCTACTTAATGAAAAATGATGAGGAAATGCAAGCTGAAAGAGTGCAGCCTCAATATCATCCTGCGCAATATCCACAACAACAATATCCTCAACCGCAATACCAACAGAATCAGTATCCTCAACAACAAGAATACCCTCCACAAAAGGGGGGTGGGAATTTTAGAGCCCGAGGACAGCAATAAGGAGGAGGATTTGGTCTAGGAAGAGGCCAAGTCATATGTTATAATCAGGGATGATTTTAAGGAACCATACTTATTTAAAAGTGTATAAATGTTGGCGAATATTACCAATTCTTAAAATTCCAAATATAAAATGGTTGGTGATATTTTGTCAAAAAAAAAATAATTTCCAAGGATTTTTTATCGTTTATATAATAATTTGGTGATTTTTAGGGTGAAAATTTTTTACCCCATCAAAATTGGGCGAAACAGGGCTTCAAAAATGCAAAATGGCGAATCCTTTTGGGGAGAAAAACATGGAAAAATAGCCCACTGGGCTAAAATTATCCCTAGAACTTATAATTGTGGGAAGACAGGACATTTTTCCCGAGATTGTCAAAGTCATGTAAAAATATCTACATATTGTAAAGCATTTGATCACATTGTCGAACAACGTCCGTAACTTATTTTTAAATGGAAGGATATAATTGTCATTAACCCCAACCCAGTGCAGAATCTAAATCCAAACCCCAATATGAATATTTAGACGATTTCTGTCAAACCAAGAAAATCCCACATTTTTGTAGTCACAAGAGGAGGTGTTGCAATGGGAGCATACCAAAATACCCAGCAAGGGAAACTGTATGCGAGACCTGTGACACAAAAGAAAGCTCTGCCAAATGTCCAATAGGAGAAACAAGTCTTCTGGAAGGTGTGATAAGATTTCGTTGATACCAATCAGTCATCGACATCTGGACAAGTTAGAGCTATGACTAAACGATTTGAACAACTAATCAGGAATCCTCCAATGAAAAATGTTAGTAAGCTTAAATAAGTTTTCAAAAGTTGTTTAGCATGAATCCAGGATAAAGATGATGTCCCATAATTAAAAACACTCATAGAAGAAACCAGAGAAGACCTGGGACCTGAAAAACGAGTTAATCATATTGGGAGGAAAGTGAAGACATACCAAGAACTGCGAATGCCTGCGCAGATAGGATAATATGATATGGACTATATCATATTAGATTTGGGCTTGGATGTCAATATATTGACAAGAAAAACATGGGTGAGAATGAATAATCCGTGACTAGACTGATCTCCTATTTAGCTAAGGCTTGTAAACAAGTCGAAGGTTCTACCAATTGGTAGACTAACCCAAGTACCTGTGGAAGTCGAAGGCTTAAGAACATATGTCGACTTCAAAGTTATTGACATTGTCGATGACACAAACCAATATCCTGCACTTCTAGGAATTGATTGGGAAATAGACAACCAAACTATTATAAACTTGAAGAAAAGGATCTTGTCTTTTGAAGATTCTGAAATACAAGTGGTTGCACCAATTGATTCACTTGAAGCATAGAGATATGTCAAGCATGTACATAACGAAGGGCAGGACAACTATCTAGACTAGTTGTAAAACATCATGTCTTCGAAAGAATACTATATTAACCCAACTGTTGATTGAAACCTGAGTTGGCATAGTGTAAGCTCGTGCATGTCCAACTCAAGTGATGCTCTAGAAAACTAGCAGAACAGGCTACATGAAGTCTCCATGCATAGATGTGCAAGAGTCACAAGAGTTGTCTAAAGGGTAGGAGCTGAAGAAATCATGCTACCTACATATGAAGGATTATCTAACATTGCATCCTTATTGGAAGAATTTGAAGAGAAAGTCACATAATCACAAGGATTGTCTGCTTTGGACTATGTGCTGAATGCTATGCCCGCTATATGGTAGGGTAAACACAAGCAATATCTCTCCAAATGGACATAATGTAAGAGATTGATGGAGATCATATTTGGTGAAGAGATCATATTCATTGATCTGAAATATAAAGGACTAATAGATCTTGGTAAGCATATTGAGAACTATCGCAGGATTTGGAAGGAATATCCATGAAAAGAATGGGTTCATCGATTCATCCACACTTTGGAAATGGTACCGAGACATTGGTACACATCACAAGAGTTGTGATGAGGAACCATTGAATGGGAAAGATTAGTTGTAAGCTTTACTCAGACATTTGAATTCACAAGTGAACACCCAACAGTAGATGTTGTGTTATAGGTAATAAAGGAGAAGATCTTCGAAGACATACATGTTGCGGACATGAACTTCCATCAATGCATCATTACTACACATAATTGGACAGAGTATTATAATATCACGAAGGATCTGAGTGATAATGAACCATTTTCCATAATATCCAAGTGTGAGAAGGAATGTGCGAAGTGGAAAGAGTTTGCACGTATGAAAATACATGGTACCCTATTAGACATGACATAAAAAAAGGAAGGGCATTATACTAACATTGCATAACATTGAGAGAAAGAAAACCAAGTCACAAGGAATGTGACAACAGAATGGGAGAGCTTTGAAGAAAAGCACAATTTTCAAATGAAATGACATTATCATAAATAGATGCCATGATTGGCACAGTAATTAAGTAAAGTACTAATAGTGCATTTGTCAATCATTAATTTGTAAATCTCAATAGAATTGGGCGGCATACCTTGGGACCATGTCCACCATAAATAAAAATAATCGTTTGTATAAATGCTAGCTAAGTGATGGCATGCCAAAAAAGTCTCATTAAAAAACCCACACTACTGCCCCGGGATGTTCGAAAGAGGGAGTACTTTCTAAGTACAGACTACTCGCATGAAAGAAAACTGTCAAGAAGATTGTTTCATAATATGCCTTGTTACCATATCCAGAATCACTGTGTCTAGAACTAGAAGGAGCGAGTATTGTAGGTAGCTCAATGAGCATAAACCAATTTATTTCCATTAGGATAGTAAGTGTTAACTCCCCTGTGAGACCTGTATCCACTACTCCCATGCAACACGGTACAGGACTTAGAACCCCAAGGAACCAGCCTCGGCTAACTACTGGCCAGGTTCCAACTTGATCTTTAGAAAAACATAGAATACAGGAACACAAATCACAACCAGTTCCTAAAGGGAAGAAACCAATGAAAAAACCGAGGAAGGAGAAAGCTCTAGTAACACCACTGGACCAGGAAGAACAAGACGAATTCGAAAATAGGAATTTATTACTACCTTACATTCCACCAAATAGGACGAATGTGCCACTATTTAGCATCCATACAAAGGGACCTACTACACTGGTACACCTAAAAAACTGAAAGGTATGAAAGTACTGCAGGATATCCTTCCTCAGCTCGCAAAACTTCCCTTTCAAGATTCAAACACCAGTAAACTCAACGACTTGGAAAGGAAGAATTATATGAATCTGGTCCGAGATATGTCGGAATTACCAAACTGGTTTGTTCCAATGAAATGGGCCAGCGGACTAGAACAGTCGGGGCTACTCTCACTCCTCTTCATGTCATACTTTGGTTAGACCTTAGAGGTATATATTTACATAAAACAGTTTCCAATAGTCTTTCATGCAGGGTTCCTTTGGTTAGAAAAGCCACATTTGATGAATGTTGACCTCATTTCAGCAATCACAGGACTATCGAGAGCTAGGTGGGGCCCAATAACAACCTTCGATAAGGGAAAACACCCAGGCCATATTGCATAGGTCAAGCAAAAGTATGGACTGGTCAGCTCTGGAAAAGAGTTCCTAATATCATCCATTGATGACCTTTCTACTCGTATAGAATCCACGATATTAACACACGAACTATTGCATGTCTCGAAACCGAAGTAATGTACTACAGGAATAGTAACGTTGGCTACACTCTGTGCAGAAGGAGTTGAAAACAATTTGTCTCCATTCTTGCTTAATGAACTGTTACAAGATGTCGCTTCAGCACAGGAAGAAGGTACTCCTTTCGATTATGTGTGTTTGTTAATTTTAATTTAGTTTACTATGTGGTATGAGCCAGCTGATTATCAACTGATAGACTTACCTATCCTCTATATAGGAGTGAGATACCAGACCTTGTGGTTCTCGCATGAAAAAGACTGACAATTGAGTAGCAACATTGAATTTTTTGTCCATACTAAAGTTTTGAGGAGCTTAGTAAAGAAGTAGGTAAGACTTAGTGCAACTACAATGTTCAAATTTCAACATACTATCAATTTTCAACTAGGAACGCACTATTTGTATATTCAACCATGTCAATACCCCCGAGGAAAGTGGTTTCCAATATAGTATATGCTCACGGAGGAATATCTAGAGAGCATTATCAGTGATTGGCCAGAAGAATGGCAACAGGGGGGATCACCACCTCTGGGAGAGAATAATAACCAACACGCAAATGCCACAGTGCTAGACAAAACTTAGCTTAATCAGCCTCAGAATGACCCACCACTAGAGTAATAGTAGTAGGACATGTAGAATGAAGAAGCCCAAAGAGAACCCCCACGAAAGAAACAAAATGCTAACAAAGAAGCCAATACTTCTCGTATGGATGACGAGGAAGTCACAACCTTGGAGGAGGCCCTACAAAAAGTTGCATAGACACGGTTCGAAGACCTTTGATGTTAGCAGAATCAATTCACTCATACCATGACAGATAGGATGAATGATGTAGGAAGAACAATTGAAGTAATCAAAATTGCAATAGAGTGTACACCGCAGGTACCCTCAGTGCAAGACACACCCATTTTGTTGCAAGAATAGGAAACCCTGTGACCTAGAGAAGATCACCCTAACAAAGTACAACTAATAAGAGACGTACTGGAATAATAAACCATAGACCCCAGCGAGGTGGGAAGAGCTACTGGGCAGATACTTTTAGATTTATCAAAAACATAATTCAAGGATGTGCACACTTTACATAAAGAAGCAGTTACAGATATTCAAGTTAGGGGAAATACCCTTGAAAAGCAGATGAAACACTCAGCAAATACTATTAGTAAAATCAATGCCAAAATGCAAAGAACCATACAAGAAGCAAGAAAATAATAAGTAAGTAAGAAGAAGCTCAAACATGTCATTAATCTTTTTTGTTCAAATCTCGATGATGTTGAAATATCAAAAGACATGCCATCAAAAGACAAGGTCCTCTAGCTAGGAAATATAGAAGCTCACCTTAGGAAAAAAGTGACCGAGTTAGAAGAGAAAAGGATTCTCAACACACCCCTCGAAGTGCTACAAAGAAGATGTGACGCAACCACTCAGGTTGTGAAAAGAATAGAGGAAGCAACACAAATATGTACTTAGGTTGTGGACCAAGTATTGCAAACATAAAAATCCCTAATGGATGACAAGAAATCACAAAGGATTGAAAGTGAGCTCACTACAGTTGAAGCAAATATAACATAGATAAGAAACGAGATGAAACAACTACCTTTGGAGTAGAAAAAGGTCAAGATGATAGAGGTACACAAATTGCAGCAACAAACAACTATGTGGCGTGCACAACTGCAGCAACGCGAGGAAAAGGTAGAGGAATTGCAAGCATGAGCAAAGAAAGTTACATAAATAATTCATCCTATACACCAGAAGGTGCATGAGGTAGCGACCTATGTAGAAAAAATCATGATGAAACATGTCAGTTCCAACCTGGTGGAGCACATGTATAAAACAAAACAAAAAATGCGCGTAGAGACAGAGAAGTTGGTGAAAATTGTGGAGGATTTTCAGAACAAAATCAATGCAAATCATTTTATGGAGCACTAGTTCACGTGGCTTGGGACAAAAAACAGGTGAGTGTTGGGGGCATGTTGGGCCACGGGAGAGTAGGGCAGAATTCAGGTAGAATTTTGCCTAAGTATGAAGAAGAGTGTAAAGGAGAAGAGGAAGGATCTACGACAGAGGAAGCAGCATCAAGGAAAGGGGAAGGATGTTGCGACAGAAGAAGGAAAGAGAAGAAGAAGACAAAGAGAAGGTGCTTGACGAGGAAGATGTTCCAGATAATTAATTCACGCCAAAAGGACAAAACAAGATACTAGATGACATGACAGAAGCAGGTGTGTAGATAATGTAATGACTAGAAAATGACAGTAAGGTAGAAGGCTAAGAAAGCAACAGACCTTAACGATTATGGGTACAAGCTCAGTTGGAGCCTACAGAAGCCACATGCATGAAGGCATCTTTGTAATTTAGGCTGATAGTGCCTTTCGTTATGTTTTACTAGAATAGGAAATACATCCTGTCGGTTGGATATAGTAAGTCAGCTGAGAGAGATACTTAAAGGAGTCTATAATGAGTCTGTTAGAGTCTATATCGATTCAATATTGAGTCTACAACAAGCATGTAGGGAATTGGTAGCGAGTCTGTAATGGGTGTATAAAAGAAGTAACCCAAGATGTAAATGGGTTAACTGGATTTAGTTTTTTTATCATATTAGTTGATTAGTAGATGTAACATCTAAGTAATCAATAGACTCTGAGGAAGGATCTTGAGCTAGACTTGAGATAGGTTTTTCAGTTAATGAATCTGGATCCCTAAGTGCATCAGAGTAAGAGGTTCTACAGCTGAGTGCACACACAAGTAGAGAAGGTTGAGTCGATCCAGGATGTGTGAGGATCATGAGTATGAGTAGAAGAGGAAGAGAAAGAGAGAACATCAGAGAGCATGGGATGGAGGAAAAGTCTATAAAGATAGAATATAATATCTTGAACAAAGTCTGTTTCTTTGTGCACAGAGAAAAGGTGCATCTATTTCCTCATGCCAGATGAAGAGCACCTTATGGTTTTTTCCCGGATGGGTTTCCATGTTACATTCTGTGTACATGCGTGAATGTTGAAGTAGCTTAGGTATATGTCTGAATGTTGTGTTGAATTAATGGTTGAATATTGTGTTCCAATTGAATAAAAGTATGACTGCCTCATTATATTAATGAATATGCCTATGTTGTATGTTCACTATTGTTTGTTTATGAAAAATCATAAATAAGGGTTTGATCAAAACTTGGTGATTGAAAGTACTATACATACAAGTAACCCACTTACCCAGTATTCATTGGAAACCTTGGCTCAGAGCTAAGGTACTAAAACACCCTCCCACACAAACTTTGGAAACGTGGTTCTGGAAGTTACCCATAAAACTGAGATATCTCAAGTGAGATGACATCTCTGTCACAGGTGTTGTCGACTGAGCTCTACTCCATCAGGAGGATACCTTGGGCTTTGTTGTGCTGACCAAGAAGGGACTGAACCTGGGTCCAGTGTGAGAGAGGGATGAAAGCCAACAAACACTTTCCACAAAGTGATTGTATTGTGGACCTTGTATAATTGTCCTTCACCATTCACTGGATAGCCCTAGTTCCTCATCATTCAAGACTATCTTTTGGAAGCTATCGTTGTTTGCTTGGTCAATATACTTAACACGTTTTCTAGGGATGTGCTCTTGGTGCTATTTTTCAGTCAAGCTTAGAGATTTTGTTGAGTTGAAAACTATGGCTAGTATTCCTACTGACACCAACCAAGGGACCCTTGTTCATATTCCCTTGATGGCCACTCTGAATCTTGTTGAATTCACCCTTGGGATGTCAATTTGGTTGTTTTCCACTCTAACAATTATTACACTATAAAATCTTTGCAGTCTTGCCAAGCCTTAATATCTTGATCTCTAGGGCTCTATACAAGTGACGGTGGAAGGTTATTTCCATTGTACCTAGGACAAACTTGGGAGGAAACCCCATGTAGCTCTTTGGAAAAGTGGTTGGTTACTCAAACACTTTCCCCGAAGTGATTTTTTTGTGGACCCCGTGTAAGTGTCCTTCACCCTTCACTGGCTAGCCTTGGTTCCTCATCATCCCAGACTCTCTTTTGGAAGCTATCTTTGTTTGCTTGGTCTAGATACTTAGCATTTTTTCTAGGGATGTGCTCTTGGCATTGCTTTTTTCTCTCAAGCTCAGATATTTTGTTGAGTCGAAAACTATGGCTAGTATTCCTACAGACACCAACCAAGGGACCCTTGTTCAAGGGGATTCTTGTTCTTTTCCTATTTCTAGGAATGTTTGTATTCCCTTGATGGCCACTCTGAATCTTCTTGGATTCACCCCTGGGTTGCCTATTTGGTTGTTTTCCACTCTCACTTTTCATTACATTATTATACTGAAATTTGTATACATTCTTATGTTTCTAGCATATTAGCCATGATTTCACTACAATGAACTCTCACATTGTTGTAGTGTTCTGTTGAGCATAATTATAGAAAATACATATTGAAATCGATCATAGAAAAGGTAACAAAAAGAACTCAATTGTTTGTAGTGTTTTGTTGAGAAGAATTATCACAAATATGTATTGAAATCTATCATCGGAGTCATAGAAAATGTAAGAAAAAAACTTGTGGTGATGTATATATATTCTGTAACGGTTACTCTGGTCTAAATCCTTGTGAATGTCATAATTTGACCTTCAAATGATATGATAAATTATCCACAAATGTTGTCAATCTTAACTAAAATTAGGTATATTCATAATACAATTGTTAAACTATTAAATTTTAAAGACCATTTAGTATTGAAATTTCAAGCATGTTTATGAGTTTCTTAGGTAAATAATTACAAGTAAAGTGGCATGTGAATGCACAACCAACCATTTAGTTATGTGAATATAGATAACAACCAACCATTTAGTTTTGTGAATATAACTAATTGTTAAACAAACCCTAAAATATATAATTTTATAATGAGATTGTTAGAGTTAATAATAAGAACAAAACAAATACTATTTAAAAAACAAAAAAACAAAAATTGATACGAAAAAACAAAAACAAATTGTTACGAGTTTATTTAACCACCCTTTAAGTGAATCTAATTATTTAAATCTTAATCAAGATGCATTTAAGCATAACAAGATAAGACAACCATGAAATGAATCCCTCCTATATACTTGTTACACTTGGGTTAATCTTGTTGGTTGTCTCAAGCAAGTCCAAAATCTGCGATAATATCTAAATGAATATTGACATAATTATCGTTTAAAATAATTTATTATAACACTAGTAGAAAATGAGAAATTAATGACTAAAAAAATGACTAAAATTAGGCTATAAATGACTATTTTTGAGTCAGTGACTAATAGTAGCAAATTTCCACTATCTTATAGCTAGTCGTATTTCACTGGTCATTAAAAGCTTGACTTAGTAGTCATTGATTTAGTTATTGATAGACAATGATTTAGTCATTGATAGTCAATGATTTAGTCATTGTTTTTTTCATTGATAGTTAATGATTTAGTCATTGATTTAGTCATGGATTTAGTCATTGATTTAGTCACTGAGTTAGTAATTGATTTAGTCGTTGATTTAGTCACTGATTTAGTCACTGATTGCAACCATTAATGACCAAATATACAACTAAATAAATTACTAGATGTTAACATATTAATGACTAAGCTAAATACGACTAAGATACGGAAAATTAGATACTAATAGTCGTATATATGCGAATTTATCCGTTTTTGCATTCACAAATTTATGATAGGGCATGGAGGAATCAAACCACCAACCTCCTGTCTATAATTAGGCAGGCACTCTACCATTGAGCTAGAACCCTTTAAGAAGTTGTTATTGCTTGAAAATGATGATATTCAAACAAATTTATGATAGATATCAATCTACAAACTACACAATTATTACTAGTACAACTTACCAGTAACTAGTATTTGTGATAAACTAATTCTTGAGAGCTGTGTACAATTTTCCCTGTAACTAAAGCTAATAAAAAAACTACAAATACTCTTACCAAAGAGATTTAGTGATGAGTACCTCTTCCCATTCTTCATCACTATCATTCTCATAGTCCAAAGAAGAGTCTTTCCTGAAAGGATTTCAAAGCCCAATGCCATCACTGCATCAAAAACAAAGAGTCAGAAACAAAACTTTCCCTCTTGTCTACTGCAATATTAAGAATCCATGAGCTTCAAGGTGTTTCAGATGTTCCTCATCATGGGCTATCAAAATTAAAACAAAACATGTTGCTTTGATAATTAATAAACTTTAAATTATGCAAAGTATATTCACCTTTTATTTGAGAAGGTTCCATAATAAGCAGGTCTATGGTTGTGATCAAACTGGAAAAGGTTTCTTCTCTTATTGTGAAGCCTATTTTAGCTTTAAATCAAGTGATAAACATTCTAAGAGCCAGGCAGATTCATAAACTTGTTACTAATGGAGACTCGACGATTATCATTTGCAAAATTAGAGACTTGAATCCCTATGCACCGTAATGTCTTGCAAAAATGATCTCTAGACCTAGAATTCAAAG
>LPNX010679575.1:572083-605483 GCA_001517045.1 Pseudotsuga menziesii
CTATAAGGGCACCTACTAGTGGATTCAATAATTAAAGAGTCATGTTGCAAATATAAAGAGAAATACCATGCTCCTACAACATTGCGTCTTTAGAGAAACCTTTAAAGGGTTGTATATTTGGATTCTAGGTGATGATACCAGTTATTTGAAAGGTAGGAAAACTGGTTAAGCATGAATTAAACTTGAAAAACTTGCAAACTATTAGGTATAACAAAATATATATCAGCTCTGTGTTGAGATGTACAGGATCTGAAACAACTTCCATGATGATTGGACAACAGTTCACAGAGAGAAATAACCATTGATAAGAACTGAACTTTCCTTAGAATGTATGGTCACCTAAAATAAGACTACACTAAAATTTAGATTCTACTGAGCTTTTGAGATTGACTAAACCTATTGAAAAGGTTGGAGAGACTGGTATTCTACAGTGTTATTATAATGCACAGTTGCATAAAAGGCATATTCTTATCAAGATTTATGACTTTCAAAATGAAGGAATTTACTTGACCATGAAATGCACATTTATGATGAAGCAAAGGATAGAGAAAATCATGATGAGGTTCATATTCCCCATTTGAACTACCTACAAGAAACTATTTCTTCGTAAAGTTAATAAATCATGTCTCCATCCTGCATGAGTGGAATGTGAAAGTGACCTGCCCTGATTATCTGATTATGAATTAGTTTTAAGTTCCAATTCCATTTAGGCCCTATGGCATGTTTACGCCTTCCACTCTGACTCCCCACGTGGGATGCATTGCTTCTTCAATGGAATATAAGATCCTCACTAAGACCTGGGTCTCGTATTTTGGTGTGGAGTTATATTTACAAGTACAAATTTCAAGGTTCATGAATAATTTTTCAAAACCTACGATTAGTATAGCATTATAACATAGGGTATGTTTCTGTGGGAGGATAGAGGCAGGGCAGAGCAGACGGTAAGAGTAAGAGAGGGTTTGACCTAGCTAATTTAAAGAAAAAAATTATAAATCTTGGCTGAATTAGATATTAAATAGTCTCTTAGTAAGGGATAATGTGTTGGTGAGTGAGTGTAGCGCTAAGGCCTTATATTTTTGTTTTTTCTTAGGCATCGATTTTGGAAAGTGATGCTAAGAAGTCCCCAAGATGGCCAAGGGATATCTGACAATCCTACACGACATTGGTAATGTCCCGGTGCAACTTAGGGACATCCCCTGTGCAGTGTTAGATCTTAAAAGATAGGCTCATCTGAAAATGGTTATCTCTTGTATTTAGATCCATAAAAATAATTCTATATCCATAGATAACAAACTTGGAAAAATACAAAGGTTAAAATGGCTGGATAAAAGGAAACACAAGCTGTAAATGGCATATTAGCAAGAGGTAAAACACAATTATTAAACGAAAATTACTAATATCCAACAACAAAAGAAGACAAAACTCACCCTTGGCCTCTAAAGGAACCAAAAATGTGCTTCCCTCTGAAGTACTTTGAAATCCTTGCACCTTTGGGCCAGAAGCTTTCTTAGATAGTCCATTAATATTCAATAGTTCATGTCCATTTGTGCTTTCCAAAACATCTTGTCCATTTTCCCACTCCCTCTGCAATTGCCTAGATGATGCCAAATTGGGAGTGGAATAATGGCTTGATCTTTCTCTAGAACCTTCTGACCTTGCAAATAAAAATCTTGACTGCTTGCTATTCTGAGACTTCCATGAAATTGATATTTCCTTTGACTTCCCATTGCATTTATCAGTCTCAACAAGGAGAAAAATTGCTAAATTGTGAGGACTATTTGATACACTATCATCTGAATCAAAATTCAAAGATAATATGTTTGAAATTATATTGTTTTCTCCAACATCTGAGCCATTCATATAAACTTCTGGAAGGATATTACACACCAGATTCTCCAAGAATTCTAGCTTTCCAGAACTGGCATTAGAATCTCTAGCAATTTCTACTTTCTTGAGAATTCGAAAACTAGTACTTGTACTTCTATCGGTTGCATCTAACATAGACTCATTTTCAAAATTTTGGATAGAGCTTGTACTAGTATTTCCAGCTTCTGAAACTGGTCTTTCCTCTAACATAGGCTCATTTTCACAATTTTGGATAGAACCTACACCAGTCTTTTCAGCAGTTGAAACTAATCTTTCCTCTATTTTATGATCAGTAACTCCAAAGTTGCCACCATCACCATTAAGGGTGCAAGTATTTACATACTTTTGATGAAGAGAACAATCTTTAGAACTATAACCATCCACTGAAAATTGGAATTTTTCCATAAAGGGAGGCACCTCTGCTTCTGAAGAAATAGCTTTAGAGAAGCCTTCACCATATGGTTCTGCAAAGTGTTCTTCATAATTGTTTTGATACCTATCATCAAATGGAGACCTTTGTAGACAATTCTCAACATGGTTTCCTGAAAGCATTCTACTGCTTTTATTTATAGCAACAACATTCACTTCACTATTTCTTTGAACAACAGAGTTGCTTTGAGGGACAGAGATTGGAAAGCTATCTTTAGAAAGTCCAACATAGACAATACCATATGACACTGAAGCTGCATCTATTCTTTCACTTCTTGCTATTTCAATGTGCCCACTGCCCAGCTCAGATGAAACCTTGTGTGTGTCAGAGGATGAATTGTTCAATAGAATTTTAAAACCTTCATGACTCCTACATTTCATAGTAGGATCAACTAAACTGGCATTCTTTCCATGGAAAGCTTCCCCAGCGGTATTTACACATGAATTTAATTTTATACCTGTTCCACTCATTGCATTAGGTTTGGAATGAATATGTTTTTTAGATATAAACGTTGATGACTGCCCACCCTTATTGACCAACAGCTTGCCATGATCAGAACTCAACCTGATGCCGCAACTTCCACCACCAAGGCAGGGAGATTTAATGTTGGAGACACTGAAAGTGAATGAGATGAACTTGTTTTAGGATTAGAGGAGCCTTGAACAGCTGGGATCCTCACACTAAATGATTTTTCCTGTGCAGCATGGGAGCTCCTGCAAAACCATTAATGTCTCAATATTCGATAAGATATGTAATATTCCACCACAAACTCCTAAATCATATGGAAGCTTATGTTCACTAAACTTACTGTGTAATGTTACTTTGCACCAATCCAGGGGGGTGCTGGAAAACTAAACAAATATTCCATGACAAGAAACAGATTTCATACCAAGATGCACTAGCTGGCAATACAACTGATCTTCCAACAGTTCCACTGGCAAGGGAAGTCTCAGCATTACCTCCCGTGTTCTAGTTTCACATGGAAATATGAACAGGTATATATTATTAGGAAATGAAAATGAAGCCATGTATTAAGAATCTAGAAGACAAATACTGAAGTAAAACATAAGCTGTCTAAAGAAAATACACATTAGCTTCTATACTAATGATTATTTAGGACTGAATCAGAAGCTATTAAATAATCTAATATGGAAGCATATAAAAAGATGTCTGCACAAATATCAATAACAAATGCTAAAGATAATTGGATGAAAGTACAATATACTAAAATCCTAAAGTCACTTACAGGAGCCAGTGATTTGCTCAATTTACTTGAAGAAGTTGATCCAAGCAAGGAAACCTCTGCCACCGGTGGAGGTAAACAAAGTCCCCAGTGTTGCTGTGAAGGATTTGTATGATCATAGAACTTCTGAGTTTTGCTACTAGAAAAATAGGACATAGAAAATCAAAAATCATAAAAGATAAATGTGAAATATTTTTTAAAACAATTTAGCCCAATAAAGAGAACTTTCTAAATTAGTATAAATATATTAATAAGAATATTATGTTGAATGTTTCAAAATGAACTAAAAGAGATAACTGGGGAAACAATACAGTAAATATTACATCCCAAAACTAGTGTATAGATATACAAAGTAGCCAAGGCTGATGTCTGAAAATTCGTCCATTCCAATTTCCTCCAACAAATTTTACAAAATTTCCCCCCAAATTATCTCTTGAAGGCTTTCTTCACTACAGCAGCCAACCCCATCCATGTGGGGCCTTCCTCTTCCCATTGCTTCAAGCAATGAGGTCATCATCACATAAATCTAGGATTCAAAGCATGGGATAAAGTGTGCAAGGGGGTGTTGAATTGGTTCCACATGTCAACAATGATTGTCATCACAATGCAAAATCTATATCAATGATTGTCAACACAACCTCTACAAAATCTACATCAAAAAATAAAAGCACAGGAACCCTCCTGTTAAATGGTTTCCATAGATTTCTCATCCATGGTATCCCTGCCATCATAAATCTCTCCCCAAAATGGCTTGCAGTGTCTGCATTTCAAAGAAGCTCAAATGTTGGTGTTGTGAATTTTAGCAGAGGTCAATCTTGATCCACCACTTCCCATCAATCACCAGTCTGCACAACACTCCTCTCTAAATTTGACTGTCTCCAAAAAGACTAAATCTCACTCACCATAAACAATAATGCAACTTTCACCTGTACAAAGCGATGCAGCAGGGGTAAGTTTGAGGCACATCTTGTCTCAGCAACCTTCAATGACTCCAGCTTGAAGAATTGTCAAAAAAATGGCTTCAAGATGATGATGGTTTATGATGGATTCTAGGGTTGTTATTGCATGATGGTTTATCAAAACTTTGGTTTATGAGTTTCCATGCATCAAATCAAAATGTTTATGAGTATTGGCTCTCGAATAAGTTCTATTAACATCAATCATCTTAAGATAGATTTGAAAGGCTTGTTAGGTGACCTGCAATTTATAGTAGTGAATCCAAAGGGGAACAATAATAATAAGAAAGACCGTAGTGTTGTTGGTGATGGTATTTTACTTATGATACTTTACAAATTCTATCTTTTATACTATACTGCTACTGATATTCAACTTATATGACCATTACTACACTTCACTAAGTATTACTAAATAGGGATAACTAGAACTACACTTCCACTGAACTTATACTTTACTCCTATATTACTCATTTAGGCTTAAAATTTAGTATAAATTTTTCAATTTATAATTCATTTTTTCCATTATATATTGATTTATCTCTTACTAAACCTCTTAGAGAAGGAAACAACCACAAAACCCTACCTCTCTTTCATAGCTTTACTAGAGGAACCACACCAGGCCCCCAGCTCGTTCCTTAACTCCTGGTCCTCTTAGTAGAACTAGTAGTGCTACTTATGCTAGATATTCTTAGAACTAGTAGTACGATAGATTGACAACAGTGCATAATTAGAAACTACATAGATTGGAATGCATGTTCCTCTGCATAGCACCGATTGTCATTATCTGTCAATCAATGAAGGGGTAACTTAAAATGCCAGCAGTACATCTAGAAATGCTAATCATTACAATATGCGATTTAGCTAAGAAACCATATGTGGCTTCTTCATCCAAAGGCATCAAACACATTAATCCTCCAGCCACTAGTATTCCAGCCTTGAACTAATCAACCATATCATTGAATACAACAAATTAGAAATGTCAAGAGAATTTGTTAACAGAAAAAAATTTGCAAGTGTTAAATGAGATACACAACTAAATTGACAAACCATCAAATATCAATTGATGGCTCATCTAACTTCAAAATTCTGGATCATTTTGGGAAGATCTGAAAATGTATCAGTCAAGTGACATCTTGCAATCATTTCACTTCAACTTCACTTGACAAATCAGTGCATCCTACATAACTAGCAGTAATATTGGCAATGCTGAGAAACACCTTCAAAATACCTCTCTCTGCACTAGTTCTCTGGGAAGATGAGACCATCCACAGAAGCCAATCAAAATGACCATGATTTCCTTTACAACGATGGCATATACGACTGCAGCCTTAATATTCTAAACAACCAATCACATATATCTGGTAGTAAGCATTCTACAAAGGAAGGGTAGTTGCACAAAAAATTGATTATTAAACTTTAGATAGATCCTGAAAAGTGTATGGCTCTCACTGTAACTGTTCAAGTATGTAGAAGTGTATGGATGTTCACTGGAGTTGTTTCTTAATAGTTTATACTTCACTTAAGCAACTAATAAAACAAATTCATGAACCTAAAATTACACCAATGCACCAAAATAACTGTTAAAAGTCTCAAGCTAGAAAATGCTTACTTCAAAGTTCTTCATAGAAAAAGGCATGCTACTTTTACAGGTTGAGATAAAACAACAAGTAGCATCATTAGAAACTACATAGATTGGAACACATGTTCCTCTACATAGCACCGATTGTCATTATTTTCCAATCAATGAAGGGGTAACTTAAAATGCCAGCAGTACATCTGGAAATGCTAATCATTACAATATGGGATTTAGCTAACAAACCATATGTGGCTTCTTCATCCAAAGGCATCAAACACATTAATCCTCCAGTCATTAGTCTTCCAACCTTGAACTAATCAACCGTATCATTGAATACAACAAAGTAGAAATGTCAAGAGCATTTGTTAACATAAAAAAATTGGAAGTGTTAAATGAGATACACAACTAAATTGACAAACCTTCAAATAAGAGCAGAAGGAATGGTGATATTCTGTAGATATTCAGCCGCTGAAGTATCTTCTTTAGGTGAATCCCTAGTTATCAATGGCTCTTCCCGATCATCAAAAACAAGAATAGTCGTTGCACGAGCATTTTGAGCATTCCAAACTTTCAAAGAAAAATAACAATCTGCAAAACAACATATGACTCCATTCACAATTTTCAGATTGCACCCTATGATTGAATCTTTTACCACCTGTTGATGAATTAAGAGTCTGAAAAGCTTTGTTTCATTAATTCGTTTATACTCCAAAATAAATGCTGAATAAAAAATCCATGCCAATATTTTGAAGCCATTGCAAGAATAACATTTCATGTAAATGTACTTGTGACCTATTGGACTGAGTTACATAGGAAATCCAATGAAGAACAGAGCATCAATCTATGAAAATGACTATAAACCAAACCCAGGAAATATTGATACACTTGGAACATATTGTAAACAGACTCCCCTTCTGCCCAAAAAATAAAAAAGAATAATAGCATTGCTTTCCTTGTATTGGCACATGTGATCAAATAACTACCAACCTATTAGGATTCTTTAAATATCATACATCATGACATATATTAGTAAAAGAGCATGAAACATATATAGTGGATATAAATGATTCACACAAATATGCCTAATTGCAAGTTTTGTATTCCACTCAACACACACAATCAATGGAGAAAAGTATCATATAGTGACTGTACAATATCAGTAGGACTGGCTCATAACAGTGAACATCAGTATTCAAGCATAAATAGCATAAGCATGGTAAGTAAATGGCTGATCTCCTACAGGAACCAATCTCTAGAGAAGGCAAGACAACATCTAAACATAAAGCAGAGCATGATGTCCAGCCTCATAATATAAAAAAGTAGAGAACCATGCTTCTTTGAAAGGATTTTATACAGATCACAAACCCCTGTATGCTAATGAGCTCACTAATAATACTACTTTATCACAAAGAAGTCAATCTCATTTGAATTCAAGGTAGTGCGGTCCTAAGAAGATTTGAGAAATGTAGAGCTAAGACTGCTCTTTCATGAATCATCATTATCAGATACTGAACCAATATTACAAATAAATTTTGATCATTTCTTAACAAAAAATTTCAATGGAAGTCCTTAATTTTTAGATAAGTGGTTGCGTTGCTCAAGAGAGACTGGCATTTAGAAGCCACATTTCCTAATAGATACAAGATGTAACCATTTTTTTCTATAGACCAATTGACTAAAAATAATGCCATCACTCTACAAGACACTTCTCAACATCATAATGCAATTAGTATAATTTCTGCTACTATCTATATCTAGCATAAGGACTAGAGTAACCTCTTCATAAGAGACTTCTAATACAATTATACATTTTCTCATTATCCTATTAGTAGGGAGAAGGTCGCCAATATGCAATTCCATTTCTTCTATTCTACTAATAGGGCTAATAGTGTCCAATTATATTACTAGCTAGCATATGTGGCAATATACAATGAGATTTCTAGTATCCTATTAAATAGGACCTGAGGCAATCTGTAAAAGGTATTGTTGTGCCTGCCCATAGAGGTTAGTGATCTGAACTACTGCCAACATATGCTTCTCATGAAGGCAAGATTCAATAATATATCTACTATCCTACGAACAATTATCCTCAATGGCAATGTAAAATATCTCTATAGTAAATTGGTCTGTGCTCAAATAGGAAGGCACAGGATGAATCAGCCATAGGAATCAGGTTCAAGGGATTTTCTGTACCATTAGAGTCATTGTTGTCAATTATTTTGCCTAGAAATATCCAGTAAAAATACCACAGATAATTAATAAACCCACATAAATCCTTAATAGACCCAAAATGGTTGCATGGATTTTTATCAAATTTACGATTTCCAAAATTAAAAGAATTCTGTTTTTTAAGTGTAATTCCATCATTGGGAAATGTCATCTTGTCATGAGATAATGTGCACCTAATTTGATTTTCTTTTGTCATGACAACTTCCAATCATCACTATGAATATTACAACACCTTGGATAGTCTCCTTCCTCTATCTGGGAGTATTACAATGAAATGTAGCGAGCTTCTAGAAACTCCCTTCTTGAGGAAATATGTTGTCATCCGTTTTTTTTCAAAATATGCTTTCTTAATATCATCTGTTTTTTTCAAAGATGCTTCCTTAAAAGTGCTCTTTGCCAATTTAAGAGTATTACAATGAAATGTAGCATTCAAATGATCCCTTACTGAGGATTATGTACTTAGTTGTTTGTTTACCAAATATGTCTTCTTAATATCATCATCTGTTTTTTCAAAAATGATTCCTTAAAAGTACCATTTCCCAAGATGAAAATGATGCCTTATTAATATCATAATAACTAACCGTTTCTTCTAGAATGTTGGTTCATTTGTCAATCAATGTAGGCTTCAAATCACACAACTTGTGAACAACAAGAATCTCATCACGAACTTCTTCTTGGCCTTGGATTTTTAAAGAGATAATGGTTGACTACGTTGCTAGTTTTGTGCTTCCTACTTAGATCCCATCAGTCAAACCTTCATCCATTTGTTGTTATTCACACAAATATGCTTAATTGCAAGTTTTGTATTCTGCTCAACACACACAATCACTGGAGAAAAGGATCATATAGTGACTGTACAATATCAGTAGGACTGGCTCACAACAGTGAACATCAGTATTCAAGCATAAATAGAATAAGCATGGTAAGTTAATGATTGATCTCCTGCAGGAACCAATCTCCAGAGAAGGCAAGACAACATCTAAACAGAATACAGAGCATGATGTCCAACCTCATAATATAAAAAAAGTAGAGAACCAGGATTCTTTGAAAGGATTTTATATAGATCACAAACCCCTGTATGCTAATAAGCTCACTAATAATACTACTTTATCACATAGAAGTCAATCTCATTTGAAGTCAAGGCAGTGCGGTCCTAAGAATATTTGAGAAATGTAGAGCTAAGACTGCTCTTTCGTGAATCAGATACTGAGCCAATATTACAAATAAATTTTGATCATTTCTTGACAGAAAATTTCAATGGAAGTCCTTACTTTTTAGACAAGTGGTTGCGGTGCTCAAGAGAGAGTGGCATTTAGATGCCACATTGCCTAATAGATACAATATGTACCCATTTTTTTCTATAAACCAATTGACTAAAAATAGTGCCATCACTCTACAAGACACTTCTCAACATGAGAATGCAATTAGTCTAATTCCTGCTACTATCTATATCTAGCATAAGGACTAGAGTAACCTCTTCATAAGAGACTTCTAATACAATTATACATTTTCTCATTATCCTATTAGTAGGGAGAGGTTTCCAATATGCAATTCCATTTCTTCTATTCTACTAATAGGGAAATTAGTGTCCACTTATATTACTAGCTAGCATATGTGGCAATATGCAATGAGATTTCTGGTATCCTATTAAATAGGACCTGAGGCAATTTGTAAAAGGTATTATTGTGCCTACCCACAAAGGATATATTGTGCCTACCCACAGAGGCTAGTGATCTGAACTATCTTCCAACACATGCTTCTTATGAAGGCAATATTCAATAATATTTCTACTATCCTACGTACAATTAGCCTCAGTGGCAATGCAAAATATCTCTGTTATAAATTGGTCTGTGCTTAAATAGGAAGGCACAGGATGAGTCGGCCATAGGACTCAGGTTCAACGGATTTTCTGTACCATTAGGGTCATTGTTGTCAATTATTTTTCCTAGAAATATCCAGTAAAAATACCATGGATAATTAGTAAACCTACATAAATCCTTAATAGACACAAAATGTTTTCATAGATTTTTATCAGATTTATGGTTTTCAAAATTAAAAGAATTCTGTTGTTTAAGTGTAATGCCATCATTGAGCAATGTTGGCTTGTCATGAGATAATATGCACCTAATTTTTTTTTCTTTTGTCATGACAGATTCCAATCATCACTATGAATATTAGAACACCTTGGAGAGTCTCCTTCCTCTATCTGGGAGTATTACAATGAAATGTAGCGAGCTTCCAGAAACTCCCTTCCTGACGAAATATGTTGTCATATTTTTTTTTTAGAAATATGCTTTCTTAGTATCATCTATTTTTTTCAAAGATGCTTCCTTAAAAGTTCCCTTTGCTAAGTTAGGAGTATTACAATGAAATGTAGCGAGCTTCTAGAAACTCCCTTCCTGAGGAAATATGTTGTCATATTTTTTTTTGGAAAAGATGCTTTCTTAATATTATCTGTTTTTTTCAAAGATGCTTCCTTAAAAGTGCCCTTTGCTAAGTTAGGAGTATTAAAATGAAATGTAGCATTCAAATGATCCCTTACTGAGGAATATGTAGTGAGCTATTTTTTTACCAAATATGCCTTCTTAATATCATCATATGTTTTTTCAAAAATGATTCCTTAAAAGTACCCTTTCCCAAGCTGAAAATGATGCCTTCTTAATATCATAATAACTAACCGTTTCTTCTAGAATGTTGGTTCATCTGTCAATCAATGTAGGCTTCAAATCACACAAATTGTGAACAATAAGAATCTCATCACGAACTTCTTTTTGGCCTTGGATTTTAAAAGAGATAATGGTTGACTACATTGCTAGTTTTGTGCTTCCTACTTAGATCCCATCAGTCAAACCTTCACTTATTTCTTGTTATTCACACAAATATGCTTAATTGCAAGTTCTGTATTCCCCTCAACACACACAATCAGTGGAGAAAAGGATCATATAGTGACTGTACAATATCAATAGTACTAGATCACAACAGTGAACATCAGTATTCAAGCATAAATAGTATAAGCATGGTAAGTAAATGACTAATATCCTGCAGGAACCAATCTCCAGAGAAGGCAAGACAACATCTAAACAAAATGCAGAGCATGATGTCTAGCCTCATAATATAAAAAAGTAGAGAACCAGGCTTCTTTGAAAGGATTTTATACAGATCACAAACCCCTGTATGCTAATGAGCTCACTAATAATACTACTTTCTCACAGAGAAGTCAATCTCATTTGAAGTCAAGGAAGTGCGGTCCTAAGAAGATTTGAGAAATGTAGAGCTAAGACTGATGTTTCATGAATCATCATTATCAGATACTGAGTGAATATTACAAATAAATTTTGATCGTTTCTTGATAGAAAATTTCAACGGAAGTTCTTACTTTTTAGACAAGTGGTTGCATTGCTCAAGAGAGAGTGGCATTTAGATGCTGAACATGTAGAATTTTTGGGCCAAGTACATATCACGGAGGAGGATACCAACACACAAGTCATGGGACTTCACTTGAAAGACTACTGTTGGATTGAAAACCTTATAGCTTACCAAAGTTTTGAATGTTGGGAGATCAAATTGAGAATAAGCATAAACAAAGACAAGAACCATTCTCAAAGCAATATTAAATTGCCAACAGTTAGCGGCATAATAAATATGGAAAAAATGAATACCCACAGTGCACATTAGTACAAAAAAATACAAGAATGAGGTTCATAATAAGCATTGTATCTGTGGAAACAAATGATTTTTTTACAGATACATCATCCATGCTTAAATGCACTTCAACAGCACAATATTTTGACATATGTAATGCAGGAAACCTCGTGGAAGTCCCATGTGACTCTTAGATATTATCAGCAATAGAGATGGAACCTTATGAGATTTAGATAAATACAATTTCCAAATTACTTCATTTATAAGAAGTCTCATTTATAATTTCCATAGTATAAGTTATCCCATTTTCCACTGCATGTAGAACACAACTCAGTCAACAAGATATTGCAAACTAGGAAATACAACATTCAAATATAATACCAATTCTCAATGTGTATAATATGTCAGGAAAATGAAAAGCGGGTGCTACAAAAGAAACCACTATTGCTGAAAGCTTGTATATGCAGTATACCTTTAAGACTGGTTCACCTCTATTTGAATTTGTTGACTGTTTTGATGCAGCTTCCATCTATGCACATGCAGCCCTTCCTATAGGAGACTTCTCAAAGTTTTCTTGGTTGCAGTAAGGATACATCCTTGTCAGGACTAGCATAAATATTCAATACTTCTAAAAAGGAGAAACATATTTGGTCCTAATTCCTACATTCCCTTTTACATTATGCATGCTTGATTTCATAAACCACAAAAAATAACGACAAACTCTTTTTTAGAATATCAAACAAATTTTGAAGTCTGAAGTATCCATGGTAAGTGTAATTTGTCATTTCTTTACACAAGTTATTCAAAACAACTTTTTTTCTCAAAAAGTAAAATAATTTTCATTATTGCTCAGTAGTGATATTGTATTCATTACAAAAATATATTTCACATTCATTAGGTAGGGTTTGTAATTACATTTGAACGCTGAAATTTTTCAGCTATAAGTTAAAAATGAGGTTGGAAATGAACATTGTGTGCTGCCTCATCTCCCTATTCACCAACTTTGTACCAAGCAATGTGATGTGCTCTACAGCTAGGGTAGGAGGAGATGTTGTCAGTGAATTTGGTGTTAAAAAAAATTCCAAACACACACAAATGTATTAAGAATTGAGAAGTTAGCATCTCGAGTTTTTTGGTCCCTCTTGACATGTAATGGATCCAGGGTTAAGATGGATCTTTTCTAGTTTACAATTCAAACACCAGTTACTTCATAACAGCTCTCTTCAAGAAGTATTCAGAAAATGTAAAAAATCAAAGAACAAGGGAGCTTAGTAACTAAGATCTATGAATTAGGGAGTTTAGTATGAAATCTTAGAAGATGATAGGATCTGAATACAGAAAATGAATTAGCCTTTTAATATACTCTAACAGGCCTTGGTTTGAGCAATGGCTTACAGAAAAATAGAATTCCAAATTAAAAATTGTTAAAGTCATATTGCTTGCTATTGTATCTATAAAATCCCAAGGATTTGGCAAGAATGTCAAATTTTCACTGAGTTATTGTTGTAAATAATAGAGTCTTAATATTTATTATTTACCCTCTTGCAGGAGGTTCACAACAACCACAGTGCAAGCTTATATCTTTTTTGTCCCACAAGGGAAATATGTTGGTGACACAAGGAAGCTTGCAGATTGTATCCAACCCATAGGTTAAGATTGCAGATTCTTTTAGATGTTGGTTTGATTGCAGATGCAGAAGTTTCAGGGGTAGGACTCTGAATGGATGCAGAAGGCAGCAGGTCAAGAAACCAGAGATTTGGAATGGAAGTTCTACTACCCTTTTGGCCAAGAATGGTTATGTATGGAATATAATGAATAAGAAGTTGTACAATCGATATTCACCTTAAAAAAACCCTTGTGGAGAACATCTAAATATCTAAAATCTTATCAAGCTGGAAAAAATCCCTTTTTACACCAATGAGAATAAAGAGTCTTGGAAATTCGTCAAACAATGAAATATAGAATGTTTTTTTACCCGATTCCCTTCTCAAGGATGAAAATTTACTTGGACTTTCTCTAAAGAGCTCAAATATAGTGTTATTTTTCATTTCAAAGGTAAAAATATAGGGCCATACAAAATTATGAGGCAAGGGTACTGAACTCGTGACCTATAACCATCAGTTTGAAAATCCCATGATTTGAGAACTAGAGCAACTTCAAAACTAAATTCGAGCTATGTATAGTCGTTTTCATAGTTTTCATCCTTGGAGTTAAAGCAGTGGTGTTGTATCCTGTGAAAAATATAATCGGGTTACTACTCCTAAAAAAAATAGTCTCCATAGAGTTCAATATTGGTAAGCCATCCATACCATAGAAGAAGTTGTAGTCTGTAGAGTCTTCTCTCTGCTAAATCCTCTAAGTAAATATGAACTTCACCTTACAAGACCCACCATTCCTGATCACTACCTATCTAGAAAAGTGAGGGCCACCATAGCCCTGTGTGCAATACCTTCCATGCATTTTACTTACCTGCATTATGCCACCATGAAATTCCTTCACGGGATTCCTCCAATACTATGAATCTTTCATGTTCAAGCGCACACTTTCCTAGTATGCCATCTGCCCCTAATTTTTCAAGTTGCTCTGCAATGAGATGGTAATATGTGCTCCTTGTGACCAACTATCTATGTTGTGCAACTTTGTTTAATCCCTTGGTGCTCTACCTGTAGCCAAGAATTCTACAATTTCCATGAACTAGTTAGGAATTGCTTCAATATGGAATAGTTGTGCGTCTGGCCATCATCTAGGCTCCCTCCAGTTTATCCATATTCTGGAAAAATCCATGTTGTAAGTAAAGCTAAGGATGTGGGTACTGCAATTAATTATCTATATATAGTTTTGTTTCTGAATTAGTAATAGAGTTAAAGGAGAGTATGAAGGAGTAGAAGTTTTTTGAACATCTGCAATAATATATGTAGTGAGTAATTAATTGCTTTTACTTTTATGGTTTCTAAAGGATTAATCTATAGGTTCCATTATTTTATTGTGGATTAAAGGATTTTTCTATAGTGTCCATTTGTCTTAGTAAAGTGGGTATAAGGAAGAGTATCTGAGGTTTCATCCCCTCCTGGCAAGATAATAGTTACCTAGGATATAAATTAAGTAAGTGTTCTAAAAGATGTATCGCTAAAATAAAAGGCGTATAGGGGTTCCCCTATGGTTGGTTTATAAAGCAGATGTGGAATAGTCCCATCTCTTTCTTTCCTTTCTTTCACCTTCCTTCCCCTCTTAAAATAGAGAACGCTTGGTCCTGGTTATTCCCCCAATGGTCACACACCAAGGGAGAATGGGTATAGGGTGGAGGGATTCAGGCTTATTCCTAACCCCATGGGTTGTAGGGAATAACTATTTGAAAAGCTTCGTCCATTTAAGATTCCCCGTAATATTTGAAAAGAGAGGGTTTTTCACTCCTTCCATGAAGAAAGATTGATGGGTTGGCCCAGTTTGATATAGGGGTAACTATGGACAGATCTGAATGTAGGATTTGTATACCATTATTTTGTCTAAGTCATATAACATCAGTTTGAGGCTTCTGAATATGGCCTCTAGCATGGTACCTCCATCATGTGTGTAACTAATGCTATACCTTCTCATAAATCATGTGGCATACCTTCTCCAATGGTATGCATCATGCATGTGTATACCTGATGCTATAGGGTGGCAGGATTTGTGTACCAAATGTTTCTCTATAGCATATAACATAAGGTTTATGTTCTTGAATATGGTATCTGTCATGGTCATTCCATGCATATACCTGATGCTATATGTTGCCAGGAGTTGTAGAAGGCAAATTTTATTTATTGTATAAAACCTACAATGGGCACTTCATATTGACTTTCAAAGCATATACTCGGCTTGCTTTTAAAAAGAATTGTACTTACTGTCATAGTTGACATGTTAAAGACAACTAGCAAAAGATTCACCATAACCCAAATCTATTAAGCATCATGAGGGATCAAAAAATCAAAACATAGACCTCCATGTTTTTGGATCTCTTACAAACTTCTCAAATCCAAGGCTAAGATATATCTATGCTAGTTTAATTATAGATAAGATTTAATTATGTTGATGCTCTCTTAAATTTGGTTTTTTGGCATCTATAGTAAATTGTAATCTAAACAAATAAGAAGTTGATTCTTATTTGAATTTTTATTTCCTTAGTGTTACAAGCACACACATTTGCATGTGTGTTGAATATCTACCCTCAACTAGGATGTAGAGCATCTCACTTCTCTGGGTGAAGCATCAGAGTGATATCTTAATAAGTTGTGCAAAAGTTATATTGCGCCATACATAGATTTATGCACATCCTTTTATTATGATCCATGTTGACTTCATAAAATAATTGTTTACACAAATGCCAGTGTTAATTTCAAGACTAGCAGTACTCTCACTATCATCCAAGAATATATTTACTACTTCATTTCATGCCAACAAATATTATGGAAGTACCCAGCCACGTGAATCAAATGAATTCATCGAGTGAATTTCACATGGCCCTACTTTGTTTATCACTACGAGCAACAACAAAGTAGCTCAGGGCACAAATGCTAAAAATCAATCCCATGAGTAGTTGAGAGAAAGAGAATTCTACAGTAATTAGCATTCATACTTTTAAGAGAAGTTACCAGTGCATCTACAACTTTTTTTTAACACAAAATCTATACATTTCGATTAAGAGAAATAGAACATACATCCCACAAGAGTGAAAATTTAAGTCATGCTCCCCACTTCAAAGTTGTTAATTGTCAAAAATTATCCTACTAGTAATGATACATAGCTTGAAAATGCCCAAGATCAATCCCTATTACATATCAAAAGCATGGTAATCACAAATTGGGTAAGGATGGACACTAATCTAATGCCAATCTCTATTTGTATTTTAAGATCACAAGCACAGAAATTGCAAGGTCAATAAGAATGAAAGGTAATATATTCCCTTACCTATTTTTTGCATTCTTGAGTCTAATAATCTTGACTCCATAGCTAAGCAGAAATCATCATTTTCAGCTTCTCACCATTGGCGAATTTTGTTCTCTTTGCATCATTTTGGTTGTTTTCTTGAGATTCATCACATCTTTTCTTTATAGGAATGAATTCCCCAATTACTGGTTTGTTGTATTGCTCTCCTAAAATTGAAAGCTAGCTTGTTTCATCGGTTTAAGTGCTTGCATAGATGGTTGGAACTTGGGGTTAGAAAAAAAATGTAAGAATTTGAATCAATATCCATATACATAAGAAACATAAATTCAAATTCAAAAAAATAATAGACCTGTTGATTTTGAATGACAAAAGCTTCCTCTAGTGAAGTTCTGAGTAACTCCATCATTGTAGCATCACTAAATTCATAGCATATATGTTCTAAAATGTCTTTGTCGGTAACAAACCCCAATGCTCGAAATACAATAATGCCCAAAAACACAATGCCCAACAGAGCAGCATTGAATAGCAATTAAAAATAGTGGTGTATCCCAATGAAGTCACATGATGCTTCTACCAACCCTCACACCCAAAATATTCATGCCCAAATCCCTCATCTTCCAATCTTCATTCCCAAAACCCCCAAAATATTCATCCCCAAATCTCTCATCCGCCAATATTCATTCCCAAAACCTTCATTGTCCAAACCCTCGTGCTTCAAATCCATATTTTACTCAGCTTCCAAACCATGATTTCCTTCTTCGCCAATGCCTAAATCCATCCATTCATCAAATTCCTTGAATTATCCTCCTTCTCTCTAAGTGATTCAAAATCTGAACCCAATAAACTATTTTCAATGTCATAATGGTTTTGAGATTCAATTGGCATTCCCTAGTTGTGGCTCAACAAGAAAATGAAGGCATCAGAATCCAAACAATCTAAACCCTAAACACAAACCCCATTCAAACCATTTTCAACATATGCTAATGAATTCAAGGATACATTAACCTTCTTTACATACCCGATAGCACCAACAAATCCTCTCGTGTTACAGTTATGTGCATATATCGCAAGTATGGGCATGTGTTCACCATCAAGTAAGCCTCAAACAATGGTGAAAGGGCTTGTTCATGTACCTTTGAACAATAAGAAACATTTAATGGCCACAAATGACCTTAAACAGTAGTGAAAGGGCTTGTTCATGTACCTTTGAACAACAAGCAACATTTATCCTCAATTCTAACCTTGTTAAGGTATTTGGTCAAAAATTTCTTCAACAATTGGCATTCCTGTGCACAAGAAATGGCAGAAAGGAGTTGCTTGGCCAACACTCAACCAAGTACATGTTTTTAGTTCAAGAAATGGCAGCAAGGAGTCTCTTGGCCAGCCCTCAACCCAATACATGTTTTTAGTATGGTATTATGTAAAATTATAATACATGTTTTGGTTTTGTAATGATATAAAAAATTGTATGTTTTTAATATTGTATTATGTGTTTCATATGTTTTTAATATGATATTATATAATATTATAATATATGTTTTTTAATAATATAAAAATTTGCAGGTTTTTAATATTGTATTATATAATATTATAATATATCTTTTTGTAATAATATAAAAATTGTATATTTATACTCGGGGCTTATCGTGGGTGTCGTCAAGAGATATCGTGACGTCGTTTGCTCCCTTCTTCAGATAACGACCTTAATTTGGCATACTCTCTCTGTCCATCGGCCCATTTGCGGGTCCACTCCGCCGCTTATGCCCTCATAGGAGATCCCTAAATCTGCTTTTGTTAGCATCCAATTAATGCATGGATTTTGAATGTCTTGACCACCCCTGCCCCTTGGGCCTAGGACGGAGAACTCTATCCTGCTCCTGACCTGCACTAGCACGAAGAACTTTGAGCCATCCTCGATTCCTCACCCTACATCCGTCTCCTACGAACTCCTGGCTCCTATCGGCCCCTGCGAACTCCCAACATCTCTCAGCCCCTGCAAGCTCAGAAGTCCTTGACTGCACTGATCAATTCATCATATGAAGATTCACACCTGCATTGCCTCCCCTACTCCTGCATCCTCGAACCCTCATCCTTTCAGCAGCAGCGACTCAAGGGACCCCGACTCAACAGGTAATCATGGTTCTAAACTTTTGTCAGCTATATACTATTAGAATATGGGTAAATGACCTGAATTTTAAGAGTTAAGAGTATTATGTATATTTGGCGAGAGAGCGGGTGCTTTACGTTCAATTGATGCATTTAACTTTGTTGAATTCTTGGGAATATTTACCATAATAGGCTTCAGTAGCTCATCCAAGTTGATCCTTTAGTATGTCCCATCCTTGGTGCATATTTATTATTCCAATGCCGTATAGATGTTCTTGCAGACTGTGGTATTTTTATACTCAACATGACTCCTATAAAGAAAGAAACCAATCTTCACTCTTTGCAAAATCTTAGTGTTTTTTTGTAATCTACATTCGTGTTTTAGAAATAAAAAACCAACCTCACTGTGAATAAAACTTCAATCCACTTAGCATGAAATTTATTGATTATTTCATCTACTTTTATTAGACACACCCAAACAACCCTATGAGGTTCAAGGTTAAGAAAATTGAACCCGTGTTTTCGTAAGAGTTTTTAATCAGATACACTCTAAGAGTTCATGGTTTAGAAAAATTGAAACTTTGTTTTGCAATATTTCCAAGGTTATTCTCTCTCGAGAATTTATCCTATAGTGTATTAAGTGTTATACCCATAACAGAGAATTTATCCTACAGTGTATTAAGCATTAATAACCCATAGATTTGTCAAATTAAGGTCAAATAAGATAGAGTATTAAGCATTATAACTCGTATTAATAAAGAAAGTTTCTCTGCGTATTAAATTGTTTATATAGTAACTTCATAATGTTCCATAGCTCCCAAGTGGTGGAAAAAAAATGAGAAGTCAGTTGGAGTACAAACGTATGGTATTTTGGTTAGGTAATTTGGCGCACGCTTAACGATTTGCTTCAATGGTGCAACAGGGATAAACATGGTCAAGAGAAAATTCGTGCAATTGCTTTGTTGGATCTCTAAAGATCGAGGTGCATGGCACCAATATTACAGATAGAAGGTAGACAATCTACAAATTTACACTTCATTGTCAAAATTGCAATTTTCCATGACATAATTAAAAATGACTAATTCACATTCTTCTATAGTAGTCATTTTTTATGTCGTGACTAAATTGGTCATTTATGTTAGTCGTTTTTAACTCTGTCACTTATTATCTAGTCATATTTGTTAACTGGTGACTAAATTAGTCGTTAATTTTAGTCGTTTATTGTTCGGTCAATCAAAATTGTTCATATTTAGTAGTAAATCACTTGAAAAACTTGTGGTGACTAAAATTTTTAGTCACGTAGTCACTAATTCCTCATTTTGTACTAGTGTAAATCAATCTTAAACTTAAAAGATTTATATACTTTATTGTTTAAAATTATTCATTACAAATCAACCTTAATCTTAGATTTACAAGCACTAGTTATTGAAAGGTATGGCCAAGGATGAAATATTTTGAGAAGTAAATGTTTTTAGCGATGTTAAAAAGCATTCACATTTTGTAGAATTCAAATTTTACAAAATCCAAATTCTAATAAAAAACTATTATTTATACTAAATTGTCATATTTAAAAGTTTCCATTTAAAACTAAATTGATATATATTACCAAATAAAATTATTATTATTATTATTATTAAACATGTGTAATATAAGAAACAAGATTTCTTGCACCCCATCCATACTTTAGTATAAAGTACTTAGCTATTCTGAATTCAATAAAAAATTTCGAAACCGGTTATAAAAAACCACCAAAAACATTTATTTGATCCCATACTTTAATGTAAAGTACTTAGCTACTCTTAATAATAATAATAAATAAAGTACTTAGCTATTCTTAATACAATAAAAATTTTCCAAACCAATTATAAAAAACCATTAACAACATTTATTTCATCATATACTTTAATGTAAAGTACTTAGCTACTATTAATACAAAAAAATTCCAAACGACTTACACAAAAACCACAAACAGTTGGAAAAAAACCACAACCAGTTAGAAACTCCATCTAATTGCTGCATCGAAAGCAAAAGAGTATTCTAATATTGGAAAAGTCGTAACAGTTTCAAGAGATGCTACATATTTTGAAATTTTAACTCTTTTGAATTTAGATACACACAATTTGTTATAAATTTTAAAATTTGGCATTTTCAATGTACGTAATTTCATTTTTAAATGTTATCATTTCAAAATGGGAAAGAGGAGATAATTAATATAACGAAAAGAAAATTTTGAAGAGTCCCATGTTTTAACTTATTTATGCAAACACAATGGCTGTGTTATTTGACAGCATCCAATCTAATTTTAATTTACACATAAATTATGAATTCTAAAGCATATAAGTAAAAACAAACAATAGCATTCAAGTCAAAGAGGATAACTTTCAAGTCAGAGAGAAGCTAACAGAAAAAACATAATGGCCTTTCTTTTGATTATTGGTTCTCTTAAAAAACAGATGATAACTTTCAAATCACAAATTTAAATGAAGACCTTTGAAACTTGATTATGTGCTTTTAATTTTAACTGCGCATAAAGTGTAGATCACATAAGAAACAACCAATAAATTTCAAGGAAAAAAAAGAAAACGCAAATGCCGTTTTTCAAATAGTTGACAACCAATAAATTTCAAGGAAAAAAAAGAAAACGCAAATGCCGTTTTTCAAATAGTTGACAACCAATAAATTTCAAGGAAAAAAAAGAAAACGCAAATGCCGTTTTTCAAATAGTTGACAACCAATAAATTTCAAGGAAAAAAAAGAAAACGCAAATGCCGTTTTTCAAATAGTTGACAACCAATAAATTTCAAGGAAAAAAAAGAAAACGCAAATGCCGTTTTTCAAATAGTTGGTGCTTTTTAAAAAAAAGGTAAGAACTTTCAAATATAAATCAATGAAGATTTCCGAGCTCTTTGAAACTTGATGCCATGCTTTTAGTGAAGTTTTTGAGATGCTTGAAACTGGATCATATTTTTTTAATTTGAATTTGAAAAATAACAATTCTAAATATCTATGAGGTTGAAGTTTGTTAAAATTTAACTTGAATATGTTGTTTTCCCTTTTAGATCCTAATTATATTTATTGTTCAAATTTAATTTCTTGCCACCTAAACCCATGTAGGCATACGAACAATTTATGGCACATGTAAACCATATTTACTGAATTAAAGTATTTTTTGTTGATGTGAGGTAGCTTGTTGTGCATTTATCTTTGCCAAATGGTTTCTTGAGGAAAAATTCATGGCAGACTGTTATAGCCAAATTTGACACTTCTTCGTCCGTGACGACACTTACATGTTTGGTCGCATGACGACACTTGCATGATGACACTTCATGAGGCTATTGTCGCTCACCCAAAATACAGTTTAAAGATGGAAGAGTCGTATTTGGGACCCCTATAGGATGGACTTACCTCTTTCTTAGTTCATTGCATAGTTAGGAGGCTGATGAACAAGTTTGCAGACCAAATCACTTCGTGAAAACCCCTAGAAAATCCATAAAAATGGTACTTTTTCCCAAAAATTCCAATTGCATATGGTCTACTAGCATTTTTTTACTTTTCAGATGCTTGTTGCTAGCATTCCACTAGTGTGTACCTCTAAAAATGCTCAAAATATAAAAAAATATCGAAAATTGGGTTGTTTGGGTGGTTTTGGAACTACCTCCTCAGTTGTAATTGCCTCAACCCTATCTTCTCCATTTACTATATAAAAGAGGGAGAGGAGACGATGAAGGAGACTCAGCCTATAGTAATGCTATGCTAGAAAAATTTGGACTCTCATCCCCCTTACTTGTGTCGTGCTGGTGCCCTAGTTGCCACCTATCCCTGTTGCATTGTTTGGAGGTTGGGATTCTTGCTTGAGAGGAGAAGGAGATCCATATTGAAGGTTTCTTAAGATGCCTTGTTTGAGGGAAGGTAATATGTACTTGCTTAATTCTTTAATAAAAGACTAGAAATTATTCCCTATCCAAATCATGATGTATGGATGTATCTCGGTTTTTTATAATATGTTGATGTTCATGAGATCCATTTTTCATGTTCTTTTGAATATCAATCTTTTATATGTAGTCAATTTGGTCTAAGGAATGCCTTGAAGTGGTTTCGTAGGTTCCTTGATCGGAGAGACAGATGATGATGCATGCAGAGGCTTGGATCAAACTTCTATTTGTAAGGTACACACCCTCTGAACACTTAAATTTTTGATTATTTATTGTTTTTGCAGAACTTTATATGTCATTCTATAACCCTAGTACATTGGTGGCTTCACCTGAGTCATACGAACACTTTCCCTAACAATAGAAATGGAAAATCCATTTGGAAGAAGCCTTTCTACTTTGGGGTCTCCAAGGTCTATTTGTCCAATATATTTGAAGGTCCATGTATTGCTTTTAGGTTAGGAAAAGTATTTGAGTTTTATCAGACAGTTTCCTTGTGAATTTGAGAGTTAGATTCCCCTTTTTTACAAATTTTAGTACCCACACAGTAGTGCTAGGATACATAGTGGTATTATTTGAAGATAGACGCTGGTGAGGAGTGCTACAATTTGCTTGTCACATACCACTATTCATGTGTGTCACTAGTGTGTCCCTACTGTAGGTGATGTTTTCACTTTTAGGTATGTTTGGGAGGGTGTTTGTTGTACTCTTTTGAGTTCTTGTTTTTCCGAGGTTTGTATGGGACCCCATGGAAGTAGTGTATTCTCTTGTGCTTTATCCTACTTGATGTTTGATACCTTTTTGAAGAATTTGTGGTTGTGGTGAACTTTGTGCTTGATCTCCATGCTTGGGATGTCTTTCGTTTGCATGGTACTTTGACCAACCTCCGTTAGTACATAAAGACTGGTTGTGAGTCATCTAAACTCTTGACAGGTCTTTTCTTGATCCTTTTTCATTCTTGTTGGTCAAGATCCTTACACCAAGGAGGTTTAACTTGCTTCTTGTTTCAAGTCTGCTCTCCAAGTAGGATTTCATCATTCCTTTATGTAGTCTAGGCTATTGATCTTGTAGGTCTAGTACATATAGTGAAATCACTCTGTTTTCAATTAGGTTGATCTTATTTTTTTGCAATTAGGTTTTTCTTTTCTTTCTTAAAAGAAAAAAGTAAAAAAAAAACAAATTGGTTCTTTTGTATGCATCTTAGGCTACTAACTTAGTCATAGTTGCACATGTACATTTTGATTTCTCAAGAGAAAAAAAAATATTGCATTTGTGGTCTTCATTATCATCTTTGAAAAGAAGAAGAGGAGTAAAATCTTTGTATGCTTGAGTCTCTTTTCACATTTTCCATCTTGTTTATTTTTACAAGTCAAAAACATCACCAATTTCTCTAATATTGCCTTTTGAGTAATCACAACCCTTTAAAAAGAACGTTTAATATTAAAATATATTAGTAACAATTTTTTTATAAGGACAACAACTATTAGTCTAGGATAGTGTTTTGGACTAGGGCTCAACTTTAAACTGTTCAAAACAATTAAACTTAAAACATAGTGACCATTCTTCAGGAAACCCAAGTTTGCAAAAGGGTGAACCAGAAAGCTTTTCTAACACATGAGTTAAGCCTGAGGTATTTTGAGATTGAGTTGAGGAGATATCCCTCCAAAACTCAATCAAGCATACACCAAAGTTGGTGTGTGATCGAGGATTCACTCAGTACCACCTTTTGCCCCCTTGTGGTGTCGGTCTTGTTTGAATTTTGGGCTTAGCTACCCTTCCCATTCAGATTGACTAGACTAATGACTATTCCACTGGACACTCATTACAGTCTTGGTAGCCTGAGTATCTTGATCTCTAGGGCTCTATACAGGTGACGGTGGAAGTTTATTGCCACTACACCTGGGACACACTTGAGAGGAAACCCCATGCAACTCTTTGGAAAAGTGGTTGGTGATTCAAACACTTTCCCCAAAGTGATTGTATTGTGGACCCTGTGTAATTGTCCTTCGACCTTCACTAGATATCCATGATTCCTCATCATTCGAGAGTCTCTTTTGGAAGCTATATGTGTTTTCTTGGTCTAGATACTTAGCACTTTTCTAGGAATGTGCTCTTGGTGCTATTTTTTTTAGTCAATCTTAAAGATTTTGTTGAGTCAGAAACTATGGCTAGTATTCCTAAGGACACCAACCAAGGGACCCCTATCCAAGGGGCTTCTTGTGCTTTTCCTTGTAATGGGAGTGCTAGTATTCCATTGATGGACACTCTGAATCTTCTTGGATTCATCTGTGAGATGCCGATTTGAATTTTTTCCACTATAATTGTCCTAAATGTTCCTAATTCTTCTCAAGTAAGAACCTCATATCAAGAGCATTGTCCCCCCTTCACTAGTAACATCGTCTCCTCCTCCTTCTACCTCATGTTGTGAAATTGTTGATAATAGTAACTAGCACTCTAAAAGGAATAGAAGAAGGAAGAATAGGAAGAAGATGCGAAAGAAAGGATCCAACCACCCAACCTTTGTGATTCATGCTAGGGCCATCCATCTGACTTTTGTATATCATGTTGGGGGGAAATAGTCATCCAATGCAAGTCATGTTAGGATGATTCCATGAACGTGGGTAACACTTTTTGGCCAAATTTGGTGATGAAAACCTGATTTTTTACTCATGTGCTAGATAGAATCCCTAGAAAAGAATATATTCCATGTGAATTTTGACTTGTAGTAAAAAAACAAATTGTAGAATATTATGTTGGCTTCCCAGTGATATTTAAAAAAATATATTCCGATGTCATTTAATGTCTGAAATTTCACATTTAATGAACTGTGTGACCTTAAAATTTTGAATAAGTTAATAAGTGGATCATGGCCCACCCCAATAATGCAATCTTACATTAATAATTTTAAAAATATATATGTATGAGCATGATCTACATAAAATTCACTGTGGTCTGCATAGTTTTTTGTTAAACTATTTCGCAATATACAATTATTTATTTTTTTTGAAAGTGACCACGCCTGATTCCAGCATCATTTTATACACGTGTGTCCATCCCAGCTTTTTTTTCACTGTTTCAAAAATTAAAAAACCAAATATACCCTTTTGAAGAGGACGCGCCAATGTGTGGGCTGTGCATTTTTAAGAAATTTTGGATGTGTGTTTTTCACCCTACATATTTTTCTTTGAGCTGCTTCAAAGTTGTTGTCAGGTTTTCTAAGTGTAAGTTTTAGAATGAATAAAAAAAACCCATATGAATGCCAAAACGAATGCATGATACCTCAATGGATAGATGATTTGGTGATGAATATATCGGTGCAAACTCCACTTAGTTGCGTGCCATGAATGGCAGGGTTTACACCCCTAGAAGACACAGAGAAACATTGATTTTCTTGTAAGAGGGATAATTCTCTATTTTTTCAATCCCTCGATCAAGGTCTAGAGCTCGATTGAGGTATTCAAATCCCTTGATCAAGGTTTTAACAATAGATCGATTGAGGGTTTATTAAACCCTCGATCAAGGGTCTAATAAACCCTCGATCAAGCTACGACCTCGATCGAGGTCCTCTTTTTGTTAAAATCCTACAAAAATTCCTAGGAATGAACTTAGTCATTGATGGAATTAATGTCATTCCAACTACCTTCCCAACCTCATTTCCCACCCAAATTCCTAAAGGAATTCTATATAAACATAACACATAAAACATAAACATGTTACTAATTTTATCCTTCACAATTGACTAACCTATATGAAACAATGCTTGTGCACTACAACAAATCCTGGAATTAGCGTCCCTTTTTAGTGTAATTTTTTTTAAAATTGAGTGGCCAAACTAGGTGCTAAATGGGACGCATCATGGACAAAACTTGAAGCATCTCAAAAAGCATCTTTTTTTACGTCCTAAATAGCATCCTTTATGGCATCCAAAATAGCATCTATTTTTTTGCTTCCAAAATAACGTCCAAATTTGCTTCCTAAATAATGTCCTATTTTGCTTCCTAGAGAGCGTATGCTATTGCTTCCTAGAGAGCGGTTGCTTTTGCTTCCTAAATGGCATCCCTGTTAGCACCATTTTTGCATCCAAATTAGCATTTCCAATACTGCATCCATTTGCTCTACCACTTTAGCATCCCATTTTGCACCACGTTTTACTTCCAAATATGCGTCAATTTTCACTTCCAAATTTGCATCAATTTTTGCTTCCTTTTTTGCATTGTGTTTTGCTACAAAAATGGAGCCAAATTTTTCTTCTATTATTGAACCATATTTTTCTTCCTATATAGCGTCATGTTTTGCATCCAAAGTAACATCTTATTTTGCTACCATATCAACGCCATGTTTGGCTTCATCATTAGCGCCAAGTGTTGCATCATTTTTAATGTCTAGTTTTGCATCTCTATTTACGCCCACATTAGCACCATGTTTTGCTACTACTTTAGCGCCCAATTTTTCATCCATTTTTACTCCCACACTAGCACCACATTTTGCTTCTCATTTAACTCCTAGGATTTCTTCTTATTTTGCTTCCTCATGAGTGCCTAATTTAGCTTCTCATTTAGCATCCAATTTTGCTCCTTTGTTGGCCATATTTCTAGCTTCTACTTCAGATTCTACTTTGGTGTCCAAAATAGCATCAAAATTGACTTCCAACTTAGCACCAAGTTTTGCATCCAATGTTGCTTCTAGATCTAGAACATAGTGGGCATCTGTTTTAGCTCATGTTTTTGTTTCCTTATTAGCACCACATTAGACTTGTTATTTAACACCTACAACCATATCTAATTGTGTGCTCTTATATTTATTATATCAAATTATTATAATTATTCATTCATTTCAATAGTTCTCATTTATAATTACTTCATAGTTATTAAATAACATAATGAAACATTCAAATTAATTGTAGATACAATTATTGAGATTAATTGCATAGCATTTATGAATAAATTTTACAGAAACATGCAACATTTATCCAAAACAATAATCTTAATTTTCCATTAAAAGATCATCAACAACTTCCAATATATATAAATATAAAATATAATAATGATAACATCGGCATTATCTTTCATTCAAAATAAGTGAAATTATAAAACATCATCACATCAATAATCTATCATACGGATAATCGTATTGAGGTTAAAAGAACAATAGACAATATATAGTGAAAATATCAATATTACAAGAAATATTAAAAATCAAAATTATCAATAGTAATCCAAGTTTATATGTCTACAAATCAAAATCAAAATGTACTATGAGCTTGGATAATCACAAATCAAAATGACCCAAAATGTACTACGATCTTGGATAATCTCACAAATAACAATATGTGTCTAGTAGCATGGAGAAAGAAAAAAACATCCACAGTCTCAATAGTAGCATTAATGGCTACCATCATCCTCATCCTCATCCTTATCATCTATCCCAACATCATATCCATCATCATTTGCATTTGATCCAATTGTATCATTATCATTAATATCTCTCGTTGGTACAATGGTGGCAATATAATCAGTATCATCAGCTACGCCATCTTCATCGTTTTTCTGCAAATACCAAGAAATAATCAATTTAAAACATTAATCACAATTTCATTACATAATGCATATTCTGTGTTATATTGCAAATATTAGCGTGATCATTTATGCATTCCCACGAGTTTTCCAACCATGAATATAAACATCATCTCATCAACAAATAGTAACCACACATATAAAGTGTATCTACAACCATACATACACACACATGTACACCATACATTTTCATATCACAATAGAAGAAGACGTAGAGGCAAGGAACCAAACCCTGAAATGCCATTAGCTGACCCATGTAACTTGAGAAGAGAACAAGCCTACCCATATGAGTATCAACATAGAATGGCCCGTGATAACATATAGAATGAATAAAATAATTATGCTTTACAAGACAATATAATGTTTAGGCCAAATTCTTCTTCAAATATATGCTAACTACTTTTAGAGTTATTGAAGAAACATTGAACTTGAACTTTACCATCTCAAGTGAAAGTTGAAATTAACATGATTCTTTCTGAATCAAAACAAAACTATGAAAGTTGTCTAGTCTATCATTTGTGAGAGTTCAACTAATATGATTTTATTTATAAAAAAAACTAAGGTTGTCCTATCTAAACTTAATCAACAGCATTGAAGATGCTCGATTTTTAACGAGGATAAGCTAAAAGTTTGATACACTTTATTTAATAATGCTTTACAACATTAAGGAATTTATCATAGTGGAATCAAAACAATACCAATTGAGACAAAAGGTGTGACATTATAGACCAACATGTATAATACAAAACTACAAAACCAAGCAATACTTTACCATTCATTCAAATTCCATTACAAATATGTTTATTCCTCATTAGGATTTCAATATAAACACACATGGAATTAAGATTTCAACATCTTTGTAGATTTAATTACTTTGATTAGCATTTGCTACATGAGTAATTTGTAGAGTTAATTACTTCTTCAACATTCCATTTTGGACATGAGTACTTTGCCTAAGTACAAAGTGGTCAAAGGAACTAGATGCATGTTGCAAGTTCCATCCATTTGCATTCCAAATTTGTGGGAGGGTGGTAATAAAAACCAAGCTGGTTTTCTTTAGTACTACATGTTCAAGTCTATTATTCTTCTTGTGTAACTACACTATATTAAATACCACTTGTCTAGTTGTAATAGATACCACCAATTATCATGCTCTACCACACCAAAAATGCAGTCAAAATCCATAATGATAATCACATATGGTTCAAACAGTCACACTAAGCCTACAACAATTTCCATTTAAAGTGTTTGACAAAGATTCAAGGTAGATTGCAGTTGGCTAGCAAATCTCTCCCACACAAAGTCTGGAAGCCCAATATTGGAGAAGGAAAACCTACAACAGTTAATTAGTATGATTGTAACGAAGTATAGGAGAAGAAGCTTGTGAGAAAAACCATGCCCAAAGTCAACAAAGGGAACAATTAACATTTTGATTGGGAGCAGTTCTCTTTTTTGCTGTGTCAGCTATCTTGCACCCTATATCAGTTGTGAAGACACGAATTCAAGTGGCAAGAGCTGAGTTAGCCCATATGAATGGTCTAGCACTGTGAAAGCATACAGTAAAATCAGATGGGGTCTCTGGTCTTTTTCGAGGTTTTGGAACATTAGTAGTAGGAACTATAGCAGGCAGAGGTCTTTTCTTGACATCCCTGGATGTCTAGACAGTACTATTAAGAGACTACAATCTGAGGTTACAAGTGTTGTGGAGTTGTCAGTAGAAAGCAGTATTCCATCTTCAACATATGATGATGATAAAGGCCAAATTCCATATTCTCGGAGGTCTCTTATCAAGGCCTTACTCAAGGAACTGGGATCAACAATGTATGCCACAACAAGGCCTGCAGGCTTAGACGAGGGTACCTTTCCATCAAGCCTATCATTAATATTATGTCATTCCCATAAGTTTGGTGGTGACATCTTCTCTTCAGCTGTGACACTTATGAGTGAACTCATTCATAAAGATCAAACTTGTTTCTCAATGTTGTATGTAGCAGGTCTTACAACTTCCTTCTTGGATGCTATATCAGAAGATTTACTTCTCCCTTCCTCAAAAGCACTTTGTTGCATCCCTAGTGGTCTTGATGCACTATGTCTCAACAATACATGATTGTAGGTAGTGACTGAAAGAAATGCTTTGCAGTTTCTTGTACATGTCTTCACATCACAAAAGTATTTGCTAGGATTGAATGAAGGGGTTGCTCATTTGGGTAATTCGATGGAAGAGTTGATGCACCATGTCCCTTCTCTGAGGGGACCTAGTGTAGATGTTATCATTGCAATTCTTGAGAAAGTTGCTTCAGTGGGTGACATGGGGTTAGAAGCCAAAGACAAGTTGGATAGTCCTATTCCTATGGATACTGATTCTGAAGAGAAGCATAATGAAGGTGTTGGAACTAGTAGATTGTCTGTTGAAAATATGACTAATGAATGCTTTCTACAATTATGCATTTCATATGCCATGGTGTTTGTGCATAGGTCAATGGAAAATCCTGAAACTTGTAGAATATTTGTTGAGAAAAAGGGCATTGAAGCCCTCATGAGGTTGTTGAATCTTTCAACTATTCCACTATCGTCAGAAGGGATGTCTGCAGTTGTGCACATGGTTATAGTTTGCAA
Organism: Pseudotsuga menziesii; assembly: GCA_001517045.1. Classification (NCBI taxonomy): domain Eukaryota; kingdom Viridiplantae; phylum Streptophyta; class Pinopsida; order Pinales; family Pinaceae; genus Pseudotsuga; species Pseudotsuga menziesii. Next base: position 603,173 of record LPNX010679575.1, read on the forward strand.
GGCATTCACACAACAACACTCAGAACTTTTATCCACTTTTTCTGTTTGTTCTTGTTTGAAAGTATTGGTAGTTTGTGTTTTTTAGCCTTGAAAGGTGCTTGAAACCTTGAGTTAAGTTTGAGTTTCTACTTAGTTCATTACATAGTTTTAGTGCATAATTGAATTCAAGTGCTGAAATGGAATTTTATAGATCTATCCTTGGAGATGCCCTTCCATATATTATATTGATCAGTTAAATATTTATCATTGTTATTATATTTAACATCAATTGGCATGGACTACAGACTGGATAAGACAAAATTCCATCTTAAGGGAGCAATTCTCTTTTCTGCTGTGTCAGCTATCTTGCACCCTATATCAGTTGTGAAGACACAAATTCAAGTGGCAGGAGCTGAGTTAGCCCATATGAATGGTCTAGCAATGTGCAAGCATACAGTAAAAGTAGATGGGGTCTCTAGTCTTTTTCAAGTTTTTGGAACATTAGTAGTAGGAACTATACCAGGAAGAGGTCTTTTCTTGACATCCCTGGAGGTCTAGACAATACTATTAAGAGACTACAATTTGAGGTTACAAGTATTGTGGAGTTGTCAGCAGAAAGCAGTATTGCATCTTCAACATATGATGATGATAAAGGACAGATTCTATATTCTCAGAGGTGTCTTATCAAGGCCTTACTCAAGGAACTGGGATCAACAACGTATGCCACAGCAAGGCATGTAGGCTCAGAGGAGAGTACCATGCCATCAAGCCTATCATTAATATTCTGTCATTCCCATAAGTTTGGTGGTGACATATTCTCTTCAGCTATGACACTTATGAGTGAACTCATTCATAAAGATCCAACCTTTTTCTCAATGCTGCATGTAGCATGTCCTACAATTGCCTTCTTGGATGCTATATCAGAAGATTTAATTCTCCCTTCCTCAAAAGCACTTTGTTGCATCCCTAGTGGTCTTGATGCACTATGTCTCAACAATACAGGATTGTAGGCAGTGACTGAAAGAAATGCTCTGCAGTTTCTTGTACGTGTATTCACATCATAAAAGTATTTGCTAGCATTGAATGAAGGGGTTTCTCATTTGGGTAATTTGATGGAAGAGCCGATGCGTCATGTCCCTTCTCTGAGGGGACATGGTGTAGATGTTATCATTGCAATTCTTGAGAAAGTTGCTTCAGTGGGCGACATGGAGTTAGAATCCAAATACAAGTTAGATAGTCCTGTTCCTATGGATACTTATTATGAAGAGAAGCATAATGAAGGTGTTTGAACTAGTGGATTGTCTGTTGAAAATATGACTAATGAACGCTTTCTACAATTATGCATTTCACATGCCATGGTGTTTGTGCATTGGGCAATAGAAAATCCCGAAGCTTGTAGAATATTTGTTGAGAAAAAGGGCATTGAAGCCCTTATGAGGTTCTTCACTCTTTCAAGTATTCCACTATCATCATAAGGGATGTCTGTAGCTGTGCACATGGTTGCAGTTTGCAACGCACTCATGTAACAACACTCATAACTTTTATCCACTTTTTTTGTTTATGCTTGTTTGAAAGTATTGGTAGTTTGTGTTTTCTAGCCTTGAAAGGTGCTTGAAACCTTGAGTTAAGTTTGAGTTTCTACTTAGTTCATTACACAGTTTTAGTGCATCATTTAATTCAAGTGCTGAAATGGAATTTTATAGATATATCCTTGGAGATTTCCATTCATATATTATATTGATCAGTTAAATATTCATCATTTTTATTATATTTAACATCAATTGACATGGATCACAGACTGGATAAGACAAAATTCCACCTTAAGGGAGTAGTTCTCTTTTTTGTTGTGTCAGCTATCTTGCACCCTATATGAGTTGTGAAGACACGAATTCAAGTGGCAGGAGCTGAGTTAGCCCATATGAATGGTCTAGCAGTGTGCAAGCATACAGTAAAAGCATATGGGGTCTCTGGTCTTTTTCGAGGTTTTGGAACACTAGTAGTAGGAACTATACCAGGCAGAGGTCTTTTCATGACATCCCTGGAGGCATTAGAGAGAATTTGAGGTCAAAAATGGGCCTCCTAAGAGATGTACTACAAAAATATAAGATATATTATAATATTATGAGTTAGGAGTTTTATGGGGTAGGTATATATGACAACTCACCTCCTACACTACTTTTTATGCACAATATAAATAACCATGGTTGAGTTACTTTTTTAAATTGACTTTAAGTAAAATTAATAAAATAACTCTACAATGATGTGACTAAGATTCATTGTAAATTCCCAAAAAATTATTGTCCTTTAGCATTTATTTGTCTTGAACTTGTAA
>LPNX010679575.1:605637-631195 GCA_001517045.1 Pseudotsuga menziesii
AAATTGACAAGTGAAAATATATAATAATAAAAAATTAACTATTAATATTATCTTTAGAACATTATTATTTTGTAAAACATTTTTTTTCAGTTTATTGTAAAGGAGTGTTATAGTTAAGTCTCTCATAAAAAGTAATGTAAGACTTAATTTATTCTTAAAAATTTAGTAAAAATATATAATTTTTTTTTAACTATTAATGTTATCTTTAGAACATTATTATTTTGTAAAACATTTTTATTTAAAGTTTTGAAAATTGTGATGTAATTGAATTTTTTAGAAATATTATAATACGTTGCCATGTATTATTATGTGTACTAGTAAAATAAAATGGACAATTTGTGTCTATGTGTATATATATAGATAAATAGTTATAGTTGTTTACTTTGCAAAAAATACATGTCATGTAAATGTTAAATTTAAAATATTTATACAAAATATTTCAATACATTGTCTCATTTTATTGCATTCTCCTACATTTTATTGTAAGCCCACAAAATGGTGTTAAAATATGTAAATTGATGCTTCCTTCCCTTACAAAATATATTAGGGGTATTTCTCCAAAAAGGGTTGTAATCCTCTCATTGATACCCTAATCAATATTATATATGATTTTGAGAATGGATCCCTAAAGAGTGAGGATTCCATGGAAATGGAGGTATATTTTTATATTGGTCCACATCTTCGAGGGGGATTATTATTACAATCTTAGATCTAAAAAATCTATGGAGTTTGAACTGCTAGGAGGGCTAGCTCTAGATTCTATGAGGAGTCATAAAATTTGGCGGTAGGAATGAAGTCAACTTTCAAACATTGTCAAGAAAAAGCTATTAAAGACATCTACTAAGGAAGTCAAAAATTGATCGCATAGTTCCTTAGAGTGGGACAAGCCATCTAGTGGCTACCCCATGAAAATGCTATTAATTAATGTCAGGGACCTTAGGGAGAGTTCTTGGCCTTGTATTTACTATTGAAATTTCACTTTCTCAAGAGGAGTACAAGCCTTACAAGTTTTCGACGACTATGGATTAGTTATAATTAAATTACTAGGTCTCTAAGGGTACTTAACCCTCAACTAAATCCTCTAGTATAGAAACTACAACAACTTTCATGTTTATTCCCATGCATTCATTATGAACACATTTATAAAGAAGTCAATCAAACTGTAGATAAGGCTTCCAAGGAGGGACTCCATATTCAAGAGGGCCACTTAGTTATTTGGGAATATGCTACCAGTTTCTTGAGAAGTCGAGGTCTGAGTTCTTTACATGATCTATAAGAATATGGTTTTGATATTCTCACTAAGCTAACTTCTTTTCAAAAATATTTGTCTAATTGTTATTGTATTTTTGTTTAATGATCGACTTTTAGTCACTTAAGGACTTTAGTGGGATGTCATCATAGAACATTATGATCCATGTATTAAATCATCATCAATTAATGTCAGGGACCTTAGGGAGAGTTCTTGGCCTTGTATCTACTATTGAAATTCACTATTTTAAGAGGAGTAGCTAGGATCACAAATTGTGCAGAGATCGATTTATGCATTGTTATTGAGAGGTGTCATTGGGCGCACGATATGGAGAAACAATGGTTATTAATAAAATTTTAAGAAAAATGTTGGCTCAAGAATAGTCTTTAATTTGATGGGTGGCATGATCGTGATGTAATCTCCCTTTGTCCTTCCAAACATTTGTGGTTTCCCACAACATTTGTCCTCAACGCCACCAAAATACATATAAAATTTACTTGTCTTTACGTCCTCTTCCATTTAAATCCTCATCTCATAGTCATAACTAAGGATTATTATGCATGCACATCCTCACCTTATAATACGAATTGGGTCAAGGAGCAGAGACAACCATAAAATATTAAATATGTTAAGACACAAAGAGTAAGAGACAACTATAAGTAAGTCTTATATTAAATTTACCATATCTTCATTATCTGCCTTGTGGTCAGACAATAAAAAGGGTAGCAGCATGCATCAACATGGAAAACGTTTTCGACATAGAGATATACACATTAATTGCTTTCATTAAATAACTTAAATTCCTACCCGTGACTGTCGACTCAGTGAGTCGGGGACTAGTACAAAACACAATAAATTTTAAAGCCTCGATCCCTTAATTGCTCACACCTAGAACTTTCTCAAATCTAGCCATTAATAAAGTCCTTTTGATATTTTGGTTGAATTTAAAAGGTGGATTGTTGAGACTCAGACATGCACTGAGTTGCAAGGATTCGATTGACTTAGGCTTGAGTCCATTGTCCCTCCATCCCATACATGTATGCTTTCACGACAAGTGTCGAACAAAAAAAAATGATGTCCTACCCCGGTTATGCTGCCTTTGCTAACTTGTTTCGTACGTAGGAATTTTTTTTTAAATGTTTTCCGAGTTGTGTATTATTTTTTCTTAAGTGCCCAATCCTTATCATTCTTACATCTCTCAAGCTTGGATTGCACGTGGATGCCCCAATATGGTCATGGCATAGTCTAAGTAGTTTTTTGGTATAATGAAGTGTGCTCTAACTGAAAAAAAAAATACAATAGAATAGTTGTTATGTTATTGAACTATAAAATTAATGATACACATATGACAACTTAATGTGTTCAAAATAAGTTTTATTGAAAATATATCATTTTTTCATGTAAATATTAAAGATTGCTTAATTGTTAAAAATTATAAAAAATTAAAAAACAATATTTATTTTTTGTATTTTTTTTTAAAAAGGTTTCATTAATTTGGCTCCAAGACTAAATGCCCTTCCCATTAAAATTAAAACCAATCAAATTTGATCTCTGCTCCTGCCAATTCTATTACAATTCTCTTATAATATTTGTATTTAATATTGTATGTATGTCAATATTTTTTTTTTTTTGGGTTGCAGGTGTGTTTTATACATTTTTTATTATTCTTATGTGAATCGAGGGGGATTTTACCATTCGCATGTTGTATCGTTTAGTTACTTAATACATTCATTCCTACATGCTTGTTAAGTTTACATAGACACCAATCGCTCTGTGCATCAACTATCAGCATCTAAGCAACTATGAGTATGGCCCGGAAAGTAGCGAAGTAGTTGATGAATTTTGAATAAATGCTGGAATAAGCAACTAGCCCACTTCTCTGTCTTTTTTTCTGGGAATAACGAAGACAGGAGTTAATGTGGGATTGGTGGATAGCCTTTAGCTAGGCGAAATCTGTGTCAGTGATTTATTGAGTTCCTGGACGCGTGAATATTCCGTCCCGGCATATATTTTCCAGCTTTGCTAAATCAAAGTTTCCTCGACAAATCGGCATACATTTTTCATCTATTTAATTTTTTTTTTCATTTATTGAGTTTCTGGGCGCGTTCCGTCAAATAACAATAACTATCTTTGCCAGATCAGAAATTTCCTGGGCGTGAATGTATGATATTCCCCTCATTCAGTCAATTAACAATTATATATTTACCAGAGAAGTTTTCGGGGCTGGTGAATTCGAAATAAATACTGGAATAAGCAACTAGCCCACCTTCTTTGTCTTTTTTGTGGGAATATCTTATGAAGCTAACTGGATCGAAGTGACCGTTTTCTCTTCTTTAGAAAGCGACTGGCCTGAAGGGAAATCCAGAAAAGTCCAAATGGCTTTGTTGTAAAAAATGGGCGGTAGGATGTTCTTAATTTCAATACAATTAGTACGAAGTCTAAAAATCTTAAAAAAATGCATAGAGAGAGCATGTTGTATGAGAAACAGAGAAAGGGGAAGAGAATTTTCAAGCAGGGGCTCGAGAAAGTGTAAAAGTCTTTGTTATCTGTGGCTGAGGTACTTTTCTGTCAATTTTAGCTAAATAAGTTTCTGAATAATCTTAACAGATTAGTTTAAAGTAATGAGGACATGAGCTACAAGTACTCTTCACACACTGAATTCCTGCTGAGTAATAGAAACATACATCACTGAAAACATATACAGTGACAGCATCGACCATAGGTTTGGGACAAATAATTCGATGACCAATCAATTTGCAAAACCCTATCATAATCTACCCCTCAATATTGTAAGAGTGAGGTCTACTGTAATTTGAAACAAAAGGCATGGATTCATCTATCACCATTCAAACACTTGATTTTTTCAATTACTAATTGAAAACCTTCAATCAATGGTTGCATACAAGAGCCACAATAGTTGAGAGGGTGCATTGGTTAATGGTACCAACAATGCGTCACTCTTGAACATTAAAATATATGAGGATGATGGGCAAGGAAAGTGAGATACCTTCAGTCAAAACTAGTATAGAATGAGGCCAAATCATGGGTCAAAGAGTGATCATGGGAGAGTTGTATTAAAGACAAAAGAAAGCTCTCAAAACCAACAGAATGAGCAATCATGAAAATGCTATATACAATACGGAAAACAAAGGCAATGGCTTGATGAAATTAACCTTTATGGGCTCAAAAAAATGACTATATATGTTTTGTTTTGTGAGGACAAGAACAAGAAAAACACCAGGACCACAACAACCATGATCAAATCATGAGATGGCAATAAGGAAGAATGTAAAAACTATGGGTATGGCTTGACTTTTAAAGAGCAAATAGGGCTTCCCATAGTATGCCTTACACATACAAACTATCCATGCAACCACCATATTATGCAAAGATAAAGATGATTTATTCCATGAAGAGATCCTACTTCAATTTGTTGAGCTTGTGGGTTTTCTTTGGATGCGTTATTGCTTCTTGTTGTAGGTGCCATTATGCCTTACAGAGATTATTCTAAATGCCCAAACACTACTTCCAATCAAGTTAGTGGTTTCACAATCCAAAATTGGCCTCATTTCACCGCTTGTCTAGTGAGAAATGAAGAAGATGGAGATGATTTTGAAGAATGAAATAAGCTTCTTCACTTCAAACACTCAAGCAAAGATAAAACTTCATCAATTCAGGGGTCAAATAGAGGACGATGCACTAGTTTTATCACTGAGATTTCATGCATAAGCATAGGGTTGAGTGCTCCTCTTTCCCTAGCTTGAATTTGCAGAAATAATCTTTGGGAAAAATCCCAAAATCCTTATCCAACCATGCAGAAGATTTGAACCCTTCAACCTAAATCAATAATCATTTGTTGTTTATTATTCATGTGATGTTTTGTATTCTGATTATGCATCTGGGAAGTGCAAAGATCCACACATGGAGGCCCTGGAAAGGTATTCACAATAGGACTTCATTGCAAATGATAGATCCCACCCGAGATTATCTTGTGCAAAATCAAGAAAGAAGACACGTATATTTGCTCCAAAGAGAGGATGCTTGATGGGGTGCCTTGATGAAAGTAAAACATTGAAGTTCGATGAAGTATTTGTTCAAATTTCTCAGACTCCAGGGAATAAACAATTCCATGATACTGGGCTTTCTGGGTTTGCACAAAATCCCCTGGATTCTAAAATTAGAATTGTTCAGGGAAAAGTAATTGTGGCCAAAAACCCATTCCTTCACCCAGGTGATGTATGAGTGTTTTCTGCCGTGAACACTCACAAAATTCATCATATGATTGGCTGCATAGTTTTCCCACACAAGGTGAAAAATATCCCAATCAGATGGGTGTTCTGGGAGTGATTCAGATGGATTCCATAAAATCATATAGTGCACTTCTGAATTCTTATATGGGAGTGGAATTGGATGCCATAAAATTTGTTGCAAATGCATACTTAAAGCGCTCTTTGAAGGATTTTGAAGATGCACTTAAAGAAAACAGGTTCACTTGGATGGAAAAATTCCTAATTTTGAGGCCAGAACTCGAAAAACCGAGTTTTACAAAGGGGACAATACCACTCTAATCAATGAAAACCATTATGAGCAAATAAGAGAAATGTCAAAGCTTGAAAGGGAGCTAGCATATTTACATCAGAAGTATTTACAAGTTGTTGTATAATGCTATAGAGATGTCTGGCATAGGAAGATTCATTACCTTATTCTTATCAAAAGACTCAGTGTTTATGACTACTGTAGGTGGCAGAATTTGGGTCAAAGTTGATTTCTTCTTCAGATTTTATGTGATGAGTCATGCTCCAGGTGGTAAATATGGTTCAAGAAGGTCTTAATCTTCTCGAAGATGACTTGAATCGCATTTGAAATTTGTTTAAAAAGGGAGTCTTAGTCCTTAGATATTGGATATCATAGTTTATTTTTGTAATGTAATTACTTCATATTTTCCATATGGCTCTGAGATCCATCTCTTTAGGATCTATAACAATATGTTTTCCTATATATATATTGAAGAAAATGTAATACATGGGAGAGGAACAGTATTCATGACCGTGGTTCAACTATTGTGAATTGTAAGCAAGCTTTATGCATTGACATTTGCTGAGTATATATCTGAATGTAGATTTTCCTCTGAGTTTTTTATCATAATTTCATTTCTTTCTATTATTTTCTGTATATGTGGATGAATTTCAGAGTTCATAGTGTTTATAGTTCATTTGAAGACTGAGAGATGCCATTATTTCGTTGCATTAGTGGATTTAGATCCCACATATAGTTTACTGCTGTAATTGACCATTTGTATATGCTTTTAGTGTATTGAGTTTGTTGATACAGTAGTGCTCTCTTTTCCATATCAATTTTACTTCATCTGATCTGTTCAGAGAGGACTTTGTTTGTTGGAATGTGTTCTTCATAATCTTGGCTTAGTGAGGATTAACAATTTATAAACTAATCCACCTTGAAAAATCTTTCATCCAACCAAGTTTAAATTACCAAGCTCATTCCCTTTACAGTCAGAGAAAGACTCTTGGAGTGCTAATAGTATATTTAAAACATTGAAATTTATGAGTTAAGAATCCACATTGTTGATTGGATGCTTATATAAATTAAAGGTTGGCTTAAAAAATTGTTGGGTATGCTTCATCGATCTGTCCTATGAATAACTGATCTACACAACAATTGGAGATATCTGAGTCATGCATTTATGTATTGCTGATATATATACTTAAATGTGTCATACTTCTCTCGATCACATTGCTTGAAAGCGATATAAATCTGATTGATAAATTTGCAACATTAATGCATGCTTAGGAACATCTTCTGTGCAATGTCATTTTGTTAAAGCTAAATTACTAAGTTACTAAGGATTTGTGTGTACTTCACAATTCATTGCAGCATTTTCCATGTCTTTTCTTGGAAGACCTTTGTATCACTAAGGAACTGGTCTACTGTCCTAAACACTGATCTCCAATCAAACAATCAAAGCTCATGCATTACACTAACTCGTATATCAATTAGGCATTACATTAATTTCTCTCGGTGGTCTTGGCACTAGTCTCTTCTTTCTATCTAGTGGGTTTTTATGGTGAAATGATCTCCAAGCGTGAAACTTAGAAATGCTAAAGAAAAAAAATGAGGATAAATAATACTGTGGTTTTAATAATAGAAGAAACATTCCACAAAAGGTTGAAAACAATATGTAGAACACCGTAATTTACAATGAAACAACCTTTTATATTTTATTGATTGTAGGTACAAATAATATTTGGATCTAAATGCTCGACTCTCACATAATTTATTGAGAGCCCCATTACTCATGAAAACTCATTACAAAATGATCCTTGCTGAGTTGTTTAATTACTTCATCTAAATTTCTGCTTGCTGAGACTGCTATTTTTTCAAATTTCTATTTTTTCCCTCAAAAGTAGAAATGGAGGGGACATTGAGCAAGATTTGGAAACCCAACTATCATTGTAGCTTCGAGTTTGGATGATTGCTTCTCAAGGTCCAAGATGTACATGTCTCTTCATTTGTTTATTCACTTTTATTTCTGGCAGACTGTTTGGAAACTGGCATATCTCCTAAGATGCCCATTTGGAAAGCCTTCCCAAGCTTACTGAGCACCACTGGGTCATTCCAATGCCTATATCATCATAACAAGAAAGAACTAATCAGTTAAGACATCCAATCATCAACACTGCCACTTCATATTTTGCTGTCCCATTTATGTCTCAACATCTTGAATATAATATCAACAAAGATGAACATGACAGACAACATAAAAGCATATGCAGGGACGAATTAATTGAAAAAAAAAAGAACTCAAGATAATAGTACATATTGAAATTGAGGCCAGTTATAGGTCTATTATTATGTGTTAAAATCAGCACAGATGTGATTGCGTGTTTATGCTGTACAGGTAGCTTAAAAAGGTCTCCAATCTCCCATACAAGGCTGATGTTGGACGTTGGTTGTAGGGATGTTAAGACTTCCAAGGATCACTCTTGATTAATATGATTGCTTTTATAGATGTCACACGATGGCCTTTATGACTGTTGGGTTATCTTCATTCATGCCCAGATTTCAAGCTTCCAAAACTGCTGGTTTGTGGGCTAATATTAATTGCTTTCATTGTATCAACGTGTTATAGGTCTGTATGACATGATTCTCAGGGTTACTTCATTGATCATTATTCGTGAATGGAGGCACAAGATTGCTGCAATAGACAAGCCTTACTGCTGTAGAAACACCTTACCAAATATTTCACAAATCTGCCACAACCTTGTCTCACATATTGATTATTAGCTTAACTTTACTGAAGGTATATTGCCGCCAGGAAGGTGCCCTAAATGCTTCCATTCAACTCTGATTATGTGTGCTTGAAGAATGTAGACAATTGTTGTTTGAATGGAAGCCATTGCTGCTTCTTGGTACAGTCATTCCAGCCCTAAAAATTGTCATATATTGCTGGTGTAATCCCAGAAATTTACACAAATCACCGCCCAAAACCCTTCACTGGCTGAGACAAAAGCCATCTGTGGTATCTGAAAATGTTTCATACCTCCAGAAAGCACCAAGAGTATTTAAGTTCAAATAATGTTAAGGATGGATGGACACAAGTCCGTATACTGGTCAAAATAAAATGATACTACACATTTCTTTTCACATATTTCCTTGCAATATTTAAATGTTAATCAGTATATTAAACCAAACTGAATAGAAAACTAAAAACACACACATACATAGGAAATTGAAAAAAACATATACTAAAAGTGTATAAACACTTCAGAAAGATGACATACTATTGTTTAAGTGGCAGTGTCTTACACAACCAAACTCAAATGGAGATCAGGTCTAAATACCTACTTAAGTTCTCAATGGCACTTGCATCCAGGAGCACCTGAAGGATGATCATTGCAGAAGGGACGTGGAAGAAGATTATGATGCAAAAGTACATAGCACCAAGGTCTTGTTTGGAATGGGTGAGAGACAAACACAAGTCTTATACAGGTGCTTCTCTTGCATGAACAGCTATGGTGAAGGCTTTTCTGCTAATTGTTGACCATTTGGTCTGGGGAATCAGAAATGGAGAACAAGTTCTAGTTGGTGCTGACCCCTGGATAGGTGGTATCAGTTATCCTATCTGAGGGGACCCTGGATTCCCTTCACAGCGGGAATATATTCAAGCTTGCAGATTGCTACAATCAGGGAAGTGCAGGACCTTGGACTAGTGGTTGGTAGACTGCAGAGAATCTTGAATTTCAAACTGACTTGGCTATAGAATGGACGGAATACAGGAACAGGCTTACTCAAGCATATGTACATATTCGAGACAAAGAGGACAAAACTTGTAGGGATAAGAAACAAGGAAGAAGACACTTACACTGCCAGGTTGGCTTATAAGGTCTCATGCATAGGCCCAGTAGATGACTTGGTGAAATGGTGGTGGCAGATCACCCAAAAGCTGAAGGCCTCTTTAAAACCAAGATTTTCCTTTGGCTAATAATGGCTAAGAAGATATAAACTTAGTGCAACGTCCAAAAGCGTCGCTGGTTGGTTCCTGGAATGTGCTTCCATTGCAGATTAAAATTGGAAAGTATAAGACCATTTATTTCTTTATTGTTGTTATTCTAAAGAAGTCTGGCATCAAAATGTTTTTCTGCTGGAAAAGGCAACTGAGCAGGAGCCACAGTGGAAGAAGCCATGGAACTACGGCTGGAAGTGAAGGAACAAGCTATGAATGGATGGCCAGGAATGACACATTATTTAGTGGACACCTCTGGACTCCCTCAAAAGATTTTTACAAACTTCAAAATGTCTAAACAGCATATGAGAATCCAAAAAAGAAAAGGAAGAATTGTTGTTGCCCTAGACATTGTCAAGACTCAAAACAAAACCATGGAGTTTATCTGTGGTGCATCTCAAGGGAACCCGTCAATCAGTGGAGCAGAAGGAATTATCTACCTATCTGACAATCACTGGCGACAGTCTGCTTGCTTCACTTCTGATGAATTGCCAGGGAGCACAGCATTGAGGACCTTCAGGTCTTTGGTGACTCCATGCTGTACATTGGATGGATGACAAGAAATAAGTAACATCAGATTTATTGCAGGCGGTTTGTAACACATCATATTTTTCCATACAATGAGGGGAGACAATACACTGACAGAAGGTCTATCCAAACTTGCATGCTTTATGTAATATGGAGTTTTATCTGTTCATCACAGAGAGGGGCAAGTAGCCCCCTGTTCTGAGAGACAAATCTCTTAACCAATTCTGGTTCTATTCGTCTGTAGATTGAGTCCCATGCGGACACTTAATCATGTCTTTTCATGACCCACAGCACATCGTACCAACAAATCTGGGTACATATGTTCAAGCAATGTCCTCCTTATTTGAGCCATACTGAAAATTTCCGTGTGCTGTCTTATGATACATACCATATGCAAGCAATCAAGCTGGATATCTCATCTCTCATTGCAACAGATTCATTTATTCATATAATATTGCCAGAGTTTCAGGGCTATATCAGAAATCCAGATGGGAAGTTTGCTGTAGATTCAGTTGCTGCAAACAAGTGCTGTGTTAAAACTTAAAAGGCTTCCATCTGTGGCTTTGACTCATTTGAAAGGTATTCTGGTATTGGTTAGGCAAAGCTCTTTAGTATGGTAGAGAAGCAAATATCCTGATAATGAAGCAACTGCTGACTCCAGGAAAGAAAAATTGCTTGGAGTTGAGGCAGGTTTTCCGAATTGACTGGATGCTTACTAATATTAATAAAGTTGACAGAGAGGCAGCAGTTCTGACACGAGCGATATTGGCTGTCAAAATAATCCTACAGGAGCGTCTGGTTGAATTTGCAAAGGTTTTCATTCAGCTAATTCAGAGATTGGATCCTGCCGATGTAACAACAGCTCACGTGGTGGTAATTTAGATGCTTGCAGTATATAGATCATTTGGCAATTTGATTCCCGAGATAGTACCTACAATTCTGAAGCACTTGATTGGGTGTTTTTCAACAGAAGGTTGGAAGCTAAGTTACAAATACCAACCGTGCTGGCAAAGTAGTTTTGCAATCTCAGGTTGTTGATTAAAACACTCATTGTTGGTGAAATATGTATTTGACAAGAGCAAATGTAGCTTAATTCAAGATTAAGCATGCGTGCTCAAGAAGATTTTGGCATCTTAGTTTTATCCAGTGTTAGCATAGATGAAAGAAATAGGGGAAAATAAGGAACATGTAGAGGAGTTGGTTTGTGACATGTTGATATTGAATTCTTTATTTTGTATCTTTCATAAACTTGGGGTTGGTAACAAGTGACTAGCTGTATACATCAAAAGTATTGTATTAATGTCAGCATGTAGCCCAGAGGGTAACTTAAGTTTGTTGGCAAACAACAGATGGATGTTGATTTGTTCATATTTATTGGCATCGTTTTCTTCAATTTCAATAGAGTTTGTACGATTGTGGAAGGCATATCGTTTTCTTCAATTTCAATAGAGTTTGTACGATGGTGGAAGGCATATAAGCATGCTCTTCTCTCCATTGCAATAGTCTGCAAAAAGTTAAAACGCAAACACTTCCCTACATTAACACATGGAAAGCACCCTGTGAAACACAGAGGACCACTTAGCTAAGTAGCCATGCCTGGGGTTATATGCTAACACAGTCTTAAGTTTTAACTATTGACTAACAACAAGCATTCATATCAAATTCTAACTAGCTCAATAGGGCCAAATGACAGCAACAGTTATCCAATAGCAGCAATCAGAAATACATTGTGAACACTGCATGCTACATAGTCATCGGTCCAATAGGTGAAATGTAACAAAAATTGAGATTGCATACAAAGCTTGAGGTAGCTTCGGGAGCTAAAGAATTGCTAAATATACACCTAAAGAAATTAAAATATGGGGATAAATCATTTTTATGATAACACTAATGCCAATGCCCTAACTCTCACGATTGTTTAACTAATTACTATAACACTGTTGCAAGATCCGGCCTGAATTGATTGTTACCTTCTGCACGAGCATTTGTCTTCTGAGTTTTGGAAAAAACAGATTTTTCAAAAGCTAGCTTTGAAGCAAGGGTTGGCCAATCATCAGAATAGTATTTAACTGCAACTCGTTTTCCCTCTGAATCTAAAAGCAAAATGTTCTTGATCAAAGGGCAAGATTCCTGCACAAGAAACAAGTTGAACGATTAAACCATGAGAATACGTGACAATAAAAATGCATTTACTATTGAGAAACATTATCATGATCTGACACAGAATAAGACCATAAATTACAGCTGCAATAAGTGTTTTATCCAAACTATTCACAGTTTGGAATACAGTTGGTTTTTATCTCTGCAATCATAAGCTAAACACGTGTCGCTAATTAAGTTGAGAGAAAACAGCAACAGCAACTCAAGCGATGCAGCAACTCCTTAAGTAAATTATTTCCTTCAAGTACAGAATGCAAAAAAGAGTGAACAACTACCATCTTTATTAGTTTTGTTCCACACAGATCTGCTTCTTATATTAGTGTCAAAAGTGTTCTATTAGTCCAGTGATTACAGGCCCAGTTTCCCAGAATGGTAGATCTAAATGAAACATATACACATTTGGTCATATTACTAATATATTTAGGCTTAATTCCCAGTTGGTCTTATCCTGATTTTCCATATTAAAGACTTTTTTACTGAGTAACCTAAGTTGGATTTATTATGGTCATAATAGTTTAGTTTATGATTAGCATGGAGAAAAGGATCACAACAGGCTCTTATAAGTATCCAGTAAGCTTTCTGCAACTACCATCTATATGAAGCTCATTGATATGTAAGGGTACCTCTATATCTTTTCCAGTTGTTTCAATGTAACTGTCATATATTTAATGGCACAACTCTAATCATCCTTGCCACCAAAACTCACAGCCAATGCCATGTCTTTAATATCATACCGAATAGCTCTAATTATCCTTATGACCAAAATCCACCACCAATTTAGCACTGGGGTTGCAAAATAGAAAAGGAACATCCGGTGCAATGCACCATAAAGCAAAATTAGGTTAATAGGAAACAGTCAATAGTTTCTGACAAAATTACTTGAGGAACATGAACATTGGGACATTTGCTCTCCCAACCCTTCCTTACAGGTCTCAGTTGTATATCCCCAATTATGAACACAGGTACTTTGATTGACTACATACCTGTATTGTTAATTAAAAACTTTCTTAAAATTAGACAGAAGAAAAACTTGAAAAGATTTTAAGTGGTTTTCCTTTCTTTTGGGACAATCAGAAGCTGAGCTCCCCATGAGATCTAGGCTACCCTGCCCATAGAACTAGGGTAGGTGGACTTGGGCATCCAAAATGGTATATATGTATGTATGTAGATAGATAGTTCAATGAAGAAGAGAAACATCCAGTGTGCCAGTGCTGAGTAAACAATGAAAATTTCCAGGCTATACACTTCCACCATGTCTACAGGGAACACAACAACCTTGCTGATAGGCTGTCTAAACAAGCATGCAGCAGAAGATATAAACAACTTTCCAGGGTCATCCACATAGATGGATTTGAAGAAACCCTGCCTCCTAGGAAGCTTACTGTGTAGTGAGTATGTCTTTATTTAGCTGACGCCCAAGTATTGTCTGGTGTCTGGGCAGTTTTATGCTTTCTTGAGTTTGGCATGACTTCCTGAAGCTCACGTTCTTTGTTTAATATATACTGTCTATGATGATATGTTATAGAAGCCATTTCTCTGGCTATGATACAAAATGTAACTTTATTATTTTCAGTAATGGAAAAAGTCAAGATTTTTTTTCGGAGGAAAAGAAAAAAGATAGATAGATAGATAACTCGTAATTGGTAAAGCCTGGGATAGGAAATCCTCAACCTGAACCAGTAGATCAACCTGGCCTTGAATAGGCCTTTGATGAAACTTAAATTACCATGCCCCTTTTAAAATTAACGTTCAAATGCGGATGGAAATATAAAATGTCATTAACAGGTCGGCCATCACTTCCCTAACATTGTAGATTGATTTACTTTCGTTTTAGCCCATCCACTGAATATAAAAAATAATAACGTCATGTGAAACTAAATTTCATTGGTTATGCCCAGCTAGAATTCTACTGAAACATGGTTCAAATGGATCGTCTCTGAAGCTCCAGGCTGCCTACAAACAGATCCATTCACCGAAACTTGGAACTAGGGAATAAAAACACACAGATCGTGTATAAATTGGATATAAACCGGGCAATGGAAAAAACAATGCCCTTTGGGCCAAAAGCTGCTAGATCTTACCATTTTTTGTGTTCCAGAGCTCCCAGGGACACCAATGTAAGGCTTCCGATTAAATGAGAGGCAGTTCAGACAGATCAGCGAAAGAGGAGCTGCGATTTCACCTTCGCTTGCGGCAGGCTGAGTCAGTCCGAGAGATGAACCTCTTTTGAGGGATTTATGAATTCTTCTAATTACGACTCACTCCACCTGATTCACATTGCAAAAAACACACGACCAAATTTATATTGTAAAAAAAATGAAAGGTTATTTTCCACAAATAAGATAAGATGTCAAACATCAATAAGGTTTAGCCAAGTCAAATATAGTCAGGTATTATTTTAAATATAGCCAGGTCAAACATCAATGAGAGATATATTCCATCAAAAGGTCAAATATAGCCAGGTCAAACATCAATGAGAGATATATTCCATCAAAAGGTCAAATATAGCCAGGTATTATATGAAACCTGCAGTAATAGGTCTGTCTTGACTCTTGAGTCTGGACGGAGAGAAGTAGCAGGGTTGGTTAGAGAACTTTTGTTACGTGACAGAAATTTCCTGCAATTATTAAATGTGTGTAGAGTCAATCCAATAAGGGCAAGTTATTTCTCTAAGGGAGTGGGTGATTGAATGCAAATGTTAGGGATATGGTTTTATTGAGTTTAATATTATATTGTTATTTTTTATGGGCAGAATGATGCAAGGCTTCGAGCATATATGATTGTATTGATATCGACTATGGAATTTAATAATTTGTAGAAGGATGCAAGGCTTTGAGCATATTATTGTATTTATGTCGACTATGGAGTTTAGAACCAAATTATATTGCAAGGGAGATTATCAATACTATAAAAGGAATGAAAATTTGTGATTTTATGGGCTACATCGTCATATTAACTATTCAGTTCACACTAGAATAGAGGCTGCAGTCTCAGGCATCAAGAACATAGATACTTTTCAATGCATGGTTGTGGGATCATAGGAATTCAGAGATGAGAGTGGCATTCAGGGGCGTGGTTGAAGATTCCAGTACCACCTAGAGAAAGGTAAATCACGGGTTTTCAGAAAGATAATAGAGCAGGCCGAGACCATAATAGAGGAAAGGAAATCCAAAAAGAATAAATCAGAAAAGCAATAGGGGTTTGTTGCAGACAAACAAAAGAAGGAATTAGAGGAACAGAGAAGCAGCACCAGTAGGCATGTAGTTATAGGAAAAATAGATTTTTTCGTAAATGAATTGCAAAAGAAATAATGGCAGCTAAGGTAACTGTTCAGCAAGAGTTGGGAAACGTATTGGGACACACCTATCGGAAAGAAAGTTCGATGCTGGAGTGTTCAAACGATGGACATGAAACTGAATCAACGAAGTGCAGTTGAGACGGGATTTGCTGGGGCCTAGGGATATAGGTGCCGCTGCTACTGGTTTCAACTGCACGTAATATGCCCTTTGAACCATCCATACTACCCAAAGCATGCCCCTGCAAATCTCATCTCAGATGATTGTAAGCATACTATCGGTCAATAATCAAATGTCCAAAAAAACCACTTCAACAATCCTTGGTGCCAATGATCAAATTTGAAAGGTGGGTCTTACTTTCAAATGAAAGGGAATTTATTTTGCAGCCCTTCAAAGAAAGATAAAGGATAATATAAGTAATTATATTTTAATTGACAAATATAAATTAATTAAACTTTTTATTAAAAAAATGCAAAAAATTAATATTGTTCTTTTAAATTTTTATAATTTTTAATAATTGAGTATTCCTTAATATTTACATGAAAAAATATATATTTTCAATAAAACTTATTTTGAACACATTAAGTTGCCATATGTGCATTATTAATTTTAAAGTAATATAATAACTATTCTATTGTATTTTTTCAAGTTGGAGCACACTTCATTATAAAAAAAAAGTACTTAGACTATGTCATAATTATATTGGGGCATCCAAGTTCAATTCAATCTTGAGACATCTAAGAATGATAAGGATTGGACACCTAAGAAAAAATAATACACAACTTAGAAAACATTAAAAAAAATCCTACCATACCAAGCAAGTTAGCAAGGCTAGCATAACTGGGGTCAGGGCATCAAAAAATTTTGTTCAACATTTGTCGTGAAAGAATACATGTATAGGATGGAGGGGAAATGGAATCAATCCTGAGTGAATTGAATCCTTGCAACTCACTGCATGTCTAAGTCTCAAATATAGACCTTTTAAATTGAACCAAAATACCAAAAGAAGTTTATTAATGGCTAGATTTGAGAAAGTTCTAAGTGTGAGTAATTAAGGGTTGAAGGTTCTAAAATATGTTGTGTTTTGTACTAGTCCACGATTCAGTGAATCGATAGTCACATGTAGTAATTTAAGTTATTTAATGAAAACATCTAATGCGTATACCTCTATGTCGAAACCGTTTTCCATGCCGATGTAGGCCACTACCCTCTTTATTGTCTTACCAAAAGGCATGATAATGAGGAAGAAGACCTAAAATTATGGACTTCACCTTCAAAAGAATGCCTGCAATCACATTGGTAAGGAGTGATAACAAGATCGGTGGAGAAGATAAAAACAACAACAAAGGTAAAGGGAAAGGCAGAGAAAACTTTAGGGTTTCGAAGGCTATGGAAGCTTAGGGTTCTTCTTGACAGGTAAATTCAGACCCATCGCTCTTTGCAATGTTATATTCAAAATCATTACCAAAACCATTGCAAATAGACTCGAGCCTTTGCTCCTAGGCCTTGTTTCCAAAGAGCGGTCAAGGTATGTGGAAGGACGCCAAATCCTAGATGTAATTATCATGTCCAATGAAATTATCCACTCTCTCAAAATCACCAAGTTCTCTGGAACGCTCATTAAGTTGGATCTATCCAAAGCATTTGACAAGCTCAATTGGAAGTATATGGGAAACATTCTCTTAGCCCTTGGTTTCGACCAGCTCTGGGTCAAATGGATTCTTACCCTCACCTCCACCACTTTCTTCTCCATCCTTATCAATGGAACACCTTCACCGACCTTCAAGCCAACGAGAGGCATTCGCCAGGGTGATCCTCTGTCACCTTCCATCTTCGTTCTTATGATGGAAGGAATTGGATGACTTATCAATGCCAAAATCACCTCACAGGATCTTAAAGCTTTGAACCCCCATGGAATTGATCCCCAGTCTCACCAGCAATTTGTGGATGACACCATGCTCATGGGAAAATCCTCGGTTCAGGAAGCCAGATCCATTAATTACCGTCTCAACACCTTCCTCGCAGCCAGTGGCCTGGACATTAACAAAAGAAAATCTCACATTTACTTCTTTAACACATGTCATATTACGAAGAGAAACGTCTGTCGTATCTTAGGATTCTCCGAGGGCATGCTCCCTTCAAAATATTTAGGGGCTCCTCTCTCGGACTCCTTGCTAAAATCTATCTCCTGGAAAGATCTCCTGGATTGTCTGAATCTCAAACTCTCCTCATGGACATATCGCTCCCTTAACCTACCCAGCCGTCTAACTCTACTCAAATCGGTCCTCCAGACCTTGCCCCTTTACCTCTTCTCCATCCTTGCTACACCCAAATCCACCCTAAAAAAAATAAAAGCCTTGCAACATACTTTTTCTTTGGGGAGGCTCAGTGGAACAGAAGAAATGGACCCTGGTGGATTGGAACACGCTATGTAGACCCAAGTTCGATGGTGGACTGGAACACGCTATGCAGACCCAAGATGGATGGTGGACTAGGCCTTAGAGATCCCCATATCAGCAACAAAATTGGTAATGCAAAATTTGGTGGCGTTGGGTTACCCACAGCAACGAACCTTGGGCTTTGGTCTGGAAAAGAAAATATGCACCGAACTATTCCAAGCCCAATCTCATTAGATTCAACGGCGATCCCAAAGGCTCGCACATATGGAACTCAGCTAAAGCCAATTGCAATATCGTCCAAACCTTCAGCTTCTGGGAAATACGAAATGGTGACTCTACAGACTTCTTCCAGGACTTCTAGAATCAGCTCAGCCCGCTAAAAGAACACCACGATCTCCCGATTCTAAGGGACAAACTCCATAATGGAAATTTTGACAAGGTCAGCACATTTTGGGAGGATACAAACCAAGAAGATCATTATAGGACTTGGAAAAGCAAAGACTGGTGGTAGGAAATAATCCCCAATGAGGATTTAGAAGTGTTATGGGATGATCCTCCAATCACGACAAATAAGAATTAGCAAGAGCGAGGACAAGATTAGGTGGTGTTTCTCACAGTTGGGACTCTACAACTTGAAAGAAGTCACCAACTCTCTTCTGGCTCCAATGGAAGAGGACCAGACGATAAATGGAGGAAGGTCTAGCAAGCAAACCTGTGGCCAAAAGTATCTACCTTCTTATGGCTTCTTCTCCACAATCGAGTGCTGACAGGGGAAAACAGACAAAAAAGAGGAAGCATCGGGCCGCATTGGTGCTGCCTATGCCAAATGCATGAAGAAACAACTAACCATCTACTAGACGAATGCAACTTTGCTGGCAAGATATGGAAGGAAGGGGAAAGGATATTTAGGAAAAAGGCGAAGCAAAATGGACATCCTGATCTCACCATAGCCCAATGGCAACATCAACTTTTTCCAGTAAAATCCTTAATCGAATTTGGGAACTCTTCCCAGGGTTTGTAGTATGGGAAGTGTGGATCGAAAGGAACAACAGGGTTTTCAAAGACAAAGCCAAAACTGAGAAGGAGGTTTGGGACACTCTCAAGACTCACATTCAAGAAACTCTTAAGTTGACTCATTGGAAGGACCAAGTCTTAACCACCAACAACAATGAAATGCAAATACTCCAGGATTGGGGTCTTCGCACCATCCCGGTCTACACAGGGCGGGAGGAGGGTATGCTTCTCGATAGGAACCTCCACCAATAACGCGGTTGAATTGGATGGTATGCTTCTCGACATGGATTGGGATATTAAAAAAAGATGGCTCCCACTAATATTAGAAGGGGACTCCCTCCTCATCATCAACATGGCCAGAAGGTTACAAGCAGGATCTACAGTAAGCAAAATATCCAATAATTGGCGTCTGGTGTGCAAGCTTAGAGTGCTAAATGACATCCTCGATGGCCATCCTATTGTCGTATTTCAACATGTGAAGCGAACAATGAACAAACTCATGGATTCCATTTCCAGCAAAGGGGTCTTGGCTAGTACCACCTTTCTTACTCACAATTGGCATGATCTACAGGCCTCTGAAGATCGAAATCACTGGAGAATTTTGGCTTCTCAGGATCTGCACAACCCAAATGTGGGTGACATACGGCATACCCACGCGGCAGAATTCTGTGAGGATGCTTCAAACACCGAGAAAATGACGGTGGATGAGGTCTTGATAACTACGCAAGGGACGGTGGAGGAGATCATGAGTACAGAGAAAGGGAGGACACTTGGCCGGCATGTGGGGAATGGCACCTGTCAACTCCACCCACAGGCACCAAGTGAAAAGGGTGTACTAACGAATGAAAGGGAGATCCACCACCCTTAATTATGATACGACTGAGAAATGACGATTTGTGAGTAGCATGAACTCACCTCACGCCATGGATATGCAGATGCGAAAGGAGCTGAGCAAATCTGTAGGTGATCCAACTCCGAGATCTTGGACCCAGGTTTGCATAGCTCACCTCTCCTACTGGGTTTCGAGTCATTACTTAAGCTTGGACTTGAGAAAACAGATTGCATTCGATGTTGTGCAATGTGTTTTGGAAAAACACCATTAGGATAGCATGCGCAAAGCCACCAGCAAAGCGCTCCGCCCTAAATGGATGAGGAAGAAAACTAGCAGCAAGCCCAAGCGTAGGAAAATAAGATGTTGTTCTCGTCGCTGGAGGTGTGGGATGGCCACTGACAGAGGAAATAATGAGGAGTATTGGGAGAGGTTATTCTGGGAGGAGACCCCGGAGCATATTAATAATTCAATTAATATCATGGAGGAGGAGGTGTACAATGAGTTCCAACTTAGACTTGGAGGAGACATCGTGATGTCTAATTATTGGAGACTTCAGTTTATTCTCACTCGTTCTATGGACAAGCGAGACAACTACGCCGAGATGGTTAGGGTGACCATGGGCATCTTCAAGGAAGATGCATAGAACAACCTGTGCCATATGAATGAGGTCCTAAGACTCTTAGCACCCCCCTTCATTCGCAAACCAAGGAGGGACATTATGGAAGCTGCTGAAGCCAGTCAAGCAGGTTCAAATCAGAGTGTGGGGGAAGCCAATGAGGCCTTGGAAGAGGCCGAGTCTTCGCGCATGCGGTAGTTGTCTCATTGTCTGCTCTTCTATTATCCATATTTTGTAATGTTATATAGCTTTCGGCTATCTAGTTTCAATTTCATGTTGTCTCTATGTAATCATGATCGAGCGCCCATGCTCAAAGGATGGGCGGCTCTCATGTTGTCATGCCTCACTCTCTGGCCACTTCTGTTTCTTTTCTCAGATGGTTGCAGCAGCAATGCCTGACTCCATGTTTCAAGAGCAGGTTTATGTAATTTTCCTTGTTTTATTTACGCAGTAATAGAGAAATCCCTATCTAATTTACAAAAAAAGGAGTGATAAGAAGATCACAACAATCCAACATGTCAAATGTTAGTTGAGAGTGTTAATTAAAGACTTATATGGTAAATTCAATATAAGAGTTACTTATAGTTGTCTCTTACTCTTTGTGTCTTGAGACATTTAATATTTTATGGTTGCCTCTACACCTTGACCCAATTCGTATTATAAGGTGACGATGTGCATGCATAATAATCCTTATTTATGACTATGAGATGAGGATTTAAAGGGAAGAGGATGTAAAGACAAGTAATTTTTATATGTATTTTGGTGGCGCTGAGGACAAATGTTGTGAGAAACCACAATATTTGGAAGGACGAAGGGAGATTACATTACGATCATGCCACACATCAAATTGAAGACTATTCTTGAGCCAACAATTGTTTTTTTAATTATAACAATGCATAAATCGACCTCTACACATTTTGTGATCCTTGCTACATGTCATTATTTGTATTTGCATGACATCGAGTTTTGTTTATAGTTGTCATGAGTCCATGATATTCATGCAAGAAATGAAGTCATATAGAGGAGGACTCATCAAACCGACCTTTTGAATTTCATTTTGATGGAAAAAGAGTGGACATTGGTAGCAAGGCTCACATAGGTAGTGGGCACAAAGTTTTGAGCTCATTTCGGGCTTAGTAATAGACTAGTAGTTCTTTTTTGTTATAGTCGTAGTTGTTGACACATTGTCACACTTTAGATTGCAGCCCCAAGAGACTCGGGAGTCATAGTCACATCTCAATGGCTAGTGCCTTGTAGTCATCAATGATTACTGGTCATCTCCCACAACTAAATAGTGAGTGCATGACATTAGTGAGTGAGTGATTATAATTTATCATATTTCCAATATTTTGAATGACGAGTTGAACTTTATAGCATAATAATTTCAATGTCTTGAGAAATTTATATGGATGGGTAATTTCAAATGGTGCCCTTCTTTTGAAATGTTGATATAAATTATGCCCTTCTTAATTGTAAGGGTAAAATTTAGATTTTAAATTTTTTTGAAGGGAAATTTTAACTTTACACTTTTAAGAAGGGATAGAACCCTTTGGAAGGGCTGGGAAGGGTTCAATTTTGAACGCTGCTTGGCACTTTTTCACTTGTTCCCCTGCTTTATAACTATAAGCTTTTACTCCCTTGCTAGCGGGATCTACTTCTTATTAGGTATAATCAACTTGGATAGAGATAAGCTTATCAATTCATTCAATGAAAGAAGGGTGAGGTGTATCAGAAGAGAACCCTAATGAAGTTAAGGGTCTATAGGGTGCAAAAGATGCTTTGAAGAGGAAAGAACCAGCACACGTTAATCATGGGAAGCGGGTGATAAAATGTGTTAAGAATAATAAGCAGCATAGAAATTGTAAAATGATTTATTTGAGTTTTTGAAAACCCTTTGCGGCATTTACAAACTTTACAAACTTTTGAGTTTTGATAGTATTGTAAAATGATTTATTTGAGTTTGGAAGGGATTTGAGCTAGTCAAATATGCTATCAAACATGGGATCCAAAATACGTTTTCATGTTTTAATAGCTATAAAGCACTGTTTAGTGCTAAAGGGTCCATGGAGTAAGCTAGGCTTGGAAATAAATTCTAACCAATCTTAATGGTTGCTTGATATTCATTGAGGCTTGGTATTGGCACTCTTTAGAATCATTTTTCCATGATTTCATGAGACTAGCTAGTCAAAGAGTTTGAAACTGGGTCAAATGATGCCGGAGTTGGTTCTTTCCAAGTCTAGCATCCATTCCATTCATGATTGGTTATAGTTTATTTAAACTAAAAGCCTATCCTAAATAGAATATCACAACTTCGACTCTATATTTAAGACTTATCTGCACATTTCAAATAGTACAAGACCTCTGGCTAAACTCGCATTGGAACTGTCTCAGTGCACTTGATTCCACAGTGACCCTCATAAAAAAACCAATATCCAAACCTTGCATGCAACCTATCATGGACCAATGAAGATAAAAAAGAAAATATTCTCATTACAAACAACTCTAATTCTCATTGTTACAACTTTAGGGATGATTCCCCCTAATAGTTATACAAACAAAACCTCAGCACTAATGCAACATCTTATTGCCACTCATGCAGTCACTCCTCGCCCCAAAATTGAGGGCACACAAAAAGTTTTGCAAAAACTATCAAAGGTTTCATTGATTTTTAGAGGCCTAGACAAATGAAGGATCCTCAACAAATCATAATGTTCATTTCATTATGAATAAAAGTAATGCTAACAGTCTTAATAGTTTTATAACAAAAGCTAAGCCTTCCCTAGCAAATAATCAAAATGGTATTAATGACATTGCTATGGAATATTAGTGTCGATTGCACTAGGTACGACAAAGCGAGAAGCATTTTTCACAATTTATAAATGTTGAGTTGTTTCAAAAGAAAAAATAAATGATAGTGCGAATGTTGCAAACCATTGACCTAATGATTCAAGCTCACCTCTCGCAATTGTTATGGTCTTGTGGGATAATTCTCTTTTTGCAAGCATGGAGGTTTATGACGAATAAAGGGGAGATGAAGGAGAGAAAGAAAACAAATCTCATGTAAATCCATTCTTAACAAAATGTGTAAATCAATATCATTATATCCACAAACTTCAAAAAGCCACAAACACAGCTCCTATAAAAATCTACAATAATGCCAAGAAGAGTAAATATGAGTATAATAAAGGCAATGTTTGTCTCCTTGACACCCTCATGTTGATGTACACAACCACCCATTGGGATTGAAAAAAACCAAAACCACGAGTTAGATGATGGTACAAGAAAAACCTAATAAATCATCTCCACTTTGTGTGTAGTAAAAGGCACCCAATAAGATTAGAATGTGTGGAAAAAGAAATAACACTTGGAGTAAAAATTATCATCGCATGCCATAACCTAAAAAAAATCACATATGCAATGTGTTAGAGGTCCTCTCAACCATATCATGACTTACCATCATGTTGAAAAATTTGTGATATTTGGAGAGTTGAAGTGCATGTAATGCAAGGCATTGCCTCCAATATAGATCACCCCATTAGCCTGGACTCCCACTAGAAATAAGGAAAATCACAATTTTAGTTTGAAAATTTTGTGTTTACAATTTATATGTCATTTAATTATACATTGTTTATACATAATAAAGAGCCATATATGTGTGTGTGTGTATGTGTGCCATGTGTGGTTAGCTTAATTTTCCTAATGACAAATTAGACATATGATACTTCCTATCTATGTACATTTCTAAATTAATATAATTAAAATTGGCTTTAAAACAATTTATAACTTATTATCACATTTTTTTAAATTTATTTTCCTATAATTTATTATTCTCACAATAAAATTTATTACAATCACTTTTATATAAATTATGAGAAAATGAAAATATGTCATATTAGTATATAAGATTTTAATGTATATTGTTTTTAGCAATAAAAAAGTTATGTATATTGTTTTTTAGCAATAAAAAAGTTACGAGTAAATAATATACCCTATTAATTGAAAAAGTCAACACTGTTGTATAAATTTTTTTAATTTATTAGTTGATTTTAATATATATTATTTTATATTATTTTTTAGCAATAAAAAAGTTGTGAATAAATAATATATCATATTAACTTTCCCCCTGGGGTTTGGTCTATTGGTCACTTCACGTTCTGTTAAGGCGCAGAGGCTCTTAAGCAAGTCACAGGTTCAAACCTCCTGGTGCAGAAAGGTGGTCGCCCATGTGCCGAGGGGTCGTGTAGGCTGCCCATGGGGCTATAGAGATAGCGGCAGGAATTGACCCTATGTCATGCGAGTATGAAACTGGTTAGTTGTCGATTCCCATATATATATATATATATATATTAACTTAATAAGTGAATGGTGGTGCATAAATTCTTTTAATTTATTAGTTTAAGCATAAATTATTCTAATATTTTTTTATACACCAAAAGAAATTATTAAAAAAATATTTATACATTTTGAAAATATTTTTATAATATAAATACTTATCTAAGAAAATTATTTCCACTCCTTGCAACTAAAAAAATTATAAGTACAAAATATACATGTAAAAAATCAATGTTACTAATTTGTTAAAAAAATGAGTCATAATAAAGTTTTACACATTATGTTATAATTTCAAATTAAATATAAATGACTTAATTAATTTTATTAATTTTTTAATCATTAACATTTTAAAATATTTTTATTATTAAAACTAACATGATAACATTTATTATAATTATTATCATAATGACATTATTATCAATTAATATTTAACAAGTTATAACAACATAATTTGCATATTATTCTATAAAATTAACGATTAAAAAATTATAATAATTTTTTTTGTTAAAAGAAAAATTCATAATAAAGTTATAATCATATAAAAATTTATCATATCAACATGTTGTTTTATAAATTCAAACATGATATAAATGAATGCGTATATATATATA
>LPNX010679575.1:631269-684030 GCA_001517045.1 Pseudotsuga menziesii
TAAATATCATTTATGAATTTAATTTATTTTAAAAGTACATGATTATATATATATATTAGTTTGACATTACGATATTAAATAAAATTGAGTGAATATATAATTTAAAATTAAAAAATGTGAAAAGACATTGTTATGAATTATGAGTACTTTACTTGAAAATGACAATAATATTATTTTATGAGAAAGTGAATTGTGAGTACTTTACTTGAAAATAACAATAATATTATTTTATTAGAAACTGTGAAATGACTTTTATTGTGAGTATTTTACTTTATGACTTAAAAGTACTTGTACCACTACCTTGGTTAACTATGGGTTTTCATCCACCATAGAAAATGTGACAAATATGCATTCTTAACTCATGCAATGCCACCTCAACCATGGGGGATGATGTCATCTACTAGAATGTAATTGGTTGATTTTTATAGTACATTTTGGTCATTTTGAGGCCCATTTTTGACCCCAAATTCTCTCTAATGTATCAAAATAATCTATTCTGAAATCAACCGAAGACTTCAAAATACCAGGAGCGACACGTGTAGCAATAGCTAATGGTGCTGCAAGGTTAATCTCATCTTTAATTTCTGAGAGTTATTTTGTGCCTCTTGATGTGGTAAGATGGTTTGTCCTTCCTGTTTCTCTCTTCTTCCACTCTATCATTGAATGCATTTTATCATTTCCCTTTTTGTATCCCTCTCTCTATCTTATCTTTTCCTTATCTATGGTCTACTATTGATTTAGGGACTGATGGAACCCTGAGAAATTATCCTTGGTTCAGTTGCCACAGTGAATTAGTCTACCTTAGTTTAGATATATCACTATTTATGTTTATAGGAAAAATTAAACTAGCTTCACCCAAAGAGTTTTTCTGTTTATAGATGGAGTTCAAAAAGTTCCTAGTTCGTAAGGAGCTCAAGACCAACTTCAAGAAACATTGATTTATTTTTTAGACTAAACCAATTAGCTACCTTATCCTATATTTGTAACTTTTTATGTTAAAACTGGAATGTTTAGATCTACTGTAAGAATTCACACCGACAGTTCTATCATTTGTAGATGCAAATGGAAGTAGTCAATAGAGATAGCAAAATCACTAGAATCCATTAGGTACAAGTCTTGTTTGGCCAAAGGGTCACACTACTTGTGATTCAAAAAAGTATGGCAAGGTGGATCTGGCAATGACTCGGTGAATAGAAAAATACTAAAAATATACATTATTTCAAAATTAGATATGAAAGATTATACTTAATATTATGCAAAACAACACATTTTGGAATCCCAAAATTGTATAACTAAGTACAGCATACGTCAAAATTGCCACTGACCATGACATGAATTTACGAACCACAATGAGCATCAACAAACTGTCCAATGTTAAATCTGAAATCATGACATAAGACATATATTAGCCTAGTATTGAGGGTTAATAGAAGGACTTCTTGTCCCTTCCACTGCCTCAGCAGTATGATCCAAGTTCCAATTAAATTAATTCCTCTAAAAATAATGACTCTAGTGTCTCATCACCATTATTATACTCTATCTCCTCTTGAGGCTCAAATTGGCTTTGAAAATATGTACAAGTCATGCCTCAGCTCCCCTTAAGGCTCAAATCAGCTCTGAAAATATGTAGCAATCGTGCACAAGATCCACTGAAAGCTTAAGTCAGCTAAGAAATTTTGAATAAGTCCTATCCTAGAAGAGGTATTTTGTTGATGGTTTGCGCTAGCTCAATTCATGATGCCCTAGTGTAAAATGACCTGTGTAAAATGCCAAAGCCCTAGTGCAAAACCCTACTCCAAAACACACTTCGAGAAAAGTTAAAATGTGAAGGAAAATGGCCATTTTGTCCTTTTAAAACATAGAGACATTGTTTGACCTGGGTTGTCTTGTTAGACCTGGCCAAGTCTTCCTGAGACTTGGCAGGCCTGGTTGAGTCTTGTTAGATGTGTCTAGTTGATTCTAGCTAGGTCTGGTATGAACCAACCTGTTTCAGGATGGGTCTAGGTGGACTCAGATAAGTCCTGTGACCATGATAGATAGTAAAGAAGCTCTAGAGTATCTTGGGACTAAATACTAAGATCGACAAAGGCACTAAATTGATCATATCTAGTTCGGTTTGGTCTAGTTAGAACTTAGAAGACATTTGGACAAACATTTCACATCTTTTCATGTTTAAGATGATCTCTCTATTCATAGAATATTTATAGAATAACAAAAATGAAAACACACAATTTTCCTTCAGTTAAACATCCTTTATGTTAGAATGGAAATTTATCAGTACTAGCATTGATCTCAATTTTATGCTTTGGACATGTAAAAACCTGTGGCTGAGAAAAAGAAAGGTACCATGGTTAACTAAAAACATGTAAAGGTTTCAATTAATCAGAGTCTATAATTTACTTGTCAAAGGATTTCTTCATGCTGATGTGATGTGATGCCAAGCTTGAAAGAATTAATTTGGCTTTGGAAATTGGGGGAATACAATAATATGCATAAATCAACAAAATAGTAGCTGATAAAAAGATGGATTTTGTTTTCCCCTAATACAGTAGACCTTTAGAATCTTTGTGAGTGCAAATCTAGCAAAATTTTCTGAGTTTAAATCTGGAGATAAGATAAGTTTATTGATGCTCAACAAATGACCAAAAGGTAGGTCAACGGGACTGCTCAGTACACAAGTAGCAAGACAAAGTGAGACTGTGAAGTCACTCCTATGAAAGTAGGAAACCAAACGGATTGATCTAAGAGAATTACCATAATGTGAAAAGGAAATACAATGCTCTTTCACCTGGGGGAAGTTTTAGAGTTTAAATCTTATTCAGCGATTTATTTTTCAGTTAGGATAGGAAGGTTTAGAAAAGACATTCATTATGTCGATGTTGGAGCCAAAGCAGAGGTGCTCTCCCTTCTTACTTACTTAATTAGGGAGGGGATTTGGCGCTCTTGAGACTACAATCCCCCCTATGGATGATATATTTATGTGTCCAATACATTCATAAAAAGATTTTGCCTTCATGTTGCGGCCCCAATGCTAAGCACCATTATATTTTGTGTTTACGGTTTTATGTAGGTACAAATATTTCCCTAATGCTTGTATTGTGTTTTAACTGTTGTCATTATCCTTTTTTAGACTTAACTTAGCCCTCCTGGGTTGAGCTATGACTTGTTTACAGCCTTTGGAGTTGAGTTGTGACTTATATGACCCCTGTTGGCTAGGTCATGACTGGTTGGAGCCATATGGGCTGATCCGTGGTTGTTTGGAGCTAGGTCGTTACCGTTGACACCCTTCCCAAGATGGTTCGTGGCTATGGTGACTATGGGTTGTGAGAGCCCTTTCAAGGCTAGGCCATGACTATGTAACCTTTCTTGACTAGGTTGTGGACTGTGCTTACCATTCTGATCTGAACCATGACTTTTGTAGGCTTCTTGTGTCTGAGATGTGACTTCCTAAGGTGGACTATACTCCTTTAGGAATTAAGGATAAATTAGTGCTTTTTGTATATGCTAGAGGTTGTAAGGCACATAAAGAATGCAATTTCAATTCATACTATGAATAAAAAATTGAAATAGCACTTTCTTCTTCTTTGGAAAAAAGGAAAATAGTCCTGACAATTTTTGGGTATGAAATTCACTGCTCTGGGCATGGATATGCTCTTTCCCATGCGCCATCCATTCAAGAGTTAACTCAATATCGCACTCTCACAACCATCCCTTCTGTCTGAGTGAACCATTCAAAAAGCAAGGCCCAAACTACATCATCACCAGATTGTCCATTAGAAGTTCTGAATTTGGTGTTCCATTAGACCACCATTTTTGGATTTCAATCTACAGGAATTTGTTTCTCTTTTTACTTTTCCTTTTATGCATTTTTTCAAAGAGAATTTTTGTCATTTTTCAAAAGGACATTCATATCCAATGTGTCTCTTCATTCTGAGCCCTGCAAAATCATCTTTTCTAATCATCTTATTTAATTTTAGCAGCACTTGAAGTGACTACCATCATGTTGTGAAATTCTGCTGTAGAAATCTACTAAAAACAATGTTGTTGAATTCTATTGAAAATGATCAGCTGCATAATGGTGTTATATGGAAAAAAATGTATACATGTATTTAAATATCCTCTACTAATATAATAGAAGCGTTTTAAGGTGTACAGATCATATGAAACCAAAACTAAGTGTATATCAAACTCTATGTTAGTTGCGAGTATTATATTTATCTCAAACCCTTAGAACTATAGTAATTGCAAATGATGTACACAAACATATGACTATTTACTTTGTATTATAAAATTTTCACTCTATAGTCAAAGAGCTGCACTATTGCAAATGGATATAGGCGTTTATATTTCCTCGTATATGTCAAAGCTACAACTGGAACTTAAACTTCAATTTTGTGTTAAAAGCCAGATTGATCTCTAGTCAACTGCAAAATTGTAAATGGTATGCAAGCATTTATATGTCCTAGGAGTCAAAACTACAACTGGAACATAAACTTAGTATCTGCTAAAAGCATATGGATCTAAAATTCTTAATATTTTTTTATGTACAAGGCATGCCTATTTACCGCCTGGTAGTAAACCCTTCATACCCATGGCAAACATACTATTAAATTTTATGAATGATGATTTCAATAGTCATATGTCTTTAAACATACGTAATGCTTCTGGGAATCAATAACTATAATATTCATTACCTATATTCAACAAGAATATGGCTGAACAACACGTTGTTAATATGAATGATGCCAATTTTTGAGCTCTTTCTGATGTTCCTGGAATCTCTAGGTCCAAATCCCTAGACTGTCAACCAAGGAAGCAAAGATAATACAACATCTGTGCCTTAAGAAATAGAGTCAGGGAAAATAAATGTCGTTGTGATATAATTACAGGTTGTAGAATATGAAGAGATGATGTTGGACGTATGGATACTTGTGTCACTAAAACTAACCTCCAATAAAGGTTCTAAATTTCAGTAGGACATGATTTTTGTTGACTATAGAATTGGGAAGACTGCTTCTCTAGTACATACAACCTTGTTAATATGGATGAGGCCAATTTTTGAGCTCTTTCTAATGTTCCTAGAATCTCTAGGTCCCAATCCCTAGATTGTCAACCAGGGAAGCAAAGATAATACAACATATGTGCCTTCAGAAGCATATAAATGTCATCGTGATATAATTACAGGTTGTAGAATATGAATAGATGATGCTGGATGTATGGATATTTGTATCACTAAAACTATCCTCCAATAAAGAATCTAGATGGACCTTTCTACAGGACATGATTTTTGTTGACTACAGAACACTGTTTATCTAGTACATACACCAAAAATATCCATAATAGGTAGCAGGCCGAGCTTCTATGGAAGTAGAAGTTTAGAAATAGAAGTATGAAATGGTTCTTCAATTTAGTGATCTTCTACATCCTTAAAAGAATTTGAGTAAGAAAACCCAATACCATATGTCTAAATAAGCAACTTCAACTTTATTTACGGAGGTTACTAAATAAAATGCCATGAAATGAAATTTGAACTAGGTTTTAATGTAGAATCAATCCTGTTACCAACTAGGTTGCACCTAGTTGGACTTTCAGGCAAGCCGACAAAGTTTGAACATCCACACTTGTTCATAATCAGAGTTCAAAAGTCCACATTAATGAAGCATGAGACTTACTTCAATGCAGAGGGGATCAAACTATTGATATGTGTCATATCTTGCAACACATTTACCTCTAAAAGCAGAGGGTGTAAAGGATAACATGGGTGAATTGACCTAGTGGCACTCCCTGTATAATCCATGCGTGACCCTTTTAGAAGGCTTGACAAGAGAGATTTGATTCTTGATTGCTCTAAGGGTTCATTGCTCCGCTTACTTGGCATATAGGGTTTACTATTTCTCCTCTTACTTGGCATCTAGGGTTTACTGTTGCTCATCTACTTGACGTCCAGGGTCTGCTGCCACATTATTTGCTTGGCATTTTATGTTTTTGCTGTTGTTGATTCTATTTTTGTTGGGTCATCACCATCTGCTATTTGTCTAGGGTTTGCTGCTATTTTATATGAGCATATCGTAATGTTTTTGCTTCCCTTTAAACTAGGTTATGAACTTGTTGTTGTTCTCTAAATTTGGATTGTGATTGATTTATCCCTCTTGGGCTGAGTTGTGACTTGTTTACAGCATTCGGAGCTGAGACCTGACTTGTGTAAATCCTACTGGCTAGGTCGTGACTGGTTGGAGTGATATGCACTGAGCCAGGGCTGTTTGGAGCTAGGTCGTGACTGTTGAAAGTGTTTCCAAGATGGGTTGTGACTATGGTGACTCTCCCTTGATGATCCATGACCTTCTGTTGACCTCCAGGGCTGAACCATGACTATTGTGAGAGTCC
Source organism: Pseudotsuga menziesii (assembly GCA_001517045.1). Classification (NCBI taxonomy): domain Eukaryota; kingdom Viridiplantae; phylum Streptophyta; class Pinopsida; order Pinales; family Pinaceae; genus Pseudotsuga; species Pseudotsuga menziesii. The sequence continues at coordinate 637,654 of LPNX010679575.1, forward strand.
TTTCGAGGCTAGGCCATGAATGTGTAAGCACTCTAGGGCTAGGCCATGAAATGTGATAACCTTTCTTGACTAGGTTGTGGACTATGCTTACCATTCTAATCTGAACCATTCAAAAAGCAAGGTCCAAACTACATTAAAGAAGCATGAGACTTACTTCAATGCAGAGGGGATCAAAGTGTTGATATGTGTCATATCTTGCAACACATTTACCTCTAAAAGCAGAGGGTGTAAAGGATAACTACAATGTTGCATATTGATGATTCCCTAGACATGGGTGAATCGACCTGGTGGCACTTATGTATAATTCATGCGTGACCCTTTTAGAAGGCTAGACAAGAGAGATTTGATTCTTGACTACTCTAAGGGTTTGTTGCTCCTCTTACTTGGCATATAGGGTTTATTGTTGCTCCTCTTACTTTGCATTTAGGGTTTATTATTGCTCATCTACTTGATGTGGAGGGTCTGCTGCCACATTATTTGCTTGACATTCTATGTTTTTGTTGTTGTTGATTATATTTTTGTTGGGTTGTCACCATCTACTATTTGTCTAAGGTTTGCTGCTATTTTATATGAGCATATCATAATGTTTTTGCTTCCCTTTAAACTGGGTTATGACCATTTTGTTGTTCTGTAATTTGGATTGTGATTGATTTATCCCTCCTGGGCTGAGCTATGACTTGTTTACAACATTTGGAGTTGAGTCGTGACTTGTGTAACTCTTGCTAGTTAGGCAGTGACTGGTTGGATTCATCTGGGCTGAGCCAGGGCTGTTTGGAGCTAGTTCATGACTATTGACAGCATTTCCAAGATGGGTCGTGACTATGGTGACTCTCCCTTGATGATCCATGACCTTCTGTTGACCTCTAGGGTTGAACCATGACTATTGTGAGAGCCCTTTCAACGCTAGGCCATGACTGTGTAAGCACTCTAGGGATAGGCCATGAACTGTGATAACCTTTCTTGACTAGGTTGTGGACTGTGCTTACCATTCTAATCTGAACCCTTCAAAAATCAAGGCCCAAACTACATTAAAGAAGCATGAGACTTACTTCAATGCAGAGGGGATCAAAATGTTGATATGTGTCATATCTTGCAACACATTTACCTCTAAAAGCAGAGGGTGTAAAGGATAACTACAATGTTGCATGGGTGAATCAACCTGGTGGCACTTCTTTATAATCCATGCGTGACCCTTTTAAAAGGATTGACAAGAGAGATTTGATTCTTGACTACTCTAAGGGTTCGTTGCTCTGCTTACTTGGCATCTAGGGTTTACTGTTTCTCCTCTTACTTGGCATCTAGGGTTTACGATTTCTCATCTACTTGACGTCCAGGGTCTACTGCTACATTATTTGCTTGACATTCTATGTTTTTGCTATTGTTGATTCTATTTTTATTGGGTCGTCACCATCTGCTATTTGTCTACGGTATTCTACTATTTTATATGAGCATATCACAATGTTTTTGCTTCCCTTTAAACTGGTTTATGACCTTGTTGTTGTTCTCTAAATTTGGATTGTGATTGATTTATCCCTCTTAGGCTAAGTTGTGACTTGTTTACAATGTTTGGAGCTAATTCGTGACTTGTGTAACTCCTGCTGGCTAGGCCGTGACCGGTTGGAGTGATATGGGCTGAGCCAGGGTTGTTTGGAGCTAGGTCATCACTATTGACAATGTTTCCAAGATGGGTCATGACTATGGTGACTCTCCCTTGATGATCCATGACCTTCTATTGACCTCCAGGGATAAACCATGACTATTGTGAGAGCCCTTTCAAGGCTACGCCATGACTTTGCAAGCACTCTAGGGCTAGGCCATGAACTGTAATAACCTTTCCTGACTAGGTTGTGGACTATGCTTACCATTCTAATCTAAACCATGACTTTTGTGGGCTTCCCGTGTCTGATATGTGACTTCCTAAGGTGGAATGTACTCTTACTTCATCCTTTTGAGTACTTGGTTTGATTTATTGCTCAAGTTAGTTAAAATTTTGAAAAATACCAAAACTTTAACATATGGGTCGTCTCTACAAAACAATTATGTAAATGCTACACTTGCTATGATTTATGTGTAAGCACAACTAGCCAATTTCCATTATTTTGATGCCTATAGAGGAAACTTACTAACACAAAATTGCACTATTTAAATATCATAGTTAATAAATCTAATATTTGCAAGAAATCAATTGGTGAATCTCATTCTTATTTTCCATTACAATGCTAAATAGGCATATTATTGAAATATTAGGAAAACAATCTTCTATTGAAGGGCTTTTAATCCTAGAACTTAAAAATGCCATATGGACAATATATATAGTTGATATGGGAAATACCTCTATTTCCATCCAAATAATAAAGTTGGTCCATTTTTTATGTTTCATTGTTTCTTTCGCGATGTTATTTGGATGGCGATTGTACTTTGATTCCTGTAAAAATATCACACATGGCCAAATTAGATGTATTACATTTATTCTTAACAAGGAAAATTTAAAAAAGAAAATAACGACCATTTGTAGATACTGACAAAACAAGTAATTAGATCCTTGAGGCCTCTTTGGCCACTTCGATGTGTGGCATTTAACTTTGCCAATCATGCCTTCATGTCCTTGTCCTGCAACATAAAATAATTAGAAAATTCATGATTATTGAGAATTCTATTTATAAATTTAAATTTATTTTAAAAGGAAAATACAATACCTGGATACTCTCATTGCCAGCCTTTCTCTAAGCATCCAACTTTTCATAATTTTTTACCAACTCTTTCCATACCTTCACGGGTATGTCCATTGGTCTCTTTCTATACCTCTCATTAGGATGAAGTTTTTTTATCTTTTTAGACTCGTTGCACCGAAACCTCTTATAATTCTTGGACATCTCTTTTTGCACCTTCCTCACTGACCAAACCTCCCCGAATTCTGTTTCCATATCTTGTATGACCATCTTCTTGAGGTGAAGGGGAATCTTTAAAAATGGGAGATGTAAATGGTCTCTAAATATTTGAAAGCATGCCTCTCTCAACCTATCCATGAATGTTGTCCTAGCACTTGTTCGTCTAATTTTACCAGTGAGACAATTATACTCAATCCGTGTACCTATGGTACCAATCGTTAATGTATAGGAACCGAAACAAGAACTAGAATTTTGTGTTCTAGGTGTTGTAGCCACACCAGAAGTTTCAACACCTTTCTCAATAGCTTTTCTTGATTTTTTTGCTATTTTTTTCCTAGACCCTTTACTCGACCCAGGAGTGCATGGAGAATAAATTGATTCCCACGAAATCGTTTCATTAGCACAAGGAGTTTGAGGATTTTGTTGGGATTGTAGTTGAACTATTTGTATCAATGTTTCAGGAGGAATATTTTTAATTTTTTCAAATATTTCCATTCCTAAAGAGGCCAACAATGAATCTGTGCTGGTAACATTTTCCTATCCAAATAAAAATTTAAAATTTTCAGTGTTTATAAAAACATTTTTTGTGCAATAAAAAATAAGAAATAAATTAAATTGGTAAACATCTCAATAATCTACCAATCCATGTAAGTCGTACCTTTCTTCCTTTAGTGTTTCCTTCTCCAGTTTCCATTTTGAATACTCAAGTGCCTCTCCCTAGCTAAACCCGAAAGGTTTATGTTCTCTACTCTTGAATGTTGAATCGCCTTCCTCAAATAAAAATATTCAACCCTCTGCTTCAATCAGAGATTAAGAAGCTTCAATCAGATATTAAGAAGGGTAGAGTGGTGATCCATACATTCATCCTCAAGCTAAAATCATGAAGCAAATCCAACCGGAGTAGCTCTTCAAAAACCTAAGACGAATTTTGGGTTATTTTCTCTCCGAAATCTCTACCTCTGAGGTAATGTTGTTCTATTTTGGAACTTGGTTGCTCCTCTATCTTTTGTAGCAGTATATTTATCTTTTCTCTTGTGATTCAGCTATCTTCGATCTTGCTTGGTCCTCTTCTTGTCCTATCAGTGGATTTATCTTTGCATGTGCGATTTTGAGTAAGTGGTTGACCAAATAAGAAAGAACCCATCTTGGTTTCTCTTTTTAATGACTGAATAAATGTTTGGCATGATTTTGAGGCAGTTTCATTGGAAAAAATTAGATATGGCACGTTTTTTCAGTTTCTAAATGTAAACATCAGCCTAACCAGCGAATTAATGCCAAGGAATGCGTCCTAACATCCCATACGCCCAGCTAGAAGCCCTCTCTAACATCCAAAGTTGCACCCAAGATCGCGCCAGGTCAGGGCATCCTAACCACGAAAAATGTAATTGTTTTGGGGTGCCTCTCCTCGGGTTAGAAACACCTTATTTGATGTCTAGATCAGCCAATAATACACCCTCTGTACTGTCCAGACTTGTGCCCAAAGTCATGCCAGGTCAAAGCAGCAGAGCCATCCTTGAAATCTAGCGTATCCATCCTTTCCCTTCTGGTTCTAGCCGCCGATGCATACTTTGAACCCTTCCCTGCCCCATGTAAACCCAATGTAAACGATGCTATCAATGCTTAGTCATTTTTTTTCTCCCTATGTGAACCAGGCTACCAATTCCCAATGTTTTTTTCAATTTTATTATTTATCACATCTCTCCATTGTTTTTCATTCGTGTACTTTGGTTTGGTTTCGATTAATAATCATTATTATTTAATTATTATAATGATTTATGATTATCCTATGATTTGTGTAGGTTAGGCAGGCTTCAAGGTGAGTTTGTAGGTGTGGAGGTCTGAGTATTCACACTAACGGGTATTTATCTCTGAATGCCTCTTGAATTTATAAATGGATTGAAGAATTAATTTTTTATGAGAAGTTATTGCAGCTGCAACATTTTCCCAAAATTCAAAAAAATTCGGGACCCTCCTTTTGCTTAGATTGGTTTGATTTTCTTCTTTGATTTGATTTAATGACTTTTCAGAAAGACTGTTTCTAATGCCTGAAATGATCCATTTTTGTTTTTTCCTTTGAGTGCGTTTTCAAGTGTTTGAATCGGAATATTCTTTGCTTGCGCTCCTGTTGTTTGCGAAAAAATAATAAGCTTCAGCCTCAATATTTGTCTCCGACGCATTTGTCTCTATCGGATAACTTTTGGTTTTCACATCGAAACATTTTATTACTACTTTCTCTGCAGTTGCAGACGACAAACTACGAAGCCCCCAATTATTGTATTGACCTTTCAAGCTCCGCTTTGTTGTTTCGTCGATCCTTGGGTTTTGGGTTTCCGCCGTTGCGGCCGGAGAAAGAACTACCTTTTCAATCTTTTAGTTGTTTTCTCTTCCGATTCAGACCTTGCATGGCAGGGCATGATGTCCTTTATGATCCCGCCGTTGCAGATTCTTATACCGCTATCGCCCCGACGTTTAGTCTTGCGAAGCCCCGATGTGCGATTGGTTTCTCCCGGTTAGCTCTGCAGATAGCTTAGTTGTTTTACCACCTGACGTTGCAGAAATAAATGTCCTTGTGACATCTGATCCGTTTGTCTCCGCCGTCCGATTTTTTATTTTTTCACCCGCCGCTTATGGTGACTATATATATACATGGGGTCGGGCATGTGGATTATTCTATTACTATTTCCAACTGTCGCTCATTGTTGTTTTCATGCGCTGTCATTCCGCTCGAGCTCGGTCGGACCCCCGCTGTCGGTGTACCCTCATTCCAGGTGGCTCAACTGTGGAAGCTTAACAGTTTTCTCCCGCCATACGCGCCGAGGTGCCAGGTAGGATTTTGTATGCTTTATCCCGTTCCGTTTGGCTGAGTGTTTCTTGATTTTGCTCCACGATTCGGTTTTTACGGCTGTTTTCCCTTGACCACGTCGTTTACTTGCATATATAATGGGGGGCTTGTAGCATAACTATCAGTGGTGAGTCTTGTTTCCCATAGGGTGTTTTACTCTGCGGCTGTATGTTTTCGACCCTACACTTAGTGGTTGGGGAGACTGGTGCAGACGGCCGTTACGCTGTCTGCGCCAATCTGCCCCGTTTGATGATAGGTCGCTGGGGGACAGGTTTTTCATGGCCTTCCTGTGGTGCTTGGACTGGTTTCCCCCTCTTACGTTGCCCGTGTCCTTTAAACCACAGCCACATTTCACCACGCTATTTCAAGCGACCTGATTCGCGGTCAGGTTTCGAACCCGAGCTGGTTGGGGGTTGTATAGCACCGCATAGCGTTATATATTGACCATAAGTTACATGGGTAGTATTTTTGTTGAGGCACATCGTAGAAAACTTGAATAAGTTCCCCTGTTATTACACGCAGCGCGATGATCATGGTGTCCACAGAGAGCCCAAGGTTTCTTCACTTTGATGTAGATTTTGTTTCCCCGCTCGAGATTTGTTGATAGAACTGTTTTGGTATTAGATAGCGGTGTTAGCTTGCACATATTTACTTCATTTAACTAATTTCTGTCATGTTAAACATAGATAAAGAGAAACACTGCACATTGCGGTCTCAATGTTTGCAACTTAGTAGGAAATGGCCTAATGATTATAATTTCATATATGACAGGAAGATTCCGAACTCAAAATGTCAAAGCGACAAAAGAAGAAGGCCCCTGTGGTCGAAGAGGAGCCCGATGTGGAAGTTATCACCAAAACCAAATACATCTATGAGGACACCAAGTGCATATCTGGTGTAGAGCCTGAGTACCAGTGGGGAGAGATATACAGGTTGATCACGCGCCGAGAGGTGCCTGATATGGGCTTGGAGGAAGAAGGCATATATGCCAATATAGAGAGATCTTCATTGATGAAGATTGCCACAAGACCAGAGCTCTTCCCATGCTCTAAAGTGATTGGTTGGATTCTGCCCCAGGCAGATGTAACCACTATGATCCTGGAGTGTTACGGAGAGAAATTCCTATGGCTTGGGGTACCACAACAGACAGCTAGACTCCAGAAATCAATCTTTCCCAATATGCAATAGAAATAAAAATATCTAACACTAAAGGATCGAACCTCGTACCTTATTCCGGACGGTTGAAGTAGATCCCTTTTGAGGTTTCCAATCTTCAGCTTGAATTGTTATAGCACGTCCTCAACAACAAGTAAACAATACAAGCATACTGTATTTCATGGTGTTAGATCTATTATAGCATATATAATCAATAATGTATAAGCATTTGACATATTCCAATGGATACAATATTGATTCAAATACACATTACTAGACAGGAAAAGATATTTCTACTATATGAATAAGAGATTACAAGTGACAACCTCTGACGGCACGTCTGCGAACCAGAGAAACTGAATCCCCCACTTGGGCCTCCACCACCTCAATCCTCCATCACTTCGATAGCAAGATTACAAGCAAAGGGAAAGCTTGGGAAGAACACAACAGTGCTCCAAGGGACAAAGGGATGCAGACTCAAGTATAGTTCTAGCAACAATGGACTATAGTTTCGATACTCTCAATTCTCTCTTATCTCCCCCTCTGCCTTCAATGTACCAAGGGGTTCCTTATATAGCTTCACAAGGGATAATGAAGGGTCGAATCCGAGCGATCTCAAGGCATATAAAAGGCCAGGAATCAAATGAGTCGGATCCATGTCAAGGAAAACTCCAAAAGGATTTGGATTATTTACACATCCCGATGTACGCGGTTATAGGGGTCAAACCCGCGTATGTACGCGGTTATCGGGTAAAAGGCCGCGTATATCATTTTTTATATGGTTTTGGGGATGATCAATGACACATCAAGGGATACAATATGGTCCATGGGGTCTAACGAGTCTGCAGCGGGACAGGGGAAGGCCATACAAAGTGTGATTCACCTAGAGGGGTGAAAATCTCTATAACAAATGCCCCCTAATGTATGAGATCAGAGGGGTTATACGATGGCCTAAATACATTATAATTCCATCCCAGAAGTGAAGTGATGAATGTACCCAAATGGAAGACCAGCCACCAAATCAACATAATACCATAATACAACTCTGCATATAACTGCAAATACATATAGCAGTCCCAGATACATAAGAGTACAATGGCCATGAATAGGCATGAAACATGATAACGCATATGTGGTCATCACCACGTACAATATACATAGATCAAAATCTCCATGATGAAGATATACAAAGTACTATGATATCCACAAAGGCTGAAGATATATAACAGATCAAGATCTCCATAGTGGCTGGAAATGTTTGACATATACTGGAACAAGTCACGAGAGCTGAAATCTCATGAACACTGGCACGATCAAGGAGGTAGCATATAGTGGACGCCACCAATCTGGAAGGTCTTCTACACAAACTGCTACGAGTACATGTCCTACTATGCGAATAGAGGTGTCAAGGTCGAACATAGTAGTCCATCGTCTGATTACCGGTCATTGATGTATACCGTTAACAGACGCGAGATCACCCACCAATAATGAAAATGGGAATCAAGGTACTAGAGTGCAAACTAACAAGTGTGAATAAATGGGTTGAGGTCAAACACTTGAGAGAATCCATCGATCAGGGGACATTGATGTATTCCCAAAACTGTCGATGGCGAGAGAACCTGCCACTAATGACTGCAAGTCTCAAGGAACTCAAAATGACTCTAGACTCCAATCCCAGAATAAATGATCTGAAGTTGATGGGATGAAATCCGCTGGAAGGAGGGCATTAGGGCATCCCCCATCATCCAACATGAGGTACTCAACAAGGCTGTATAATATGGAAGAACTCGATCATAAGGTGCACGAACCAGTAACTGTACCAAGAATGGCCGACATGCAAAGTCAAGATACTGAGGAATGGCCGACTCAGGTTTCAACTTCCTTCGAACAAGAGCATAACGGCGTATGGTGACTAAATGAAGGCATCATAGACTCGATATACAAACTGGGACATCTCTATGACGCAGGAGGCATCAATAGAGGCTCCATAGGGACTGGAAGCTTAACCAGTCGGTGGAGATAAAACTCAGATAATGAGTACAGCTCCTAAGTCAAACTATAACCCAACCAATGGATGTGATATACAGTGCTTTGTTCGAAGGCGACACGACTCGACAACTGCCAAAGATAATATCTTTTCTTGTCTGGCTTTTTGGTTTTTTGATTTTTTTGGTCTTTTCAGTTATTTGAAAATCTTGAAAAAAGAATAAACTAGCTTTATAGTTACAGACTAGGAGGAGACGAGTGTCATTTAGGGCAAACAAGCTAGTTCCAAGTAGTGGAACATACCTATGCTCAATGCAAGGATACATGTGTAGGATATCGACACTCAGGGGAAAATCCCCTCCCGGTAAAAAGGGAATCAAGCTGTGAAGGATATAAATAAAGGCTCTTCATGGCTAGACATGAGACGAGCTCGGGCTATATGGCTGAAATGCAATGTTAGGGGAGCCGGCATAAAGCTCAATAAGATAGGCAAAGCTCATGATAATGCATTCACAACTTGATACAAGGGAGTCCGGGGGGTCATGGCCAGCATAAGATCAAGAGGAGTATGAGGCTCTTGCTAAATGTCATGGTAATACTATACAACGGACTCCCACATCCTAAAGGGGGAAACATCAGCATGGGCACCAAATGCAAATAAGGCGCTAACTAGGGTACCCATGTAAGGTGAGGCTCTACCACTCATATCATGCCACTTCTATAGCAGCAAGAAGGTTCTGTGACATAATAGAGTGGGTTTGTACCTAAGGATATAATGATATGGTCATAAGGTCATGCAAAATGCAAACGGTGGTGAACCTAACCTATATGCCAATGTAGACGTAATACCTGTGAAAGGAACGAACGGTCTCTGGTCACAAAAGAAGCATCCAACAGACAACTTCAGACCCAAGGAAGACCCAACCACACTCACAACCCACCCAGCAACTTCCCACAACATCAGACTCACCAAAAGGGAGGATGTACGCGACTGTATAAAGAACAGCCGCGTATGTACACAGCTTATGGCCAAAAATCCACGTATGTACGTGACTTTTGTCCAAAAACCCGCATATACAGAGAAGGCAGTGGTAAAAAGCAGGTCACGGCCAAACCAATAAAGGGGAGTGTCAATGGACAAACAGACTATAACATGCGACACAGAAACAGAGAGAAACAGAGAGCAAATCAATAATATCAAGCCCATTGTGCCCCCTACCCCAAAGAAAAATAAGGACCATCCCCAGCGGAGTCGCCAATTCTATTACGGAGAGAAATTCCTATGGCTTGGGGTACCACAACAGACAGCTAGACTCCAGAAATCAATCTTTCCCAATATGCAATAGAAATAAAAATATCTAACTCTAAAGGATCGAACCTCGTACCTTATTCCGGACGGTTGAAGTAGATCCTTGTTGAGCTTTCCAATCTTCAGCTAGAATTGTTATAGCACGTCCTCAACAACAAGTAAACAATACAAGCATACTATATTTCATGGTGTTAGATCTATTCTAGCATATATAATCAATAATGTATAAGCATTTGACATATTCCAATGGATACAATATTCATTCAAATACACATTACTGGATAGGAAAAGATATTTCTATTAATATGAATCAAAGATTACAAGTGACAACCTCTGACGGCACGTCTGCGAACCGGAGAAACTGAATCCCCCACTTGGGCCTCCACCACCTCAATCCTCCATCACTTCGATAGCAAGCTTACAAGCAAAGGGAAAGATTGGGAAGAACACAACAGTGCTCCAAGGGACAAAGGGATGTAGACTCAAGTATAGTTCTGGCAACAATGGACTATAGTTTTGATACTCTCAATTCTCTCTTATCTCCCCCTCTACCTTCAATGTACCAAGGGGTTCCTTATATAGCTTCACAAGGGATAATGAAGGGTCGAATCCGAGCGATCTCAAGGCATATGGAAGGCCAGGAGTCAAATGAGTCAGATCCATGTCAAGGAAAACTCCAAAAGGATTTGGATTATTTACACATCCCGATGTACGCGGTTATAGGGGTCAAACCCGCATATGTACGCGGTTATCGGGTAAAAGGCCATGTATATCATTTTTTATATGGTTTTGGGGATGATCAATGACACATCAAGGGATACAATATGGTCCATGGGGTCTAACGAGTCTGCAGCAGGACAGGGGAAGGCCATACAAAGTGTGATTCACCTAGAGGGGTGAAAATCTCTATAACATGGAGAATGTTGGCAAACAAGGCTATGCTGCCTATAGCCCAGGATATGTAGCCTTGGCCTACCACTTGCCAGAAGCACAAGTATTTTTGTCTGATGATTGGCTGACAAACATTAGAATGGACCTTGTTGAAAACATTAAAAGAATGCTGTTGTATGGAAGACATTTCAGAACTAGGCCAACGGGAGAATATGACACAGTGAGCATAAGGGCCCCGTACAGGTTCATCGCCTTAATGCTTAACAGGATTTTTGGGAGAGCTCATGGTAGGAGCTTCGAATTGGAGTGGACGCCAATTATATTTTATGTTGCAACCCAGGGGACCATTTTCAACTGGGCCAACATAGTGTCAAATAGTCTTTCATCCTGTATGGCCTCAACCCTGGGAGGAGTGTCCCAAAAGAGGTCAGAATTTTACATGAGTTCCATACTCATTGATTGTATACTATGCAATAAACCTTTCCCAAGCCTAAGGTGCATCTGGGACTGAGAGAGGATGCCTGTTTACTCTGCATACAAGCCATTGTGGGCTCATAAGTACCACAGTCACTACCGGGAGGTCTGTGAACACTTCATCATGCCCTTGTATACTCTCATTTTTCTGAAGGAATGCGACTGCATGTCAGAAGAGGCATTGCAGGTCATTGAAGAATATGCATATTACTGCCTGACTGAGGATGGCCTCTACTTCAGAATGTTTGGAGGCTCCAGAGCACCCTCCCTACTACCCAAATACGCCACATACTACATCATTCATAAATAGGTGGTTAGGCAAGTCTTCCTAGATGGCATAGGAAGCTTTTTGTTTGAACATAAGAAGGCTGCCTATCCCCCTTTTCCTTTCAAGTTAGGAAGTTATAAGTTTACCAGAGTGAAGAAAGTAGATGAGTTTGTAGAAGAGTTGGAAAGGTTTCATTTTGGTGAGATGCCCTTCCATAGAAATGACTCCCGCAACAAAGTAGCTGAACACTACAAAGAGGCAAATGTCCATTTCGAATACACCCACCATTGGGATAGAGAAGAATCTGTCTTCCGTAGTGCATTGAACATGATAGCCTTGAGGAGAAGGTTCAAGAAGAAGATAACCACAAAAGGTGGGAAGGGGCAGGATGAACAAGCAAAAGCTGATGAAGAAGCCAGGAAACGAAACGAAGAAGCCCAAAGATTAGCCCAAGAGGCTGAGGGTTGGCTAAAGGGAGAAGAGGAAGAGAAAAGAAGAGATGCCCAAGAGGCAGCCAAAAAAGCAGAAGAAGATGCGAGAAATGAAGAAGAAGAAAGGAAAAGAAAGCTTGATGAAGAGCTTAAGAGACAAGAAGCATAGAGGGTGAAGCTGACCTAGTCAACGACAGAACAGTCACCCTTTGATACAGCTGGCGGTCAGACCCAGGACATAGAGAACCCCGAGGTTCAGGACCCATAAGTACCAGCTGCTAGCATACCTAGATAGTCTATGGTCCCCACACTTAAAATGGTCCCTTTTGTACAGAAGGTAGGGGAAGAAATCCCTGATTTTAATACCATCTTCTATGACAAGGAAACCAAGAGGATAGTGAAGAGGACTGAAAAGAAGGTTGCAACAGGAGGTCTGTCCGGGAAGATGATAACGGATACAACCGTTGTATATGGGACAGACCAAGATCCCAGATTCACCATTAGAGCAGGAGCTGCATTGATCCATGCTTTTGAGGACATTTTAGACAAAATCATGAAAGATCTGGAGCAATCCAAGAAGTCTTCTGCTCAATTGAAAGACGCATTAAAAAAGGAGAGAGAAGAAAACAGTAAGCTGAAGAGAAAATATGAGGACATGCAAAAAGAGATGAGGTCTTCAAAGGATGAACTGTAGGTTCTCGAAGCAGAAAAGAGGTCTATGGAAACTACACAAGAGTGTCTAGAGAGAGTGCAACAAGAGTATCAAGAGATAAGGGTGGAGAAGGAACAACTGCTGGGAAAAATAGAAGACTTAGAGCTGCAAAAGACCACCTTGGAGGCAAGTGAGAAGCAAGCTCAAGAACAAGAGATGAAACTTCAAGAGCAGATTTCTTCTCTAATAACCACTTTAGAGGAAGAAAAATAGCAGCAGGTTAACCTTCAACCTTTCAAGGAACATGTGCTGGCACAAAAGGCCAAGATGCTTCAGCTGCAGACTTCCATAGAAGAGGAGAGATGCAAAGTTTTGCGAGTAGATGGCCGATTAGAGGAAATTGTGGAGACTTCCTCTTATTTTGTTGATAGATCTCAGGACGTCCTAGAAGTCCTAACAACAAGAATGACAAGGCTAGAAAATAATGAAGAAAGTCCTGCAGAGCTGCCCTCGAAAGATCGACAGGCCCTGAAGCAGGATTACGACTTATTAGAGTTTTCTATAAACACAGCAGAGGATTTCAAAAAAGCTGTTAGAAAGACAAAAAGAGCATGCACAAAATTCTTCAGAAGGCTCTTGATTACCTATAACTGGTGCCAAGTAGAAGCTGAGTAGAGGCTAGATGTTTTCCAAGACCACAACTCATTTGTGGATATTTTACAGAAAAGGTATCAAGAGGAGGAAGCAAAGATACAGCACATTAAGGCCCTCGACGACCAGATCTTAAGGAGTGAAGTAGATCATTCTGCCATCAGTGTGCAGCTATTGGAGGACCAGTTGCATTTGAGTGCGGCCAGAATTGAGGCCATCAAGAACCAAGCTGCGAAGTTCGAGATAAACATTCAATTTTTGGAATGTTGTGCATTTGAAGGCATCGCCTCTGAGGCTTTGGCGTGGAAGAAATTTCTGAATACCCAAGTGGGGCCCTCCTCGTGAATGATCATTCACTTTTGTAATATGTAACGATTTTGTAAACATTTGAGGAAAGTAAAATTTTGGGAGGCGAAGAGTTGGGAAGCCCAAGGGTCATTTGTGGGCAGCCCAACAGTGTTTTTATTTTTTGTATAAATATAGAAGACTTAGAGGAAGAAGGGGCTTTTTCCCAGTTAGACATGTAAAGAGATATTGTAAGAAGAACTACTTTTTCTTTTGCAATAAAGAATTATTGTTTGCATGTCGGAGAAAGTTTGGTGGGACGTTCAAATGCTATGCTATGGATTGGTGAAAGATGAACTGTTTCGTTTTTCCAGTTTTGTCCATTAACTATGAGATCGTTCTAACTCTTAGAGCCTATGCTCTTGTTTGAATGATTTCTGGTTTATTCTGTCAAATTACGACCATGAGTAATGCATGATGTTCATAAACAATTGGCTATTTGATTGTCTAAATATCTTTAATCATTCATGTGTTGTAGGAAGGAATATCAACTATCTGTAATTTCTCTTTATAATGCTTGCACAATGGACATTACTCATAAATAAGTTACAATTTGGCTCCCTGGGGATAGGTAGATAGATAGTTAGTTTTACTTTATTGCTGCATATGTGATTTAGATGCTTGTGAGTTCTAAGACGAGAGGTAAGAACCTGCGCATCACGTTGTGACTACTCCTTGCATCCTTATCACCCTGCTTTGTTAATTAGGCATGTGCATATCATACTTACGTAAAAAATACAAAAAATACACGGTGGACTGGGCCGCAACTGGTAAAACCTTGGTTTTTGTTACTTGACCTACGGTAGCCGGACTGCAAACCAGACGGATTCCCTACACCAAATAGTCACGGGGTAGTTGGGAACATTGACTGGGGAGAATCCCTTGCTGTCGTTGCCTGTGAATTTCCAAGCCTCAACAGTTTCTGGTGCTAGAAGGAGGGCAGCCAGTGCATGGCTGGCCGTGGAAACCTATTTTCCCAAGATTACCCCACCAGCAGATATTTGAAAGCTTTTGACTCGACCCAAGTATGTAAAACCTGAAAGAACGCATAGAAGTAGACTCACAGGCTTTGTTTTTCCCTTGAAGCAAGTAAGCCCGGTTTCACCTTACTTTTCTCTTTGCTCAGACTCCTGTTCTCTCACCTTTGCTCATGGCTAGTATAAATGTGAATCAACCCAACCCAATGCCGGCTTGGAGAGCTAGATCACCTTTGAACCTGACACCTCCTTTGCATAACCTACCTCAAGCTTTTGAGAAGTTGCTGCCTAAGTTTGATCCCGATGAAAAGATTGCTGTAGATGACCACTTGCAAAGTTTATATTTAGCAGTAGAAGGATTAAGGGCTGGGGAGTACGAAGATGTTGTCTGTAGATTATTCCCACATACCCTTAAAGGAGCAGTAGCATCCTGGTATTTCGGTTTTCCTGCAAACTCTATTCCTGATTGGGACACCTTTGAAAGGATTTTCAAAAGTAAATAGACAGCCCAAAAGACACATGCCTCACTAATGAAAGGTCTTGGTTTGTTAAAAAAAGAGAAGGATGAGAAGGTGCATCATTTTACTCAAAGGTTTTCAACATACATAAAGAACTTCTTTGAAACTGACAGGCCCTCAGACAAGGTCCTAATTGAATATTATACCTCAGCCCTAGGACCTGAGCTGGCCATGTTTGCCAAAATGAAAACCAGACCTACGTTGATAGAAACTTACGAAGAAGCAGAAAGTGTAGAGGCTGAAAAGGAAAGTATACAAGACTATCCTGAGCTACCTGAAGAAAAAACTAACGGGAGAAGAGCCTTATTACTGTCTAAACCTAGAAAGGAGCAATCACATGATTTTGAGGGAATGCTGAAAATGATTCAGAAACTATCCAACTGAATGATAGATCTGGAGAAAGATAGGGAAGTTTAGAAAACTTACAAACCCTACTACCAAAATAGGGAGGATAGCAACCAATTGAAGATCCCTCCACGATTCAGCATCAATGAACATAACAGAGGTAGGGGTGGATAATTTCTGCACTTTTCACCAACAACCCCATTCTGAAAAAAATTGTCCTCAATGGTTAAATTCAATGGCATTGGTGACGAAACAGCAGCTGGACTCTAAATTGACTAAGGACAGTGGTAAAGAAGAAAAGAGTGACAAGACCATAGAGAAACAAGATAATGATACCATGTTTTTATGGGATGGTGTCTCGCTCTTCAACATAGAAGAGAACACTCTTAAATATGAATACACACCTATAGCAACAAAAGACACAGACCTAACAATTAAACACAACGCAATAATTTCAAAGATTAAAAAATCGCAAAAGAATGTCAAGAGACAGGCAGATGCTAATGTTGAAGATAAAACACCTAAAGTCACTACTGTTAACCAGGAAACAGAGCCAATCAATGAGCCTGCCAAACCTGTGGAAGGACAAGCAAATGTTGATGAAGGAAACACTGAAAAAATTAAGGAGCTTAAAAAAGATGTACCCACAAAAAATCAGCTGGGAGAAGAAGGCAATTGGGAAGAAAAAGCTAAAACCCCGCCTTTTCTTTTGACTCTAGAAATGCTGAATCATAATGTGCATAGTTGCTTAGTATATTCTGGGTCATCGGTAAATGTTATGCCAATTGAAGTTTGCAAAAAGATTAATGGGCAGCCAGAGCCCACAACCTGGGAAGTAGTGCAATTAGATAGAACATGTGTCAAAGTAGTGGGAGAAATGAAGAATGTTCTCATACGCTTATCTGCAAATAACAAGATATGTCAATTTATTGACATTATGGTGGCTGACGTACCGGATGGATATGGGATTATTATTAACCGAGATTGGTCTACCATATTAAAAGGTTATTTTTCTTCGGACTGGTCTCATTTGTGGTTACCTCTTAAGGGTACCCCAAATCAGATTAAAATTTTGAGAGAACCTTACATGAAGCATACTGTCACTAAGCTGGGAGAAGGCAATGAATCTGCTATTTCTGTTCTGGGAAATTATCTGACAGAGCTTAAACTAAGATATCATACCCCAGGAAAGGCCAGTTCTATGGTTGACACTCAGCCTGAGCTCCTTCAACTTCCTCAGGCTGATAAGGATGACTGTAGACTTGTAGACATGGTTTCAATTTCAAAAATAGCACAGCTAGACCATGGTTAGGGATCTCATGTCTATGTTGGAGTAGGGTCCCGCAGCTACAGAAGAAGCTGCTAGTTTTGGCGAAATGATAAGTTTTGGTGGAAAGGAGTTAAGACAAGAGCTATGACGCCGTAGCACGTTTCCAGCTGGAGAGTAGAGCCGGAAACCATGAATCTTGAGATAGAAAAGTCAAGAATACAACGGTACCTGAGCGGCCGAGAAGAGAGAGCTCAACCACTACATTGAAGGCAGCGGCGGAAGACAGGAGGGCTTAGCGACCCTCATAAAGCAGAAGGAGCAACGAGGCTCAAGCATTGAAGACGAAGGACAGAAAAGAGAAGCGGTGCATAGTACCCATGGTCAGTGCCGGGAAGCATGGAAGACTGCAGAGAGCTGTGGTGTGACAGGAAGTGGCTACCTCAAGGACAGAGAGGACCGACTGTCACTAATTAGGGTTTGGGTTACTGTTGGGACAAGCCCACAGTGTTGTAAAAGCAGGACCTTCGGGCTGCTTATAAAAGAATGTAATTTTGTATTGTAAAGGGTTAGTTAGTTATCTAGTTGGTTGGATAGACAGTTAGACAGTCGTGAATGAAATAGGCCATAAGGATAAGTAGACTGTTGTAAAAGCCGAGCTTTGGTTCTGGTCTTAGCTGTAGCAATCTTACTAAAACCAGTAGCTGGCTTATAAAGCATGCATGTAACAATCCGCAGGGATCGACTGAGAGGGAAGAGTATATTGTAAGAGAGCAATATAGAGAGAAGAGAGATCTAAGAGAGAAGATCTTGAGCTGCATATGCGGTGCAGCAGAACTGTGTTTTACCTTCCCCTTGAGCTATAATAGAAAACACAGTTCTGTGGACATAACTTCCATCCTGGAGGTGAACCACGTTAAAATATGGGTTATGTGAATGATTTATGTGTTATGTTTACTTATGCATTTCTCAGTTATTTCATGGACTCTGTTGCAGTTTAATGAATGAATGTATTAAACAGTTCACCACAGCATAGAGGGATAATCATAGGTTAACAGTCATTGGCATGTTGTATGTGTTTCACTTATGCTTTGCGTAAAATAGTTACTGGTTGCGATATTGAATAGCTTTGTATGTTAAGTCTTGCACGTCGACACGAGCCACGCGAAGTGTGCTAGATCGCGGAGGTAGGATATCACAGAGAGGTGATATCGCACCGACAGAGAAGCTGCGGTGCACGATACCGCAGGTTGAGGACTTCGCATTGAGCAGGAGCTACGTGTCGCACGGTGCGCGACGTTGCGGTAAGGCTGGAGATATCGCAAGTCAAGGGAAGTGCACATCATAGAGAAGGACTGCACGGTGGTGTAAAGGAACATCTCGCAGCTAGAAGAGCTGCGCGACGACAGGATCGCGCGACGCGAGTAGGAGGTCGCATGTTACACAGACGCAGGAAGGAGGTCTCGTAGCTAG
The DNA here is from genome assembly GCA_001517045.1 of Pseudotsuga menziesii. Taxonomy (NCBI): domain Eukaryota; kingdom Viridiplantae; phylum Streptophyta; class Pinopsida; order Pinales; family Pinaceae; genus Pseudotsuga; species Pseudotsuga menziesii. Next base: position 656,126 of record LPNX010679575.1, read on the forward strand.
GAGAGCTACGTGCCACCAGTAGGATTGCCTCGGAACCTAGTCCAAGACACTTGAGTCCTTGGCCAACCCATTAGATTCACTTCGGGTGAGACTTCAGGCCGCTTTGTGGTCTGTCGCCGAAAGGGCCAGTGAGCTAGGGGTGTTGTTGGTTGATTATAGTAAACCCGGGTCTGCCCATGCAATCAACAAATGGTTTCATTGCCGGTTTGAACGACTGGGAGTTAATGTTCTGTTGGCATCCTGCCAGAGAAGAGTTTCACCAGTGGCTGGACTCAGATTTAAGGGAGTTTGCCAAGAAAGAAAATAGGAGCCCTAAACTGAGCACATAGGCCTAGTTAGAAAAGCATATCACTTCAGACATACACGCTATATTTTTTGCAATCTATGGAAATGAGCTTTTCGACTAGTTATCCAAGTTGACAGATAGGAACACATTCAAGAGAAAAAGAAACATTGTCTGGACACCGGAGCTGATTCAGACCGTGCAGAACCTTGACAATCCCATTACGAGAGCAGTGGAATTTTGGCTTACCAGTGTGCTAGAAGGCTTTGTTACAGAATTTGCAGTTGACCAGAGGAAGAGCTTCAGCGCAGCTAAACGATACTTCTTCAGAGGATATCATGGTAAGTACCTAAGATCTCTAAATTTGTCCCTTAAGATGCTCTTATATGAAAAAGGAACAATGGATCTAGTTTCAGATGAATAAGTAAAGATAGTAATGTCACAAGAGTTTGAAAGTGATTTTGATGACATTGGACGAACACGTAGTGGAAAGAAGTATAAAGTAGATTTTAGCTCTCCTATAATTGAAGACAGTTCAGACAGTATTAGACAACAGAGCCCTAGCATCACAGAAGAACCAGAGGGGGGTATTCCTTACCATCCCTATACCCCACAGAAACAGACAGGGACTCAGAATAACCCCGTAGGTACCCCATCTAGTAGTTCACAGACAGTACCTACTCCCGCTACATCACCTTTACCTACACCGCTGAGTGGTAGTAATCCAGTCAGTCAGAACCCACCACAGAGAAATAGAATGGGAGACGACATGAAGCTACCTATTTTTAAAGGTACAGGAGCAGAGGACCCAGAACAACATTGGTTCCTATGTGAAGCCATGTCGACCATTAAAACAATCAACGATGATAACCTTAAACTTGTACAGTTGGTCACCACACTCAGAGACAGAGCCTTGACATGGTACATAAAGTATAATACATTTCCCAAGACACTTGCCCAGGTCAAGAACGCCATGATCAAAGAGTTTAAGAAACCTAAGTCTGAGTCTCAGTGCATTACAGAGCTTAAGGATATTAAGCAGCTTCCATCAGAGTCAGTATGGGACTTTGATCAGAAATTCAAAGCCCTGATAGACCAAGTAAGTTTTGAGTTTGCGCCGGAGCAGCATAAGGAATGGTTTATTGCAGCGCTGCTCCCTCACATCAGACTGCCACTAATGCAGCAGAAACTCACTACTCAAGATGAAGCGCTGGAGAAGGCAATGAAACTAGAGGCTTCACCTTTAGCAGAAACTAGTACAGGCATGACAACTCTACAGAACCAGTTGGCCAACCTCACGTTACAGATACACGAACTTAAAAAAGGGAAAGAGGTTATGCAAGACATATGGTGCATAAAGTGTAGAGTACAGGGCCATAGTAAAGACAACTGTCTAGTCTTCGCAGAATATTTAGCATCAGGGGCTCCTAACCCCTTACCATTACCACAAGGGCCATGGTGTGAAATATGTAAAACACAAGGACATCCACCTCAGCAATGCCCTTTGCTTCAGAAGTATGTACAGACACCTAAGAACCTATATTGTATCTTCTGTAAATCCATCGGGCATGATCAACAGGACTTCCGAGCTTATGATCTCATGTTAGATAGAAAACATGATGTGTATAGAGTCCAAGCAGACACACAGGGTCCAGCAACAGGACCACAGCCGGATCAGGCTTACGAAGGTTGTGCAGGAGGATTCAGAGGATGAGGTCGTGGAGGAGGCTTCGCACGTGGAGAAGGATTTGGCCGAGGAGGAGGTTTTGGCCAAGGTCATGGGACAATCACTTGTTATAATTGTGGAGTTGTAGGACACTATGCTAGGGACTGTCAGAACCCCACTACTACTTGTAACTACTGCAAATCTTATGATCATACTATAGGGGAGTGTCCTATCTTGATAGCTAAGATCAAAGACCCTAAAATAGCCACACACTAGAACATCCAACTTATCATTGCTGAGCAGGCAGAATCAGAACCAAGAGTCAATATTGTGACTCGGAGCGGTGCTTCCACCAGTGGCACATCGCAGCAGACCGGAAAGAACACCAGTCAGGAGTGGGTGCACAGAGCTCCTAGTAAAGTAACAACACTCGACCTACAAAAGAATAAAGAGACATTTCATGAAGCCAAGGTTCCTTTGATGAACCTACACTATCGGGATCGCAGGTACCGCCGTCTAGGGGCATACCGCAACCAGCACCTTGTGGCGATAGCCCTGAGTAGGCACCGCAGGCTACCACATCGGGGGGATGCAACAAGGAGGAATCGACAGGAAGTGTACAATCCTTCCTACACAGTTGCTTGAAACTCCTGAGAAATGACAAAGCTGTCAGCCAGCTACAGCGCATGATAGATCAGTGTCAGCAACCCTCTCTCTCAGGCAGTGCACACCGCGCTGTCCATAATATTACAGGACATACAAGGACCGAAAGAGAGATGAAATTCATAGTGCAGATTGGCGAGTTTGAAATGGATGAGGTTGTCTTAGATCTCGGATCAGAGGTGAATGTTCTGACTAAACAGACATGGGAACAGATGGGTAGTCCTCAGTTAGCCCTATCGCCTATCCACCTGAGATTAGCTAATCAGCAGCGAGTATCACCACTGGTTCGACTACCATAGGTGCCAGTTGACATTGACGGAGTTCGTACTTTTGTGGACTTCGAGGTTATAGAAATCATTGGTGACAGTCGACCGTATCCAGCACTATTAAGTATTGATTAGGCGATTGGTAGCAAAGCTGTCATTGACCTAAAGAGAAGACAAATGACCTTTGAGGATGCGCAGATCCGGGTCATCGCACCGCTGGATCCTTACCAAGGTCCTAGATATATCGAACCTATCCGAGCAGAGGAGGAGGCACATAACATCGATAGTCTCTACCATATGACTACGAACCAGAATGACTACATCAATCCAACCGCAGAAGCCAACATTAGTTGGCAATGCGACAGCTCATGCGCATCGCATTCTGACGTTGGTCTAGAAAACTGGCAGAACAAAATTTACGAAGTCTCAGTGCATAGATGTGCGTTTATTAGTAAGTCACTACGATGGATTGGCGCAGAGACCGCTGATATTCCATCATATCATGCTCTGACAGATATCCAGGATTTTTTTGAATAGTTTGAGCAACAGATTCCTTATGAACAGAGGATCGCAGCTATGGACCTTGCAGTTCGAGCCACACCTGCAAGATGGTGGTATGCGCATAAAGAGAATATCGCATCATGGGATAATGTAAAAATACTGATGGCGATCATATTTTCTGATGATAGAGAGTATGTACCACAAAAGTACACAGGAGAAACTGACCCCAGCATACACATTCAGACATGTGAGCAGAACTGGTCAGACATTCCGGAGGATGAATGGGTCCACAGATTCATTCACACATTGGACAGAGTTCCAAGGAACTGGTATACAGAAACCGAGTTGCGTAAAGGGACGACCACATGGTCACTTATGATAGACAGCTTCCTACTCACCTTTTCGTTTGATTCAGAACATCCAAGTGTTGCTCAGGCCCTAGACATAATCAAGACAAATATTTTTGAGGATCGCACCATCTCAGTACTAGCCCAACCTGAGTGGACTATCCAGCTAGAAGAGGCATTGGAATGCTATAATTTTGCATCAGAATCAGAGGAGGCGGATGAGGACCCTCGCAACACCAACATTCCAGAATCAGAAGGGACTCACGATGTTGAGATTCCAGCAATCACTGAGCCCATCAAGATTAAAAAGATCAATATTGGCACGGACACAGAACCTAAGTTTGCCTCTATTGGAGACTACTGGAACGATGAAACAGTCGGACAGATTGCAGATCTGCTACATAACTATAGGGACCTATTTCCCACCAAGTTCACAGAGATGAAGGGAATAGTCGGAGACCTGGGAGTGATGAGGATACCATTGAAGGAGGATGCTAGACCAGTTAAGCAGCGCCCATATAGATTGAATCTGCGCTACAAAGAAAAAGCCAAGGACGAGATTGACAAGATGCTAGCAGCAGGCATCATTGAGCCAGTAGAAGAAAGCGAATGGGTTAGCCCCATGGTCGTCCAAGAGAAGAAAACAAAAGGGGATATCAGAATCTGTGTTGATCTGCGAAAACTCAACGATGCATCACTTAATGATCCATTTCCAACACCGTTCACTGATGAAGTATTAGACAATGTGGGAGGACAGGAGGTCTACTCCTTCACTGATGGGTTTTCAGGCTACCACCAGATCATAATACATCTAGAAGATCGGTCCAAGACCACCTTTGCAACAGAATGGGGCTCGTTCCAGTATACGGTAATGCCCTTTGGTCTTAAGAATGCACCAACTATATTTTCTAGAGTAGTTGTTGCTGTATTTAAAGAATACATTCATAAGTTATTAGAAGTATATTTTGATGACTGGACTGTATTTGGGCTAATCGATAAGCACATAGGAGATTTAAGACTGATGTTAGAGAAATGTAGGCAGTACCAGATTTCTCTAAACTTGAAAAAATGTATATTTTGTGCACCATTTGGTATTTTGTTGGGCCACATTGTTTGCAGACAAGGATTGATGGTAGATCTCACGAAGATTGCCATCATTGTAAACCTTCCAGCACCTAACTTAGTCAAGCAACTGAGGACAGTACTTGGTCATACTGAGTATTACAGAAAGTTCATCAAGGGCTACGCAAAGATTACAGCGCTGATGGAGAAATTACTCAAGAAGGATGTAAAATTCCTATGGAAAGAGGAATGCCAGCAGAGTCTAGACATACTTAAGGAGAAGATGGTTACAGCACCCATCTTAGTGTTTCTGGACTGGACTAAGCCTTTTCATGTACACGTGGATGCATCTGGAATCGCACTAGGAGTCGTCTTGACACAGCCAGGAGAAGGGGATCTTGACCATCCCATCGCATATTCCAGCAGAAAGCTATCGACAGCGGAAAAGAACTACACCACAATAGAAAGGGAGGGCTTAGCTATGGTGTATGCGCTGCAGAAGTTCAGGTACTATCTATTGGGCGCCTCCTTTAAAATGTTTACTGACCATTCCGCATTGAAGTACCTAGTCAATAAGCCAGTGTTAGGGGGGAGAATCTGTAGATGGTTACTCCTCTTTCAGGAGTATGATTTTGAAATCATTGTGAAACTAGGAAGACTGAATGCAGGACCTGACCATTTATCGCAGATAAGCTCAGGAGAAGAGACAAGTAACCTAGAAGACAATCTACCAGATGCGTCGTTGTTCTCTATATAGATTGCAGATGACTACTATGCCGACATTATCCACTTCCTCACTACAGGAGTAGCACCTGATGAGTTCACTAAGCAACAAAAGAAGCAATTGGTTGTTAAGGCAGCAGAATTCACCCTCATCACAGGATTCCTATATAAGTTAGGTCCCGATGAAGTTCTGTGCAGATGCGTGATGCCGCACGAAAAGACGCTATTATTAAAGAGGCTCATTCAGGAACCGCAGGAGGTCATTTCGCTGGAAAATCGACTGCGCAGAAAATCCTGGAGACAGGATTATGGTGGTCTACATTGCATAAAGACACCAAGGACTTTTGCAGAAGCTGCGATATTTGCCAAAGGGTAGGAAAACCCTCGCGACGCAATGAAATGCTGCTGCGACCGCAGGTCACGTTGTGCGCATTTGACAAATGGGCTATAGACTTTGTGGGTCCTATCAACCCACCAGGAAAGCGCACGGGTGCGAGATATATTATTACCGGAACAAAGCACCTCACCAGATGGGCAGAGGCCAAAGCAGTAAGTAATTGTGATGCTGCTACAGCTGCACAGTTCCTGTTTGAAAACATCATCAGTAGGTTTGGATGCCTAGGAATTTTAATGAGTGATCAAGGCACACATTTCTTGAATAGTACTATTGAGGCATTAACAGAAGAATTCCAGATCCAGCACCATAAGAGCACTCCCTACCACCCACAGGCTAATGGTACAGTGGAAGCCTTCAATAAGATTTTAGAAAATGCTCTTACTAAGATCTGTAATAGCCAGAGAAATGATTGGGATCTCAGAGTTAACGCTGTCTTATGGGCGTACAGGACCACATGTAAAAAAATCACGGGACGCACACCTTTCAGCTTGGTATATGGACAGGAGGTTGTCATGCCTATGGAGTATATTCTTCCCATCTTACGAATTGCTCAGATTACCGAGATGACTGATATAGACACAGTGGAGGAAAGGCTAGCACAGCTGCTTGCCTTAGAAGAAGACAGATTCGTTGCCGGATTCAAGCAGAAAGTGCAGAAAGCAAGAGAAAAAGCTTGGCATGACAGACACATTAAGAATAAGACTTTTCAGATCGGAGACCTGGTGCTCCTCTATGACAGCAAATTCATTAAGTTTCCAGGGAAGTTCAAGACACATTGGCTAGGGCCATATCAGATACAATAGGTCACAGAGGGAGGTGCCGTTCAACTCAGCCAGCTGAATGGGGAGATTTTGCCCACATGGATTAATGGCAGTAGGCTTAATCCCTATAGTGATAACCACCCCACCTCTTAACCAATCGAAGAGGTGCAGATGTCCAGTGTAGTTGAAAGGAGGCATCGCACCAGGAGCTAGTCTACACCGGCAGGTAAATTAAAAAAAAAAAGAAAAAAAAAAGAGTATTGTTTTATGCAGGTGATGCGGAGTTGCATCGCAGCAGTGCGATGTTTCCCCGTGCCACGTACTCAGTTTGCAACTGACAAAGGCCATTCAAGTCAGCAACTAACAGGTAGTTAATGAGGTAATGATCCGTGTATCTTACCGTAGATTTGGTAGCAGTATAATTGATTTTTCCAGATTTGGCAAATCTCCGACGAGACCGACTCCTGTGCACGCACGCTTTGAGGAACACGTGATCAGATCTCAGCAATTATAATGGATCAGAATGACGGGTAGGGTCTCGTCCAGGTAATTATGATGAACAACGGGGTTCACCCAGGATAACCGTTGCATCTGGTAATATACCTTCGGCATAAAAGCAGCCATCCTTCAAGTAGGAAGGGTACAGTCGCCAAATATCGAGAGCTATACAAGGCAGTGCTAAGTGTCCCCTGTGTAGAGCCAATTAAGCTACAGAGTACAGTGACTTCCAGAGTTCTAAGCCACTGCACCCCCAGAGTATTAAGCCAAGCGGATTATGACTGACGACAAACCTCTAGAAGGAATGTTGAGACGTTTTGACCTTGGTGGCTGTAGGTCCGCCATGACGACGTCGCCCAGGGTTGTGAAATTAAGTGCAGCACAAGTCAGACAGTCACTAAGGATGAAGAGTCAAGCGCCAGAAGTAGAAGTTGTCACCAAAGTCTCTGCTAAGGAGAAGAAGAACGCCGAGCCGATCACTGAAGATAAGAAAGCAAAGCAGAAGAATGATGAGAAGAAATCTCCCGCTAGGTGGAAAGTAAAAATGAGAAAAAGAAAGCAACGGGAGAAAATCCCTGACCTATCTGATCAGCTAAGAGAAGCACGAAATATTGCGGAGGCACTGAAACAGAAACCTAAGGGTAAGAGGCAGCATGTGGATCTGGACCACTTCGAAGAGAAGAAAAGTGGAAGAAAACTGCAGACCCAGCGGAGGGGAGACTTCCAGAACGAGGACAAAGGCTTGTTCTCGGACTGAAGCTCATGGTTTGCTTCTCCTCCATACACAAGGCTCCAGACGGAAGGAAATGTTTGAGAAGGCTGGAAGATACAGATTTTCCTTGTGATAAAAGTTCTAACCCAGATAAAAAGGAAAGGATATCTATGGAGCACTTCTCAAACACTAGAGCGTTCTCAAAGGAGAACGAGTGAAGAGAGCAAAACCGTGACTACGGGCAGAAAAGATAAGAGAGCCAAGCGAACTAAGTTACCGAAACTCCAAGAGAGTGTCGAAGTGATGCAGAACGAAGTCGAAGGACTTCGGCGGAAGTTGCAGAGGGCTTCGCAGGAAGCTAAGGCAAAGTTACAGCAGGAGAATCCTGTTGCAGGTGGCTCGAGGACGATGCACAAGTAAGTGTTGGGGGACTGTTGGAGTAGGGTCCCGCAGCTACAGAAGAAGCTGCTAGTGTTGGCGGAATTATAAGTTTTGGCGAAAAGGAGTTAAGACAAGAGCTATGATGCCGTAGCACGTTTCTAGCTAGAGAGCAGAGCTGAAAACCATGACTCTTGAGATAGAAAAGTCAAGAAGACAACGGTACCTGAGCGGCCGAGAAGAGAGATCTCAACCACTGCATTGAAGGCAGCAGCGGAAGATAGGAGGGCTCAGCGACCCTCATAAAGCAGAAGGAGCAATGAGGCTCAAGCATTGAAGACGAAGGATAGAAAAGAGAAGTGGTGCATAGTACCCATGGTCAGTGCCGGGAAGCATGGAAGACTGCAGAGAGTTGTGGTGTGACAGGAAGCGGCTACCTCAAGGACAAAGAGGACCGACTGTCACTAATTAGGGTTTGGGTTACTATTGGGACAGGCCCACATTGTTGTAAAAGCAGGACCTTCGGGCTGCTTATAAAAGAATGTAATTTTGTATTGTAAAGGGTTAGTTAGTTAGCTAGTTGGTTGGATAGACAGTTAGAAAGTCGTGAATGAAATAGGCCATAAGGATAAGTAGACTGTTGTAAAAGCCGAGCTCTGGTTCTGGTCTTAGCTGTAGCAATCTTACTGAAACCAGTAGCTGGCTTATAAAGCATGCATGTAACGATCCGCCGGGATCGACTGAGAGGGAAGAGTATATTGTAAGAGAGAAATATAGAGAGAAGAGAGATCTAAGAGAGAAGATCTTGAGCTGCATATGCGGTGCAGCAGAACTGTGTTTTACCTTCCCCTTGAGCTATAATAGAAAACACAGTTCTGTGGACGTAACTTCCATCCTGGAGGTGAACCACGTTAAAATATGGGTTATGTGAATGATTTATGTGTTATGTTTACTTATGCATTTCTCAGTTATTTCATGGACTCTGTTGCAGTTTAATGAATGAATGTATTAAATAGTTCACGACAACATAGAGGTATAATCATAGGTTAACAGTCATTGGCATGTTGTATGTGTTTCACTTATGCTTTGTGTAAAACAGTTACTGGTTGCGGTATTGAATAGCTTTGTATGTTAAGTCTTGCATATCGACACGAGCCACGTGAAGTGCGCTAGACCGCAGAGGTAGGATATCACAGAGAGGTGATATCGCACCGGCAGAGAAGCTGCGGTGCACGATACCGTAGGTTGAGGACTTCGCGTTGAGCAGGAGCTGCGTGTCGCACGGTGCGCGGCGTTGTGGTAAGGATGGAGATATCGCAAGTCAGGGGAAGTGCGCATCATAGAGGAGGACCGCACGGTGGTGTAAAGGAACATCTCGCGGCTAGAAGAGCTGCGCGACGACGGGATCACGCGACTCGAGCAGGAGGTCGCACGACACACAGACGCAGGAAGGAGGTCTCGTAGCTAGGAGAGCTGCGTGCCACCAGTAGGATTGCCTCGGAACCTGGTCCAAGACACTTGAGTCCTTGGCCAACCCATTAGATTCACTTCGGGTGAGACTTCAAGCCGCTTTGCGGTCTGTCGCCAAAAGGGCCAGTGAGCTAGGGGTGTTGTTGGTTGATTATAGTAAACCCGGGTCTGCCCATGCAATCAACAGTATACAATCCATCCCACCCCTTTCCTCACCAGGTTAAAAGATTTTCAGGAGTGGGAATTTTTCGTTTCTTTGTTTTAATGATTCTTTACATAAATAAATTGATACTGTTCTCTTTTGGTTTATTGCTTTGATGCTATTTTCTGTTGATTTAATGCTTTGTTACTAGTTCTTTTTATTTTGAATAAAGAGGCAAACTTTTGGTTGCAATGGAAACATCAGGGTTCTTAATTAACTGAAATCTTGAGCAAAAGACTGTGCTTTAAAACATAGAATGTCTTCTAGTAGTAGTTTTCCTAATTGGCCATGCATTCATTGAAGTCCTACTTAACCCCTGTAAGTAACTCAGAATTAAGAGGTCTGGAATACTATTTCGAGGCTCCATCCATTTCACATCTAAAATGTCCAAGGGAGTGACAGCAAAGGACCCACGGAAAGGAAGCAAGGTAAACAGTATATCATATATAAATGATCCCATGCCATGATTTCAGACAAAGCTAAAAGCTATCAAGAGTCAAAACTCCTTAAAGAAACAATACATATCAAAGCACAGTATCAAAAGCATGAATTTCAAATTGCCAAAAGTTCCTCTCTGTTCGTGAGATGAAAAGTAAATTCTTCTCTCAGACAAAAGGACACTATGGATAGAGGAGCCTGAATAAAATTCAGAAAGAAAGGCAGATGGAGGACTCAAAAGAACTAAAGTTCAAATGGCACAAAAGTGCAGTGGGCATGGGAATGAGGAACAAAGGGATAGTGCTGTTTACTATATGTTACAATCTTGTGATGTCCAAGCTAGAAACTACTGAAGGACGGGTAAAATAAATCTCACTTATTAGGCCTCAAAAGAGTTATTCAGACTTGCAAATATTTCTGATGTTACCTTTTCCCAATGATTGAACTGCTTTTCAATGATTTAAATGTATGGGTTGCCCAGATTAGGAATACAAACATCTAGAAGATTTCAACTTTGAGCTAGACCGTCTTTTACTGGGGAGGAGTTAAGTCAGAAATATGGGGTTCACTAGGTAGTCGCCAATTGTTGCAGCTGCAACATTTTCTCAAAATTCAAAAAATTTTCGAGACCCTCCTTTTGCTTATATTGGTTTTATTTTCTTCTTTGATTTGATTTAATGAATTTTCAGAAAGACTGTTTCTAATGCCTAAAATGATCCATTTTTGTTTTTGCCTTTGAGTGCGTTTTCAAGTGTTTGAATCGGAAGATTCTTTGCTTGCGCTCCCGCCGTTGCGAAAAAATAATAAGCTTCAGCCTCGATATTTGTCTCCGACGCATTTGTCTCTATCGGCTAACTTTTGGTTTTCAGATCGGAACATTTTATTACTACTTTCTCCGCAGTTGCGTATGGCAAACTACGAAGCCCCCGATTATTGTATTGACCTTTCAAGCTCCGCTTTGTTGTTTCGTCGATCCTTGGGTTTTGGGTTTCCACCGTTGTGGCCACAGAAAGAAATACCTTTCCGATCTTTTAGTTGTTTTCTCTTCTGATTCAGACCTTGCATGGCAGGGCGTGATGTCCTTTATGTTCCCGCCGTTACGGCTCCTTATACCGCTATCGCCCTGACATTTAGTCTTGTGAAGCCCCGATGCGCAATTGGTTTCTCCCGGTTAGCTCTGCAGATAGCTTAGTTGATTTACCACCTGACGTTGCAGAAAGAAATGTCCTTGTGACATCTGATCCGTTTGTCTCCGCCGTCCGATTTTTATTTTTTCGCCCGCCGCTTATGGTTGACCATATATATACATGGGGTCGGGCATGTGGATTATTCTATTACTATTTCCAACTATCGCTCACTGTCATTTTTGTGCGCTGTCATTCCGCTCTAGCTCGGTAAGACCCCCACTGTCGGTGTACCCTCATTCCAGGTGGCTCAACCGTGGAAGCTTAACAGTTTTCTCCCGCCATACGCGCCGAGGTGCCAGGTAGGCTTTTGTATGCTTTATCCCATTCTGTTTGGCTGAGCCTTTCTTGATTTTGCTCCACGATTAGGTTTTTACAGCTGTTTTTCCTTGACCCCGTCGTTTACTTACATATATAATGGGGGGCTTGTAGCGTAACTATCAGTGGTGAGTCTTGTTTCCCATAGGGTGTTTTACTCTACGGTTGTATGTTTTCGACCCTACACTTAGTGGTTGGGGAGATTGGTGTAGACGGTCATTACACTGTCTGCGCCAATCTGCCCCATTTGATGATAAGTCACTGGGGGATGGGTTTTTCATGGCCTTCCTGTGGTGCTTGGACTGGTTTCCCCCTCTTACGTTTCCCATGTCCTTTAAACCACAGCCGCATTTCACCACGCTGTTTCAAGCGACCTAATTCGCGGTCAGGTTTCGAACCCGAGCTGGTTGGGGGTTGTATAGCACCGCATAGCATTATATATTGACCATAAGTTGCATGGGCAGTATTTTTGTTGAGGCACACCGTAGAAAACTTGAATAAGTTCCCTTGTTATTACACGCAGCGCGATGATCATGGCGTCCACAGAGAGCCCAAGGTTTCTTCACTTTGATGTAGATTTTGTTTCTCCGCTCGAGATTTGTTGATAGAACTGTTTTGGTATTAGACAGTGGTGTTAGCTTGCACATATTTACTTCATTTAACTAATTTCTGTCATGTTAAACATAGATAAAGAGAAACACTGCACATTGTGGTCTCAATGTTTGCAACTTAGCCAGAAATGTCCTAATGATTATAATTTCATATATGACAGGAAGATTCCGAACTCAAAATGTCGAAGCGACAAAAGAAGAAGGCCCCTATGGTTGAAGAGGAGCCTGACGTGGAATTTATCACCAAAACCGAATACATCTATGAGGACGCCAAGTGCATATCTGGTGTAGAGCCTGAGTACCAGTGGGGAAAGATATACAGGTTGATCACGCACTGAGAAGTGCCTGATATGGGCTTGGAGGAAGAAGGCATATACACCAATATAGAGAGATCTTCATTGATGAAGATTTCCACAAGACCAGAGCTCTTCCCATGCTCTGAAGTGATTGGTTGGATTCTGCCCCGGGTAGATGTAACCACTATGATCCTGGAGAATGTTGGCAAACAAGGTTATGCTGCCTATAGCCCAGGATATGTAGCCCTGGCCTACCACCTGCCAGAAGCACAAGTATTTTTGTCTGATGATTGGATGAGAAACATTAGAATGGACCTTGTTGAAACCATTAAAAGAATGCTGTTTTCTAGAAGACATTTCAGAACCAGGCCAACGGGAGAATATGACATAGCGAGCTTAAGGGCCCCGTACAGGTTCATCGCCTTAATGATTAACAGGATTTTTGGGAGAGATCATGGCAGGAGCTTCAAATTGGAGTGGATTCCAATTATTTTTTATGTTGCAACCCAGGGGACCATTTTCAACTGGGCCAACATAGTGTCAAATAGTCTTTCAGCATGTATGGCCTCAGCCCTGGGAGGAGTGTCCCAAAAGAGGTCAGAATTTTACATGAGTTCCATACTTGTTGATTGTATACTATGCAATCAACCTTTCCCTGGCCTAAGGTGCATCTAGGACAGATAGAGGATGCCTGTTTACTATGCATACAAGCCGCTGTGGGCTCATAAGTACCACAGTCACTATCGAGAGGTCTGTGAACACTTCATCATGCCCTTGTATACTCTCATTTTTCTGAAGGAATATGACTGCATGTCAGAAGAGGCATTACAGGTCATTTAAGAATATGCAGATTACTACCTGACTGAGGATGGCCTCTACTTCAGAATGTTTGGAGGCTCCAGAGCACCCTCCCTACTACCCAAATACGCCACATACTACATCATTCATAAAGAGGCGGTTAGGAAAGTCTTCCTGGATGGCATATGAAGATTTTTGTTTGAACATAAGAAGGCTGCCTATCCCCCTTTGCCTTTCAAGTTAGGAAGTTATAAGTTTACCAGAGTGAAGAAAGCAGATGAGTTTGTAGAAGAGTTGGAAAGGTTTCATTTTGGTGAGATGCCCTTCCATAGAAATGACTCCCACAACAAAGTAGCTGAACACTGCAAAGAGGCAAACGTCCATTTCGAATACACCCACCATTGGGATAGAGAAGAATCTGTCTTCCGCAGTGCATTGAACATGATAGCCTTGAGGAGAAGGTTCAAGAAGAAGATAACCACAAAAGGTGGGAAGGGGCAGGATGAACAAGAAAAAGCTGATGAAGAAGCCAGGAAACGAAACAAAGAAGCCCAAAGGTTATCCCAAGAGGCTGAGGGATGGCTAAAGGGAGAAGAGGAAGAGAAAAGAAGAGCTACCCAAGAGGTAGCCAAAAAAGCAGAAGAAGATGCGAGAAATGAAGAAGAAGAAAGGAAAAGAAAGCTTGATGAGGAGCTTAAGAGACAAGAAGCAGAGAGGGTGAAGCTGACCCAGTCAACAACAGAACAGTCACCCTTTGAAACAGCTGGTAGTCAGACCCAGGACATAGAGAAACTCGAGGTTCACGACCCAGAAGTATCAGCTGCCAGCATACTTGGACAGTCTATGGTCCCCACACTTAAACTGGTCCCTTTTGTACAGAAGGTAAGGGAAGAAATCCCTAATTTTAATACTAGCTTCTATGACAAGGAAACCAAGAGGATAGTGAGGAGGACTGAAAAGAAGGTTGCAACAGGAGGTCTGTCCAGGAAGATGATAACGGATACAACCATTGTATATGGGACAAACCGAGATCCCAGATTCACCATTAGAGCAGGAGCTACGTTGATCCATGCTTCGGAGGACAATGTAGACAAAATCATGACAGATCTGGAGCAATCCAAGAAGTCTTCTGCTCAATTGAAAGACACATTAAGAAAGGAGAGAGAAGAAAACAGTAAGCTGAAGAGAAAATATGAGGACATGCAAAAAGAGATGAGGTCTTCAAAGGATGAACTGCAGGTTCTCCAAGCAGAAAAGAGGTCTATGGAAACTACACAAGAGTGTCTAGAGAGAGTGCAGTAAGAGTATCAAGAGCTAAGGGTGGAGAAGGAACAGTTGCTGGGAAAAATAGAAGACTTAGAGCTGCAAAAGACCACCTTGGAGGTAAGTGAGAAGCAAGCTCCAGAACAAGAGATGAAACTTCAAGACCAGATTTCTTCTCTAACAACCGCTTTAGAGGAAGCGAAAGAGCAGCAGGTTAACCTTCGACCTTTCAAGGAACATGTGCTGGCACAAAAGGCCAAGATGCTTCAGCTGCAGATTGCCATAGAAGAGGAGAGATGTAAAGTTTTGCAAGTAGATGGCCAATTAGAGGAAATTCTGGAGACTTCCTCTTATTTTGTTGATAGATCTCAGGACGTCTTGGAAGTCCTGACAGCAAGAATGACAAGGCTGGAAAATAGTGAAGAAACTCCTGCAGAGCTGCCCTCGAAAGATCAACAGGCGCTGAAGTAGGATTACGACTTATTAGAGTTTGCTATAAACACAGCAGGGGATTTCAAAAAAGCTGTTAGAAAGACAAAAGGAGCATGCACAGAATTCTTCAGAAGGCTCCTGATTACCTATAACCAGTGCCAAGTAGAAGCTAAGTAGAGGCTAGATGTTTTCCCAGACCACAACTCATTTGTGGATATTTTACAGAAAAGGTATCAAGAGGAGGAAGCAAAGATACAACACATTAAGGCCCTCGATGACCATATCTTAAGGAGTGAAGTAGATCATTCCGCCATCAGTGTGCAGCTATTGGAGGACCAGTTGTGTTTGAGTGCGGACATAATTGAGGCCATCAAGAACCAATCTGCGAAGTTCGAGATAAACATTCAATTTTTGGAACCTTATGCATTTGAAGGCATCACCTCTGAGGATTTGGTGTGGAAGAAATTTCTGAATACCCAAGTGGGGCCCTCCTCATGAATGATCATTCACTTTTGTAATATGTAACGATTTTGTAAACATTTGAGGAAAGTAAAATTTTGGGAGGCGAAGAGTTGGGAAGCCCAAGGGTCATTTGTGGGCAGCCCAACAGTCTTTTTATTTTTTGTATAAATATAGAAGACTTAGAAGAAGAAGGGGCTTTTCCCCAGTTAGACATGTAAAGAGATATTGTAAGAAGAACTACTTTTTTTTTTTGCAATAAAGAATTATTGTTTGCCTGTCGGAGAAAGTTTGGTGGGACGTTCAAATTCTATGCTATGGATTGGTGAAAGATGAACTATTTTGTTTTTCTAGTTTTGTCCATTAACTATGAGATCGTTCTAACTCTTAGAGCCTATGTTCTTATTTGAATGATTTCTGGTTTATTCTGTGAAATTACCACCATGAGTAATGCATGCTGTTCATAAACAATTGGCTATCTGATTGTCTAAATATCTTTAATCGTTCATGTGTTGTAGGAAGGAATATCAGATATCTGTAATTTCTCTTTATAATGCTTGCACAATAGACATTACTCATAAATAAGTTACAATTTGGCTCCCTGGGGATAGGTAGATAGATAGTTCGTTTTACTTTATTGTTGCATATGTGATTTAGATGCTTGTGAGTTCTAAGACGAGAGGTAAGAACCTGCGCATCACGTTGTGACTACTCCTTGCATCCTTATCACCCTACTTTGTTAATTAGGCATGTGCATATCATACTTAAGTAAAAAATACAAAATATACACGGTGGACCGGGCCGCAACCGGTAAAACCTTTGTTTTTGTTACTTGACCTACGATAGCCGGACCACAAACTGGACAGATTCCCTACACCAAACAGTCACAGGCTAGTTGGGAACGTTGACTGGGGAGAATCCCTTGCTATTGTTTCTTGCGAATTTTCAGGCCTCAACAGAAGTTAAAACTATGTATGTAAATTTTTATATATTTCCATGTATTGTTTTGGTTTTTCCTATATATTTTTTTGGGGTTTTTTCTTGCTTTATAATTTGAAGTGTATTTTTTTTGTATTTATCAAAGTGAATTGTGGTAATGGAAAAATTGAAGTGTATCTCTATTTATGACTATTCTAGTAGAGAATTCCATTCATGGAGACATTTTATGGTGATCTAGTTTTCAAAAAGCTTATTTTTGTAGGGTTTATTATACATTTGCTTGACGATGGAACACTTTAGTGAATATTAAATTTACAATGATGTGTCATGTTTTTAGTGGTTGATTACAATGATCTGTCATGTGTCATGTTTTTTAGTGGTCACTCCACATGGTATCCTGTATAAACTAAGCTACTAATGTTCACTCGTTTTCCATCAAAATTCATCAAATGAAATTCAAATGGTCGGTTTGATTAGTGCTCCTCTACAAGTCATCATTTCTTGCTTGAATATCACTGACTCGTGACAATTATAAACAACACTCAATGGCATACTAGATAAAGTAAATCAACATTATACTTCTCCATATGTCTAACCAGATAAATATGTTGTACAAAATAACGACAAACAAAACCCATAAAATACAAATTTCAAGCAACTTAAGTAAAGCAACATTATACTCCTCCAGATGTCTAGCTAGATAAATATGTTATATTAAAAGGCTTATTCTCTAAACAAAGATTTATACTCCCAATGAATGTCACTATAGTTGATGTAGGTAGACATATTCACATGTTTCCACAAACTTTTCACTTCTAAATGCGATTAGCAATTATATAGAAATTAGAGTAGATAGCCAAACAATCATAGTCTAAGAGATTACCATTTTTTATTTTATTGAAATGTGATTGGGCCATTGTTGGTGCTTTAAAGAAGTAAAAGGATTTCTTAAACCCTGAAAAGAGAACTATAGAAACCCCAATGATAGTAATTTGTAGAAGGGACGTTCACTCAAGATAAAATGAAAAAATTACAAACATATTCATATCACTAGTAGTAAATTGTCTTACAAAGAAACATATAGGCTAGGAAATTTCAAAATATCTAACATAATATTTTGTGATTTGACATTGAAAAAACACACCACATCAACTTCTTTTTATCCAACCAGAAAGTAGTTAAATGATTATTTGATTTTTTTTAAAACATTTTAATGAAAATTTGTTTGCTAACAAATCAATAGTTAGTGCCATTTGTAGGGCCTAATGCAAATTTTTATATTCCTTGAAAAAATGTTAAATTGTGACTTAGAATATTATTTGATTGAATATATGGAGTTAAAGATAATATGTTATTAGAAAAAAACAAGTTTTTATATTCCTTGAAAAAATGTTAAATTGTGACTTAGAGTATTATCACCAGGACTTCACTTAGTGAACATCTCACATAGCACGTTCGATCGTGGGATATTAAAGAATACCCTTAATTTCCAGAGATATTAACCCAAACTCTTTTTGTTGAAACCCCGTCCCAATACCTAAAACCTCCTCCCCACCCCTTTTTATACCTCAATCTTTATAAACTACCCTACCCACCCCCACCTTAAACCCCTCATCCCCCCCAATACCTGGAATATATTGGTTCAATTTTTAATAATTTTAAAACCCACAATATGAACTAACGTGATAGGATATTGGTCAACAAGTGAAGCCCCCATGAGTATTATTTGATCAAATATATGGAGTTAAAACTAATATGTTATTAGAAAAAGCATGACCCCATAGAAAGTAACCTCATTGGTAACTTATTCCTTTTACTAGTTTTTTTAAGCTCATAAACTTCTATAGATTTCATAGTATATGTATTATACACCCACTCGACTTCACTCTTAATTCCAACTCCTTGGTTGTTTAGAAAAAAAAACATATATGGTACTATAAATGATAAATATATGAAATCATATAAAAATGATATAAACATGTCACGCCAACACATTTATATTTAAAATTTATTATGAATTTAAAGTTTAAAGGCATATTCAAAATCTGTTCTTTGGTGCGTAGTATTACTTTTCTCTATTTATCAAAATTTGGACTAAATATTGTGTATATTATTATACAGGAATCAAAGGAGGCAATGGAAATGGATCGAGATATTTCAAAGGATGATGTAAGACATGATGTATGAAACAAAGTACAAAAATATCACATTGAGTTATTAAATATTATAATTTAGTGCTTTGTCCAATCCTTTTTCATAAAATTTTTACATTATCTAGTTTATTATTCAATATTTTCAACAAATGATGCATGTGGTCGATTATTTAAGGTCCAAGATACAACTAATATACGTGGAGGTGAAGCTCGTATTATTAAAAGACATCGCAATACAAAGTGGGTGGAAGAGGATGTGACGATTGATTCAACAGATACACCAGAAAATGAGTGTAGTGAACATGGGTTTTGTCTTGGTGATATTACATGTGATGAGAACTTCGATACTTTTTTATGCAGAAGTTTTTTTATTTCATGGAAATAAATAATTAATGCATTTTGTTGATTTTTTTAGGTTGCTACTTCAATTGGAGAAAATGAAAATTTGATGCAGTCTGCTAGGGAGCAACAACAAAGTGTATGTAGACGTCGACCTCCTACTATTAAATCACGTAGAGGATAGTGGGTGGAAGAAGATATGACAATGGATTCTATAGATACAATAGAAGCACAACACATTGAACAAGAGGTTGGTAATGATTATTCTACATGGGATGAATATTTTGAGAAAATTGTTTTATGTGGATGTTATGAATGTCGTGGAAAGAAAGAATTCAAACGTGGTATTGTACAAAGACATTACATAAATGATGATCTTCAAGTGGGTACTATGCCTCCTACAATTGATTCGGATCCAATAGGAATTGTGGTAAGCCCATCCTCATATTTTACATAAGACACATGTATAAATAATATAGTCACATTTTGAATATTTAATTTCAAAAATTAATATTTTTTGTTATTAAATACCTGCAGGAGATGGTTCGTGGTTTAAAGTTTCCAAGGTCACCTACTTCTAGCTTAGAGGGTGATGAATTTCAATCAACGGATACATATAACAATTCCATTTGCACATATAACAACTTAGAAGAAGAGGAAGTCATGAAAATGAGTAAGAGAACAAGAACAAGTTTAAAGATGCATAAACTTCTCCAGGACAAGGGAAAGGTGGAGTACAAACCATATGAGAATGAATTTGATGGAGATGATGAATTTCCCTTGGAGTTGAGATCAATTTACAAAGAAAAATTTGATCGAGAATTATATTGTGCTTGGCCTACTAACCAAAATCTACCTATTGCATATGAGGTGTTTCAATTATGGGGATACAGCTACATGATACGCCCCTCCAATATTCATGGAGCGAATCTGGGCCTCTTTATTGTCGAAAATGTCCATGTGGGATCGAAACATATAAACAACTCACATCAAACCACTAGGATATTAATGCCATATTATGGGCCATCATATTCAAGTGGTCAATGGAGGATGCTAGTGGAATACAAGCATAGTATGTCTACATATGGCCTAAATTCAAATATTTATACACATTGTCTACAGATGGAAAGAGGTGACAAAATGAATATAGGAAATCTCTTGTATATAGATGGTCGTGCATACACACATAAAAATATTGCAGGATGTATAAATAGTAGTAAGAGAAAGGACCCTACTATAAGACCAAATTGTGAGTTTGTTGAGGTTATAAATAATAAAGAGGGAGATATGGAAAGACAGGTTGAAATATTTATAATGGTTGAGGCTATTACAGACCTCACTATTGGGGATGAGTTATTTATTAACTACCCCTTTATAAAATGTACCCTTGCACGAAAGAGGAGAGAAGAGGAAGGCCTCCCTAGGGATATTCCTAAGGGAAGAAAGCCAAAAAATAAGAAATGAGTGTGGCTTGTTTTTTAAACTAAGAATTAAATTTTTTTGTTTATGTTATGAATTCTAAATTTTGTTTATGAATGAATGAATAAAAGTATGCTCTAATGTGTGTGTGTGTGTGTGTGTGTGTGTGTGTGAGAGAGAGAGAGAGAGAGAGAGAGAGAGAGAGAGAGAGAGAGAGAGAGTTTATATTGATTTTTATGCTATTTTATTCTTATCACTAAAATGGTTTTAATATTTTATCAAATGGTTGTCTAATACTACATAATCTTTACATTGTATGCATTGTATGCTAGGTTGATATTGCTGATGTGGACGCACCTACTGGCATTCAAGATCCAACTGAGCTCTTAATATTTGGACGAGATGATCCAAACCATCCATTGAATCATACTAAGGCAAAAAGAGCAGCATTAAAGAGAGCATTACCACGTGAAAAATTTGAACAATTGATGGAATTAGCATATGATGATGACATGCCACCTAGCATTCCTAGTGAAGATAATGATGAAAATGAAGTGCATGAAGAAGGATTGAATGAAATGCTCACAGGTTTCTTTGGGGATGAAAATAGTGATGATCCTACAGTTGACAATAATTATGATACAAAGAGAAATTTCCAACAACATAATGTTGATGATATAAACCTTGGTGACTCCATCAAGCAAGCAGCGAAGACAGTTGTGTTCAAATCAGGTGCAAGTATAACATCAAAACTAAGTTGCACACTAATATTACTAGAAATCAAGTCATTGTTTGGTTGGTCTGACAAGAATTTCACTACCCTTCTAAGGTGAATTGAGTTATCTTTGTGGAGTTGCATAGTCAATTGTTGTTACTAACTTGTATATATCTATTAACTTCATTTTCATTTATGTGTTTTTTCCTTAAACAATATATTCTATAGAATTGAAATATTTAATTTATTGGGTGTATGACAGTCTTACAGGGCACTAAAAGATAAAATATTCCCTGAAGATAATGTGTTGTCATCAACTTACATAGAAGCACGTCAATTATTGGTACATTTGGGGATTGAATATAACCAAATTCATGCATGGAGAATGATTTCATTTTATACAGAGAGAACCACAAAAACCATCAAGAATGTCATGTATGCAAGCATAAGAGATATCGTACATATCTACAAAGTGCTACAGTTCCAAATAAGGTTTTAAGGCACATGCCAATTATACCTAGACTTCAACGAATGTTTCGTTGCAAGTCACTTGCACAGTTGATGGATTGGCATGTGAAGAATAGGAGTAAAGATGGATTCATGTGAATTCCAGCAGATGCCAAAGCAATTAAACACATAGAAGATAAATGGCCAAGAAAATTCAAAGATGAACCACGTAGTATCGGGTTAGGTCTTGCAATTGATGGAGTGTGCCCTTTCTCAATGCTAAGCCCAAATTACACTGTTTGAATAGTTGTATTGATAGTATACAATGTTCCCCGTTGGATGAGTGTTAGAAAGGAGCACCTTATACTAAGTCTCATTGTTCCAGGAAAACGCCAAGTGAAAAAAATGGATATTTATCTAGCGTCGTTTATTGATGAGATGCAATTGTTATGGAAAGGCATAACAATGTATGACATATCACGTCCTCCATAAAATAGGTCATTCATGTTTTATGGTGTACTATGTTAGACAATTCATGATTTCCCAAGACTTGGTGTATGTCCAGGTATGAAAATTATTTTACATATTCGCACATGATATTTCATTTTCAGTTCAATTTGCATAGATCCATTATACTATTTTTTTCCTCTAAATATTAGTTATTGAAGTGCAGGGCTTCGAACATAGGGGGTTTGCACATGTCCAAGATGTGTAGAACATTTTCAGGGGTGCTTCTCTAAATATCTACATAAGTTTATTTATGCAAACAACATGGTCTTTCTACCAACATATCATAAGTTCAAGACTCGGCTCAAGAATCAGTTTGATGGGAAAATTGAAAGTAGAGGCCCTCCCAAGGTTATGGGTCAAGCTGATTGGCTTCAAAAGTATGAAGATGCTGAACAAAAAATTCGAGAACATTTTCTTTTCTAGGATCCATCAATTGAAGAATGAGAACAAGTTATGGTTGATATGCCACGAGGAATGAATAGAAAATCCATATTTTATGATCTATCTTATTGGAAGGATCTATTGATATGCCATCTATTAGATCCTATGCACGTATTAAAAAATGTCACGGATTCTATATATAGACATATATCATACAAAGATAAAGACACTTTATCTTGAAGAAGAGACATTGCTCTTTCATGTACCAAATTTGATAGAAGACATTTGTGGCCAAATAGAGAAAATGAAACTAATGCAGAAGCTCCATGGATTTTGAAAAAGAAAGAGCTAGATAAACTAAAAAATGTTATCCATACAATAAGGAAACCTATTGGCTATGGCTTATCATTGAATAGATCTTTCACAGTTGATGGACATATCACTAGATTTAAAACACATGATTTCCATAATTTTATGAAGGTATCAACATAACTTAATTGTTATTGTTATCTTATAATTACCATTCTTTTTATGATACTTCATATTTAAAATAATGAACTAATCTCATTTTATTTGATAATTTGATAGCATATCATGCCCTTGGCGATTAGGGGGGATTCATGCCTTACCGCTGATTTGAGGAGTGCCATAAGTCGATTGTCAGCATTTACAAGGTATGGGGCATGAAATGTTTATGTATGTATGAGAAAGTTGTAATACATTGCATTTTTAATGTCATTAGTTATTCATGTTAATTTACCAATGTTATATTACGTGGGTTTCCTCCAAGGAGATCCATGAGAGTGAATTAAGAAGATGGAAGAACGAAATTGCAGAAATTGTATGTTTATTGGAAAAGGAGCTCCCTACAAGTTTCATGGACCTTCAAGTTCATCTGCTTATACACCTAGTAGATGACATTGAAATGGCGGGTGTTGTATCAACAAGGTGGATGTTTTTCTTTGAGAGGTATATGAGAACACTAAAAAGATATGTCCGACGAAAGGCACATCCAAAGGGTTGCATGGCTGAAGGATATGTATTGAATGAAGCATTTTCTTTCTATGTGAATTCCTTGGTAAAGATTATGAAGATGATCCATGAATATGGGATGAAGCACGTGCAGCATATATTATAGATGGAGAGAAACCTCAATCTAATGGTGTTCAAGTAGAATTTGGTGAGTAAAATCATGCTCTTTGTGGTTATTTTTCCAATCATTTACTCTATAAGATTATTATTATTCAAAAATATAATAATGGCATTTGCAATTTGAAAAGTACATGTTGATTTTCAATAGGTGTTCATGAATGCATCGTGCTTGTCAAGTTCGTTCTTTACCACATGGATTGTATGAATAAATGGATTGACTTGTATGAAAAGAAAAGGGAAGGAGTTTTAGAAGCAAGGAGACAATTTAAGAGATCAAACCCAAGGAATACAGGACTTCCCATGGATTTATTTGGGGAATGGGGCAAAGATTGCACATTATGATGGGTCAGTGAACAAATTCAAAATCAAATAGATGAATAAGGAAATGATGAAAACATAACAAAAGATGAGATCAACATGTCTAGAGGACGTGAAAGAAAAGTACATTTATAAATCTCACAAAATATTTTTTTACAAAACATTGTTGACACTATTGACTATTTAATAATGCATGTATAGTTGTTATTTCTAGTTGAACTAAAAAAAATGGTCTGATATAACTGAGGAGATATCCTGCAATATGGGCATATGGTTGACACTATCATGTGGAAAGAATAGACTTAAAAAGATGCTCCTTTGATTGTGGTGTCCTGGTTGATTTCAAGAAATCAAGTCGAGCAAGTTCAAAAGATAAAAATAATATTGAATGGAATCTTCAGTATGTTGGAAAAATCCAAGAAATTATTGAGTTGGATTACCGGTCTTTCAAATGTTGTATTTTTAAATGTAGATGGTATGAGGCATTTAAGAGGAAGTGAAGACATGATACCCATAGTGGACTATTTTCTATAGATTCCTTGAGGTACCTACCAGAAGACAAGGAGCCCTATATCTTACCAATTCATTGTGAGCAGGTATTATTATCAATATAACATAACTATAATCACAAGAATTAATGGTTATATACAATATGTTAATTCATAGTGTATTATGAATATAAATGTGCATATTAATTAAAAATTATACTAGCATGTCTAATATATGATTATGGTTCACGTGCAGGTGTTTTTCTATGAAGATATTATGGATCCAAAGTGGATATTTGTCATACATTATGATCCAAGGTTAAGACATGTATTTGATGATGTCTCAATGAATATTGAGCAAACAATGATATCCAACCAATTCCGGATGAGAGATTAGAGAACAATGAAGAAATGACCACCCATGGTGATGTTCAAGATGAAGATGAAGATGTTCAAGCACAACATGACAACATTTTTCATGCCATTAATCAACATGATCCAGAGCTAGATGAGAATCAAGATGGTGCAAATCAAATCGATGATACGGAGTTAGAAGAAAGTGAAGTTGAAGATGATTATAATACCACTTTAGCAGGATGGTGTAGAAAGAATAATATAAGAAACTTACAGGACCATATCAATATTGATAAGGAAGCATTGGATGACATATATGCTGATAATAATGTAAATGAAGAAGACTTCTAATTTTACAGGATTTCTAATCCATATTACTTGAATAATTATGATCTTATGTCCAAAGCTTTGAGATTGTTTTTTTATCACATGGATTTAGTAATTTTGAATTAGTTTCTTGATTTAGAACTTTTCAAAAGGTTGCTTCTTAACGAATCTACACTTAAATGTACATGGAAATCACTGTTCAAAATAGTCATTTTATCATGGGCTTAGCAAATGTTATTTTTGTTTCAATTTATTTTAACCACATGTGTTCCCCTTTTTTATTATGCATTGAATAATGAAATGTCAATGATTGTTTAGTCAATATTATTCACACTATTAAATAATTCTATGAACTTTACTATAGTAATGTTCCATCTTGCACTAATGAACAATGTTGACGAGGTAGACAACTTAGTTTATCATTAACATTTTTCCAATTAATGTGGTTATCTATATACAATAGCTAATATTTTGTCATAAATTTACCACATCCAACCTATCATTGAAATGTTGTCGAGGACAAGTGCCATTAAGGTCACTCAAAATGCCATTAAGGTCACTCAAATGCTATTAAGGTCACTCAAATGTTGTCGAGGACAAGTGAATGTCAACGTCAAGTACACCATACATTGCATCATCATCATCATCAACAACATCAATAAGTGCATCATCAACAACGTCATGTTCATCATTGACCTCATCAACAAATACATCATCATTGATAGGGTCACTCATATGCCATTATGGTTCATCATCAGTCATCACCATTTTGATCCATGTCATGTTGTTACAATCACTCAAATGCGATTAAGGTCACTAAAATTTTGTCGAAAACAACTAAATGTCATTACAACCATTTAGGTGATATTAATATGTCTCTCACATGTCATTATGAACATTTAAGTTCCATTAGGATCAATTTCTATTGAGAAGTATTATGACATGCATCATCATCATGGGCATTGATGTTGTCATCATCATCATCATCATCAATGCCATATGGTACATCAACATCATCTTGATCATTATCCTCTTTATCATCCTCATCTTCAGCATTAAGTACATCATTAACAAAATCATCGCCATGATTGTCATTATGGTCACTCATATTCCATTAGTGTTCTTAATCACTCATCACCATTAGGATTCATGTCATGTAACTGTTAAGGTCATTTATATGTCATTACAGTCATTTTGATGTTAATAGGGTTGTTTAGATGTCGTTATATACTTTTTGGTGCCATTAGAATCAATTAGGATTCAAAAGTGCTACCACATGCATAATCGTCACTGAAATCCACGTCGTCATCATTGTCATACAATAAATCAACATCATTGTCATTGTTGTATTCATCATCAATATAATTGCAATAATACTAAGCAAGGAACCCTACTACCTCATAGGAATGGATGATATATTCTTATACTTATCAAATCATATCCATACACTCCATTATAATTATCGTAATGCATCATCGTCATGTTGTTAGGGCCAATCAAATGCCATTAGGGTCTATAAAATGTGTTGGGGACACTCAAATGCCATTAGAGCATTTTAGGTGACATTAAGGTAATTTACCCCTCATAAGGATTAATCAATATCCAAAAGTGCCATGCTTATGATCATTTAGGTGCCACTATGATAAATCAAGATCCAAAAGTACTATCACATAAATCATGATCATTGACATCGACACTGACATTGATCACTGACGTTGACATTGATAAATCTGACATTATGTCTGACATTTTCCAAACACAATTCCTAGCTCTAAACCTAGGGAAATTCCTAGTGCTATTCCAGGCATTTTTTTGGAGGCTATTTTGGGTGTTATATGGGATGCGTTTTTGGACGCTAATTGGGACGTTAATTGAGATGCTAATTATCGTCCAAAATAGTGCCAACTTTTAAATTGGGACGCTAATTTGGATGCTACGTGGGACGACAATTTGGATGCTAATTTGGATGCTAATTGGGATGCTACATGGGACGACAATTTGGATGCTAATTGGGATGCTAATGGGGACGCTAATGATTCATACAAAATAGTGCCAACTTTTAACTTGGGAAACTAATTGGGATGCTAAATGGGATGCTAATTGGGATGCGACTTGGGACGCTAATTGGGATGCTAATTAGCGTCCCAATTAGTGCCAAATTTAAAAAGGGATGCAAATAATAGCATTAAAATTTCCATCCCGTGGAAAAGCGTCCACTTTGTCTAAAAAATGATGAAAAATACACTAAATTTGATAGTGGACGCTAAAAAGGAAGCTAAAAGAGACGCTAATCACAGGGTTTTGTTGTAGTGGTGTTCTAATGCAAATTTAGCATTGGGTATTGTGTTTACATATTGTTGCAGGTATGAATTTGGATTGTTGATCAATCACAATGGGAAGCAAGAAACGTCGAAGTAAAATACCTACTAGGAATCAAAGCAACATCGAAGAAATAAGAGAGCAAGATATAGAAAGAATAAGGAAAAAAAGATCAATCTTGAGAGGAGAAGAAGTTGCAAATCAACCTATAATGGGATATTGGTATGATTTAAAAGTTATGCAATTTCATATTCATATATATAATTTCATTTTCATAGTGATCTAGTTCATATAATTTCATATTGCATATTCATAT